>VXAA01007452.1:2959458-3087126 GCA_013399115.1 Anseranas semipalmata
AAAAAAAAAAAAAAAAAAACCCTCTTTGAATGTCCCGTTCAGTTGAGCTCATATTTGTAAAATTGTAAAGATAATAACAAAGCAGATTGAAATTAACAGCAACAGCATATGTGAAAGTGCTGCTTCGGATGAATACATTAGGGAAGTCACAGTGAATTGGAAGCACACAAAATGTTACAGCCTAGGACTGGGGTGGAATATAATGGTGTCATCCTTGTGGCTAGGTACTGGAAAGGAAGATTGCTGCTAAAAAGGATACTGCTAATCTCTGCATATAGGCCTCAATTTATGGTTTTGTGATTCAAACATCAAGGATTCATTCTCAGAATTGTTTTCTACCTGTTTTCTTTTTCCCCACCTCCTCTGTTTTCAGTATGTTTCAGTTCAGTGCAAAAAAATAAAAAAGAAATCTAATTTGTAGACTTCAAAGTTGACTGTTAAATTCAAAGTGGTGATGGACAGGAGAGCCTGTTCCGATCTAGATTAGCACTGTCTTTTCAGTGTTTTTTAGAAAGCTGGAAAGAAGTAATGTTTCATGTTTGTTTTTTCCATGGTGAAAAACACTTCATGAGCTCTGAACCAAAGTGGTGAAATTCTCATGATGCCTCCTGAGCCTGGCATATGTTTCTTCCATTTTGAATCTGAATCTCAAAAGAACTGGTCTTTAGATTTGTAGGTTTACAGGCCAGAAAGGATTAAATCGTCTAGTCTGACTTCTTAAATAGCATAGCTCAAATAATTCTTTTTAGTTACTATGTGAGTACATGATGATTTAAACTTTTATTTCAAAAAGACATCAAAGCCAGGTTCAGAAGACACACAGGACAGTTTTGTGTCTTAGACACCAACCCAGAGGAATCGATCTCCTTCTGTGTTTAGATTCTGTATCTTTCTTTTTTTTTCCCTGAAAACATGAAGGAGTTCAATTTGGATATTCTATGTTAGCTTCTTTGCCTTAAATACAGGAAGACAAGAAAAATCAGAATTTCTATCCAATGCAGTAGAAGAAACATTTTGATGTGTTCAAAAACTCTAAAAAGTCAAGGATAAAAGGGCTTGCTTTGTATTTAATCCAGGAGAGAGAGCATTAGAAAACTTAATATTAGCAGAACTGCTTTCGTGCATTTTTAAACACTTCAGTAAATGTGTTCTTGGTTGGATGTAAACTTTCCCCTGTAGTGTTTGCAACCCAAGAGAATATTAAAGAGAAGACTTTAAAAAGTTAGAGAACTGTAAGTGATTTTACATATATTCCAGTCTTTAGGGTCCTGATTTTTCTGACTGATATTAATTTTATGCCATATTTACAGCTTAAGTGAGAAGAGAATTGAATTCAAGAGGTCCATAGCAGTGCATAAATAATTACTATTTATGAATATTACTGCACAGATTATACAGAGGATGGTAAATCAAGAGAGATGAAGTGAAAAACTCTTCTGAAAGATATCTTTGTATTTAGCTCACAGTAGTGTATCAGAAGGGCTTAGAAGTATAGGCAGTTTTTATATTTTATATTTGTATGCTATTTGCAGCTGGGCCTTTTAGAGAAAATTCTGCCATCTGATTTTAAGCGTTTAACTTAGGAGCTTATATAAGCAAGGCCATCACCACTGGCCCTGTGGATAATCAGTGAAGATAAACAGGCACCTTCAGCTTAGCTTTGCATCCAGCCGAGGTTGATTTGCATGCTGGAGCTGCCAGCCTCCCCTCTGCAGTAACTGGAGGAGCCCAGGGGCATCTGTGCTCTTAACAGAAGCACCTTGGGTGTGTGGTATGAATCCTTCTCTACTTCATTTGGCAAGAGCAGGAGACCTAAAAGGAAGTTACATGTTGGACCTTCATCTGCTGGGTAACTTTACAAAAAGTTCCTTCATATTTGCTGCAACGAGCGCAGTGATACTCAGATACCTAAAGCAGGAGCTGAGAGAGAAATGGCTGTGGTTTCAGCAAGTGCTGTGGCCCTTTGTCTTTAAGGGTATGTTTATGTGGCACTGAGCACTGCTTGTAGCATATTCCTCATAGCAATACCTGAGGCAGTGCAGAGTGGCACAGGTACACATAGGCACAGCTACACATTTATGTGTATATATGCTCACCAGAGTTAATGTTCTCTACTGAGAACCAGCATGTAGTAGCCTGGGTGGTAGGCTGGTAGTAACCTAGTGTAGGTAGCCCTTATAGTATTCAAGCTCATTAGCTCAAAGGCAGTTTGAGTATCACTCACAGCTTTGCATTTGTGCCACACGCTTTTTACACATTTGCTGAATTCATCCTTAATTAATACAGTGGAAAATCATATTTCAATCTACAGATAAAGATGTAGGAAATGGCAAAGCTGAGAGAAGGCTAAAGGAAGTTTGAGCCATGTGTCCATTCTATAAAGCAGTATATGAATTTGTACCAGTTTTCACCCAACATGTATTCTGTTAATTTTATTCATCTGTAATACTTACTTGTTTGGGAATTTTTCTGTGATAAAAGGGCTTTTTAAGGGTTTCCAGAAGTCATAGGTAAAGTTTGAATTTTTCACTTGAAAAACTCTATACCATACTTTATATGTACATTAAGTTCAGAATGCTGAATGCTATCTCAAATACTTGTTTGTCAATAAAGTCTCCTATTCACATCCTAATTGAACTCAGTCCTGCTGAGTTTCAAACCCTGATGAGATCAGGCACAAAAGAAAATGGGCTGTTGCACTACACCTTAATTTTTCTGAGCAGAGCAGAGCACACCAAGCCAAGAAGCCAGAAACAGAGGATTCTTAAATATCTTTCAGAAATAGATTGTTTCTTTCTTGTATATTGGAATTTTTATGGAAGTACTACGTAAGGCAAGATTATGGCCCTGTTTGTATACCTGGGCCTGCAAGCAGGGCATTAAGGCCCTGACCACTGCTGACCTGCTTTCCACAGAGCACAGGAAGAGGGGAGGAGTAGGAATGAGGGGATTGATTGTCTGCCCTCTCCATTTAACTCCATTTCCATGTCCACACATATCCCCAAAGCAGTAGGGTAGCTTATGTGGTAGGTTGCTGTAGGAAGATTACTCTCAGAGGCTAGTACCTGTACATTTTTTACTTGCAGCTGTGATCACATGGCATGGTAAAATGGCTGTCTTGCACAGATGGAGAACATATTCCTCAAAGATTGCCAAGTTTAAAATGTATTTAATAAAGCAAAGACCAGTAAAGTTTGAACATAGATGTATAAATATTTATGAAATTACAACACAAATAAATATTACAAAAGCTCATCTGATTAAGACAAGAGCTGTGACAATTCTTGTGAATTTTTAATATTAAAAATAAACATTACATTAATGAGTCTTCATTATATCACTAAACATTTTACTTTGTTTTCTTTAGAGAATTTTATTTTTACTTGACATACTTTTTAAAGTGTCTAATGGGCTCTTATGACATTTGTAAATGAGGCAAAACATAAGGAATATAAGAGTTAATTCTTTATATTCATCACTAATTCAGGCTAATTCATCATAGGGGAAATAATAGGGAAGTAATCTTTTCCTTTTTTAATTTACATATAAATAGGTCTAAATCACAAAACTGGGATACAGATTTTAAATACTCCAGAGTCCAAGCTGACTTAATGTGGGGTTTCACTTTAATTTATTGTAGCGTAACAAGGACCTTGATTTTCCTTAAAAAAAAAAAATCAAACAGTTCAGAGATGCTAGAAATTGGAGATTGCTCTGATGTATTTCCAGTGACTTATATGGAACCAGCAAATATAATCTACTTGAACCCAGTTCTTTTGTGCCTTAGGGACTAAGCTTTTACAGCCAGACTTTGTCCCAGTCAGTACACAGCATTTGTGTTAGGTTGTAATCTATCGGTTCCTTCAATAGTCACTGAAGAGAATGAGCAGCTCTGGTGCAGAGTGCAGTCTGGGAGCTCAGTTTTTCATGGTTCTTAACCTAGGTGCTCAACCTAGGTGCTAACCCAGGCTAACTTCAAGTGGGATGAATTGCTGAAGTTGATTTAGGTAGGAGCAGCGGGCGTAAAGAAAGGGTTTACGATTTAGAGTGACTGTCCTCAAACACTATCTCTTAACACTTCATTTCTACTTTTTCCGCAATGGGTACAGTATACTCTGGTGATATTGCAGTTAATATACTCATTTGCAGGTGTACTGCGGATCTGATTGTTAGCTCTTCAACAGTAATGTGAGCAGTAGCGTGATGAATTCAGGTGTGATTGTGATCATGTGTTCATATAGCGTGTGTAGCACAAAGGGAACTCAGCATGCTTTTAGAGTCAATAGCCTAGCTGCACAGGAATGAGAAGGTTCTGATTCTGCCTTGCACAGTAGTGTGGGCTATTCGCTCCTCAACAAATTGTATGAAATGGGTGGTAAATAGGCAGGTGATCTTGTCTTGCTAAAATTGGTCTTCTGCCATCTCCTGTCCATTTGGTTTAGGAAAAAGAGTATCTTTCACTAGGAAGAACTATCATAACACAAGTAGTGCATTGCAAGTGTCCTTCTCCTACAACTCCTTCCTGCACAGTTGCTAGCTCAGAAATATTCCAGTCAGTGACAGACCTCCCTGTCTGGTCTTCATGATGCTCAGGAAACCTGCCTTTTGAGGCTGCCGGCCTTTGCACTCCCATAACAAACGTGACTCAGGGTAGCAGTGTTGTCAATCCTCATGCAGTTAATAATGTGGAGCTCATATTGCTGGTGGTGTTTCCGTGCATGATATTCATCTAAAGTGACACTAAGAGGAATTTGGGTAGCCCAGTACAGGTGGTGTTACTTCTCAAAAGCAGAATCTGATCCAAGACAGTTCCTTTAACATCTCTGTTTAGGGTATTACCCCTCTTTCCATTTTTTCCCCCAGGCCATGTCTGCTGTATTGGAATTTACACTACAGTGCTTACATTAGTGTGGTTCCTTCAGTGTACCCTCCAGTAATTTACTGGATTAAGCCATATCTTTGAAAACCTAGGTTTGCCCCAGTGCACAGCATCCGTGTTAGTGGTTTACACTGTGCATTCACAGTGATGTAGTTAGTGGATCACATTTCTTTAAGAAAGAGCCTCAGCTTTGTGAGTTTGTCTCAACTCTAATACTTTGTTAAGGCCTATTCTGGCATTAGATTTATGCACCCAACTAAGCAAAGAAAATACTGATGCTCTCTGTGTGTGGAAAAACAAACTCATTTCCTCACAAACATTTGAGTTTCTGTCAAACATTTTAGCACATTTACTTTTTGCTTTGCCCTCCCTCTTTGTGCATTTTTTAAGCAAATTAACTCAGAAGAAAAAAGTAGTTTACAGATCAAAAGGAAATGCTGAATTATACACTTTCTTATTCTCTCTCTCCCAAGACTGGTAAATGCCTCTTCTCAAATAGAAACTTGAATGCTGCCACATTTTTCACACTTCTCCACTCATCCAGTTCCAATGTGATTATCTTACCCTGTTCACGCAGGAATGCAATTTTACAAAAAAGCCAAGGACCAGAATTCTCCCTACTCCACATAAAAGGTGAGCTTCTCTAGGAAGCTAGCTGACCAGTCCTACCAGTAGATTCGTATTGGTTATACCTTCACCTACCTTTTCTTCATTGTTCACACTTTCTGGAAACAACTGAGACCTCTGCTGATTATTGATCTTTCTGTGATGTCTCAAGAAATCTGGCTGGAGCTGAACGCTGTATGCATTGGAACAACCTGAAGTTGTGACAAAAGAGGAGGAATCCCTCTGGCCCTTGCATTCATTTCAGATCAATTTCTGTATGGTTTCCAGTAAAACAAACCAAACAAAAGCTTTATCAGGCTATGGAGTTACAGGGTTATTAGATGTTCAAGATTTCTCCTTCATTTATGTTCTTTTTATAAAAATCTTTCTGTATAGCATCATGGTGTGTGATAAAGACCTGAAAAGTAGGAACCCTGCTGTGCTTTTATTTTCTTTCCCAAACCTTTCCTACCCTGACCTCATCCTCTGTGTCTGGGCTAGCTGTTCAGAACTCTTGAGCCCCCAGGCAGATATACAGAGACTGGCTAAATCCTACAGTTCAGGCTAACCATGTAATGTCACTGGGCTATGAGTTGGGGGAGAGAAGAGGGACAAGTGGGATGAAGACTCGTATTTGCTCTCCTCCAACATCATTATTTTTTAATTTCCAAATTTTCCTGTGTTATGAGGAGAGGCTTACACCATTTTAAATAATATTGGGGGAGATAATGTGGTTTATAGTGTTCCAGTCACCCCAATTCCTTACCTTTTCCTGGTCTTGATCTTTCTCAGACTTTGAAGAGGATGTTTGGCTTTTTAGAGCAATGACTTTACTACCTGCAGAATGATGCTGAAGTACTTCCTTGGCTAGTACAAGACATACTGATGTTTGTGAAGCTTTTTAAGAGCCTTGAAAGGGCAATATGTTATTTTATCTAAGCATCATGGAACATGGTTTCCTGATTTGTTACTGCTGTAAAACATAACTATGACCCTAAATAAGCTATTAAGTTTTGAATAGTTTACATCTCAAATAATGTCAGTGTCTGAGCCCCAGAAGCTGCTATTACAAAACAAAACAAAACAAAAAAAATAAAAAGGAAGAAAAAAATAAAGAAAGAGAAGAAAAAGAAAAAAAAAGTAAAGTTAAACATTTTATTTGGAAAGAAATCAGAGGTCAGGAGAGGGCAAAGACTGAATACATTCACAGATTTTGTTATGCTGGCCTTAATGTAACTTCTGAAGCATATTTGAAATAATTGGGTCTGCTGGAAACCTTCCAAAACATTTCAACGGGCCAACAGATGAATTGGCTATGCTGTGTCTAAACTTTAGTTACAGAGTCTTAATTCTTAGATGTATAAAAGTCTTCTAAAAAAAAAAAAAAAAAAGGAAAAGATTTTCTTAGAACTCTTCACTCGGTCTTATTAAAATAACACTTCTCTGTAGAGACGAGTTAATCATGATTGCCAGACTAAAGATTCTGTTAAACATAAAAGCTGTCACAGCCCTTGTAGCGAACTGCAGCTTAGAGAGAAAAAAGACTGAGATGATGCTGTTAGAGAAAAGGTTGTTCAAATTGTACAGACACCCATCATAATTCGTGCTAATGATAAACAAACATGCAGCAGAATGAGAAGAAGATCTGCAAAAGGCAAAAGAGTTCCTAGCACGCTGCTCTCTCAGTCTAAATGTGCTCAAAGAGGGAATCTGTGCCTTATCTAGAGGAATGCCAGAGATGTTAAAAGGTAGAAAAAACAGATTTATTGCAGTTAGCTGGGCTGGTATGCTTACTCTGTCTTATCTTTGAGCAGCCTCTTCTACAGCAATGTCTTCTTCAAGATCAAGTGCCACCAAAAAGCATTGCTTCTGGGGTGAGATCAGTCTGCTGATTGTTCATTTCTACAAAGTACAACAGCATGAAGACAGAAGTGACTTGACATCTAATTTACTCACACGAATAGCCATGCATTTACTGACTGGCAATTTCCCTTAGGCAACAGCAGCTGGCTTGCTAGCTCTCGACTTTCTGGTTTTGTTCTGTTCATCCTTCTGAAGTCAGTCAGACTAACCTGTAGTTTCCTGTAGCAGATTGCCCTTTGAGCTAGCTGGGGCTTTGTCAGTTATCTTTCAGTGGGCAGATATTAAATCATTACTTTACTATGATTTCTTGATAGCTCCAAGAATTCATAGTAACCTTGGCATCTCTTCAGATATCTTTTTGAGTAAGCCAAGCAGCCTAGAGAGACATTACATTGAGAATAGTCTTTGACTGACTGGTCTGGCTTTGTTGAATATTATGGAAAGTGTTATCATGAAGAGGTATTTCTATGAGCCAAGCGGAACTAGATTTTAAATCATACAGAAAGTAAGATGTATCAGAATATATCTGAGGGCTGATGGGTAAGAACACAGGCATTTTGCAGTGTTAATATTTTCAGTTAATTTCATATTCAGGTTTGAGAAGTGCTGCACTTCTTGCAAAGAGTTGCGTAAGAACAGTTTTTAAAAATTACAAAAGAACGGTGAAAAAGACAAATTGCACTAATCCAAGATTGAAGAGCCCTCCTTGTGATCTTTTGGGATGGAGTCCCAGAGAGAAAAGATCAGTTCGTGACTGAGATCTGAAACAAGGTTTTCTCAAGTATCTACTCAAAGAGGCAGAATGTAGCCCTTAAGAAAGCAATGAGAATGTGTTGGGCAAAGGGATTTGCATCACGTGGGCTGAAGTTTCTGGAGATCATAGAATGCTTTGGATGTTTACACAGGGTAAGCATGATAGCATATTCAAAATACTGCAGCAAAGGAGAACTAAGACGAGCACCTTTGACAAGTGCACTAAGCCTCCAGGAACTGGCACAGATCACCCTACTGTGAGAAGGTGCCACAGGAGACAGTCTATCAAAAGTTACACTGGTGGAGTCATGTAGTCTGTCTGAAGACACGAGGAAACAGTAGATGCTATTTGTGGAAAAGGCTACTTGCCATCATTTAGTAAACAGCAAATCTAAAAATTAGTATAAATAGGCAAGTTGTTTTATTTTGATGCTCATTGCATAAGCACTTTCCAGGAAGCTAAGCCCACCATTACTTACACTGTTGCAGAGTTTGGATTACCATGTTTATCTCCTTTTGTCTGCCCTAAGAAAATGAGTGTTGGTGACAGTGCTTTGACCCACACGTTGTCACACTGTATTTTTGTACAGCTGCGTTGTTGTACATGCTACTGTGCATTGAAGACTGGAATAGGACAGTACTTCGGGAGAGGTAGGAAGTGTTTAACCAAGAGAAGAAATGATTGCTAGAAGATCTTGACTTGATGTGTATATCTTAACATGTGAGGCTATTTGGTGGATGGAAGCAGGGAATTTCTCAAGGCATGCACACAATTGTGCTGCAATTCACAGTTGCCAGCTATTAAAAGAGGAATAAAATAATTAGAAGCAGGTTTCTGTAGTTAAGGAAGAAGTTTTCTTCATGTCTTTACTGTCTTTCAAGATATACTGTATTTCCTCCCACTACTGGGCTGCCAAGGTTTTCAGACCCACTGTGATAATTACCACTTCTCTGATTGCCTTCACTAAATGTTACACTTCTATCATTTTAACAAAGGAAGATGGAGGAGTATGGTAAAATGAAATGTGTGTGTGTGCGCACTCGTGTATGTGTGTGGAGAGAGTTTTACTAGACATTGCTGTCACATCCCTAATGTGACACTTCAGACCTGAACCTGCTGGGTGCCTTCAACTCCCACAACTTGATTTTTCAGAGGTGGTGACTCCCTGCGGGTCTGATTGATTTCAGTGGAATTGTGGCTGCTCAGCACCTTTCTAAAGGCTGTCCCCTGCTGTCTTCAGTGAAGGTGCCCAGCACCTTGCAACATCAGGCTTCTGCTAGCACATTTTCAGACATGCATCAGGGCTTAGTAACTCCAAAGCTGCCAACAGCCTTTTCAGTGTTTTTGTCAGTCCCAGATTACCTAATGAAATGTACTCATTCCTGAATAGCTTGTAACTGGTGATAAATACTACAGTTATGATATAAAGTTCAGATATACCAGGTATCTCCTTTCCTTGTCCCATCATTCAGATATTCTGTATAGTAATTCTCTTCCTTACTGTCTCTCTCAAATGCTTTCCATCCCTTGATGCTGAGTACTCTTTAAAGTATTGTCAGTGATCCCCTTACTCTGCATATCTGTTCCTCAGCCTACCTCTCAAATACTCCTTATAATACCACATCTCCCTTCCCTGTAATCTCTCTGAGGTGCTTAAAATGCTTCCTTTCCTTGTCATACCTTTCAGATGCTCCATATGTTATAACCTGAACATTTCTGTGCTCACCTAGCCAGAAAGATTGCCAATGCTCTGAATGACAAAAGTGATCTAAAGAAAGAAAGATGTAGTGAAAAAATAAAGGTTACATCTTACTGCACTCAAGGAGGATCAGTGTGGCTTTTCAGGTCTACTAGCCAAGCAAAGACTGCAGCTACAGCATCATTTGTAGTTCCAATTTGCCTGGCAAATATCATGAAATTTCACAGTTCTGGTCATTGTGTTACAAGAAACCTGCACTGGCAGCATACAAGAAAAGCTAGACATTGATATAATTCACTGAAAGGATTTTCCTGTCTATCAGACAGAGAATTCAGTCTCCACTAGGTAGTAAGTTGTATATCTTCATTTAAGCTATGGAAATAGTTCTCCGCAGCTTAATTTGGCAAAACATGCTCAGAAAGACAAATTCTCTGCAATCTCTCTGAAATCAGTGGGGCCATGCTGAATTTAAACCAGCACACAATTCGACCTGAGCACTTCTGCAAGTTATTTGACTAAACCTGTTTCTTGAAATGCAATGCAAGGCTTGTTTATGCTGGCACAGAGACATGAGATACATCTCCTGCCACTTACCTTCCTCCCAGCGTTTTGCTGCGTGGTTGGACATGCTACCATCACGTGTGGTTAAAGCAGAGTGAGACAACGTGCAAAGTCCCAGTGCACCAGCTAACCGTGGAGGAAAGTGAGCTGGAAGGGTATGCTGCTTTATCTCATTCAAAAATGAGAAAGGGAGACTCCTTCCTCATTCGTCACACAGAGCATGCTCCCGATGCATTGTTTCCTCCATCAACATGTTTTGCTGCATCTGCTTTGAAGTGATAATATAGGAGTTGTCTAATCAGAGCCTGATTATCCTTTCGCATGGAGGCAGTACCATTTGGATGGGCTCTAATCTCATTAACACTACTTTCGTTGTCTCCATCCCACTGATCCACTGATGACATCTGCAATTCCATCAGTGTGATTAACATCCCAGTCTGGCTTTTGGCATGTTAAGTCCTGATTTATGCCTGTATGGGATGAGAACCAGGCTATCTGACTTTCTCCAGTTTAGGATTTTGATCCTTCTGCATAGTTTTTTTTTAATAGTTTGCGTTTTTTGGGGGGGATTTTTTTTTTTTTAGCTTCTCTTTAAAAGAAAGTTTGTTACTTTCTTCCTTCTTTTGTATATCTGGCCAGTGAAAATGGTATTTCTCCTCTAAATAGATCATTTTATTATTGTCATACAAGTGTAAGATTGCTTGTTGCAGATCTTCCCTTTGAAGATTGAAGTTATAAATCAGTTAAGAAAGTGGCATCGTATTGGTGAATATGCTTGGTTTTGTAAATATTTTTATCTGTGTCTATATATTGAGCCATGCTAAGAGGCGACTCAGAAAGTACTGATTTTATGAGTGACAGATAATCTACTGTGGTGAATGCACTGCGATTTAGTTCCACAGCAGACTCATTACCAAGACTTTGCAAATTCCTTTCCTGAAGAATTTGACATTCACTATTATTAAGTCAAAAAAGCAGCACTTGCTCTAGATTGCAGAGCTGACATCACACTTATGAATATTTCTCTGTTGAATCTTTATTCTTTGTTATCCTGGAACTTCTGCTTTAGGTAGACCTCTTTCTCTTTTTAATTTCAATTTTAATTCCAGTGTGTTTTTTGGAAGTTGGGCTTTGCAGAGCTATCTTACCCCGGCATGTGCCATGGATCAAGTCTTGTAGTAAAGGAATGTGATTGAAATGAACAGTAATTTTCAGTGAATGTCAATCTTACTGCAAACTACAGGAAGAAATAGCTTTAGTTATTTTTTTTTTCCAGGAAGTTATTATCTGAAAATGGAAAGTTAATTTATTTGTGGAGCATACCCAGGATTCTTCTGTGGTGGTACTTGTGATGCATCCAGTGTGCAAGATATGCAGGCAAAGACACGAAGAAGAAACAGAGAGATTGTTCACACAACCTTTGTGTCCATAGCAGAAAATCAGGCAGTAAGCAACTAAGGAAAGTCCTGGGAAGAAGGCTTAACAGTACAGAATAAAGTAAGAGAAGTGTATGGAGATGTGGTATTTAGAACACCTCTTAAAGTTCCTTGTTAAGTGTTAGAAAGATGAGAAGGATTATTTTGTTATTTCTTAGCATTGCCACATGACAAAGGCATTCAGTTTCTTCCCTGTTGTCCAAGAATCATCTCCTGCTGCTCCATCTGGAAAAGTTGCTGTCTACTGAAAGCACTTTGTATCTGAAAATAAATAGTGAGTAGAAGGTAATAAAGTATTCACTTTCAGTCCACTGAGTTGGTGAAAACTGATTTGGTCTCTGTTTATCAGCTGACAAACATAATTGCAGCTTGTAAAGCAACTGTGGCCACTCGAGAATTGGCAGCTCTTCTGGTTTAAGATGTTTGCTAAAGCTGCTAATACAGTGATAATACAAGAAAAGTTATATAAATACCATTGGGTTTGTTCTTATAAATGGCCGTTATTTTTATTTAATTGTTCTTCCTTGTTTCTTCCCTGTAAAGAAATGGCATTAAAAAGTGGAAGTGGAGCTGGAATAGTGAAGCTGGCCACCCACCTCTTTCTTTTTGTTTGAGACTATGAGAAAAGAGAAGATAGGGCCCCCACCTGGCTGTGGCAGGGGTCCATTTGGAGGTGTGGGTACCTAAGGATTAATTTTGGGAAGGAAGAAAAAGCAAAGGGAAGGGGGGATGTTTGGCACAGGAAAGAGGAGGGGAGCAGTTACTGATATTTGTATTATGTTAGAAACAAGAGGCTCCAGGTGAGGCAAGAGCACTGGTGACCTGGTGTTTGGCACACCACCTAAGGGAAGGGAAAAGTTTCATTGGAGCATTTAATCTGAATAGGAAGTGGATGGGGTAAATTACATAGTGTGCTGTCTGATTTTTAGACAGGTAAACGTAAGCAAATTGAATTTCAGTGACTTGTCTAGAGTTACTTGGTGGTTCTGTAGCATGGCTGGGAGTAAACCCAGATAATCTTTCAAAGAGCTAGCAGTATTACCCATCTCATTTTATGGGGTCACCGAGATCATTGAACCCCAGTGCATTTGCTGGCACTGAGAAATCTGTCTTGATTGCATCCCAGATCTGTTTCTTTTTCCTCATCCAGAAACACTGTCAGAAATCTGTCACAGTTTTTCTCAAAATCGAGCAATTTTTCTTTCTCTGCTCTTTGCAAGAATTATGCAACCCCAGTAGTTTTTCAGCTCATACAATGTTTTGAAATACCTGCTTTTTTCCAGTGAGGATGAGAGGATCCCTTCAGCATTCCTGAAGAGAAATGAATTACTGAAGGGAGTAATGTTTCTCCTCCAGTCTCTCCCACCAGTTCTTCTAGAGATGGTTCTGTCATCTAACAGCTGCATAAAATGGCTTGAGAACATGTAGTTTGCAGCAAGCTACAAAATGCAAGTTAAGAACAGATGTGTTAGACAAAAGAGGTCACAATCCAAGGGGCACAAGAGACACAAATATTTCATTTTACCTTTTTTGCTCTTGGTCTCAACTGAGCTTTTAGCATTGTGAAACTACTTCTCGGATTTTTTCTGTATTACCCTATCCATGGCTGTCACAGCAAAAAACACCTTCTTTGTCAGTGTATATGTCTGGTAACTCTCAGGTAACTACATGAAAAAAAAAAAAAAAAAAAAACAAGGAAAAAAAGTCCTACTTACATTTTCTGTTAGAAAGAATGATGCACAAAGGATAGTCAGAAAAGGAGCAGGAAAAGCTGAACAGACCCTGAAAGGCATCCAACTACTTTCTGAAAAATTAATTTGATTGCAACTATGGTATGACCTTTTGGCTGAAAAAAACAAGTCGTGGGACCCAGCTCTGCTTTCCCCAGTTCAGTGTGAACACATGCTGAATTTCCCTGAGAATAATGAAGCAGTAGGTAAACTTGAAAAAGACAGCAGAGGCCAAAAGCATGCAGTTGTCTTCCTTCTGTTGCTAAATGCCACATGAGTCATTGCAGGCTGTTGCAATGCTTGTGTGCTGTAGACTTCAGAACAAAGCTGAGACCGTCCCAGACACTGATAAGTGCTGTGCTCCCCAGCGCAGAACATGAGGTGGCCAGGCAGAGCTCCCCCAGCAGGGGGGCACGCAAACCTGGATCCACGTAACCTCGTCCCAAGAGTACTAGTGCCAAAGGACATGGTGCAGAGCAGTCATCTTCAGTCGCTGCTCCTTCAGTGCAGCAATACAAGAGTGGGCTTCTGGGCCCATGATGCTAAATCTGCATGGTGCTGTACTGTCCCCTGTGGATTTCCTAGCCTGGGTCTTTGCTTTATTGTGTGGGAGCTATTGAGTCAGTCCAGTGAAGGGGGCCACTGAAGCCTTATGTGGTCAACAATTATACTAGTTGTTCAACCATCAAGTGAGTGTTATTCCTTGTATCTGTACTGGTTCTCTCTTAGGTGATACCACTTTCAAACTGACTCAGTTTGAATACCAAAAGGATGCTTTTATAATTAGAATCCCTCTAAATTCTATATGGGATCATCTGAGATTCTTGCTGATTTGTATTATTTTTTGCACTGTCGCTAATAAAGATTCCAGAAGCTGAAGGTGCCAAGTAATTTTACTGCTGGTTCTCGAAGGAGTCCAGGATCCTATTTCCTCAGGCATTGTTTCATTGAGTTGGTCATGTTACTTTCTGTAAGCATGGAGTCCTGAGCACTTGGAGTCCATGTGATGAGCTCCTCTGTGAACTCCTCAGCAGTAGTTAGAAATCTTGGTCTGTGTCTTTAAGAAACCTAACAGCAAAATTAATAAATAAGTAATCAGTATTTGTATGAGTATTTGTATTATGACAATATAATGTAAAATATAGATGATATAATGTAAATATAGACAATATAATGTAAATATAGATGTTAACTCACTGAGAACTTGAAAACTAGTGTTTTAACTATAGAGCCATTTTTTCTGCTCATATAAATTGGCATCACTCTGCTGCATGTTGTAACTCCACTAAATTTGAGTCATTTAGTCAATGGAACTAATCCAGTTTACCTCAGCTCAGAATCTAATCCACAATTAAGACTTAGTTTACAGTAAAGGTTTTCTCAATGCAAAGTTCTTGTATAGAGTTTGAGGTGATCAAAATTTTCCCTTGCCTGCTTCTTGGTTTCTTAATCCCCAATTAATTTTTAGATCTAAACACATGTGTGACTTTTTCAAAGAACTTTCAAAAAGCGCTCTGAGTCACTCCAATCAGTTCTGAAGCACGAAATATCCCTCGGTTGACATTCCGAGATCATGAGCTGTGGTTATGTGTATTTCACTGTTCACATGGTAACAGAATCAAAAGAAAATCATAATGAAACACAATGGTGGGATTCAGAAATAGGTTACAAAAACATTCTTTTGAGCAGCCTTAACAATGGAGAAGAGATGAATTTACACTGGGCCAAATCCATCCTTGTTGCACTGCCAATTAACTCACTGAAGTTGCACCTTGGAATAACTCAATAATTAGGTAAAATTGTTTCAGTTAGACTTGTGCCACCCCCAGCCTCCCTTCAATGGTAACTTGAAAATAATTTGGCCGTGAAAAATCAGGAGTCTGTATTTTAATTAACTCTTTGTATGCCTTCCCTTTTTTAATCATTAAATATTTAATGCAAATTTGCATTAGAAATTGATATTGAAGCTGGATGTATCAGAAAAGATGAGCCTCTGATGGTTTAAAACAGAAACAGCTTCTGTAAAAGCATGAGAATAAAGGGATGAAAAAGACTTAATTCTGTAGCTCTAAGCTGTCCTTTGTCTTAAAAGGTAAGAAAGGAATTACCATGGAAACCTGCTCACTCACATCTTTTCATAGAAAAAGGGTTTGACTTAATTACTACGAACTTGTACTATCTTATCTTAAAATAATATTCCAGGTCTTTTTCCAAAGCAGTGTATTTATATGTCAGAAAGAACTAAGGGAAATGCTATCAGAAGGGAAATAAGCATTTGTCTGTGTTTAAATCATAGCTCTTGCTCTGTAGCAAACATTTTTATTGCTGTTGTGAAATTCACACCTCTCAGGAGGAAACCTTCTTATAGAATCTGCTGGTTTCTTTCAGCTCCTATACATGTATGTAAGCAACTGTAGCAAATCTCTTTTAACTGGCAACAAGAAAGAACAGTAATTGCACGCTTTAATTTGAAATTATAAGAATGTTCCTTCCTTTTCTGGAGGGAAACCTCTTCTGTGGGCCACATTCCAGAACTAAATGGCTGAATCTCAGAAGAGAAAAACATCTTCTTGTTCAGATTTACAGAGAGCACGACAGTCAGAAAGTGGGACACAACAAAAAGCTCTGAATGTTCTGAGTTTTCACTCTTCCTTTTGTTCACTCCATTTACGGTACTGTCAGCTCAGGTGCTAACGAAATATTAGAAGACCGTTGTGCGATGAATTTATACCTCTGGGTCTTGGGTCCACCTTTGAGCAGGGTTTGCTCCTGAAGCTTTATCGTGCTGTGAAACAGGCTTTTCAGGGCAGTGGTCACAGCACCAGGCCTGCCAGAGTTCAAGAAGCGTTTGGACGACGCTCTCAGACATAGGGTCTGATTTGGGTAGTGCTGTGTGGAGCCAGGAGCTTGACTCGATGATCCTTGTGGGTCCATTCCAGCTTGGGATATTGTATGGTTCTATGGATCACTCTGATGTTCATGCTGCTTCTGTGGCACTGCTCCTATTGCTCCCTCTCCTTGCCTTCCTACAACTCCTCCCTCGCTCTAGGAGGGAAATAAGATCCTACAACGCTTAGAAAGTGTAGGTTTCTTCATAGATTTCTTCTAAGGTAACTTACCTTAGTCAGTGAGACCTGTACTGTGCTCCTCACATGAGAGCTTTATCCAAATATCTGTCAGTCTTACCCAACTTAGCAGTCACGGAAAGTGGAATCAGTTCTCTAAGGGAAACTTTGGTGGTGTAACCCACAGTAAATGTATTAAACATCTTATACTTCACATCTAAAACAGTGGCTTCCCATGTGTCTCAAAGTACTGCACAGGCTTTTGCTAATGGAGGTTCAAAAACGTTTTCCAACTAGCTGGCCCCAGGAAGAGTGGAGTCTGTGCGGCTGAATGACATAGGAACAGAGTGTATCATTATTTATCTCTGAGATAATCCTTGGTTTTCATATCACATCTGTGAGGCTTCCAGTCTTCTGCAGTTACAATGCCAAGAATTATATCTGTGGGAGTTACAGTTCCCTAGAAAAAAGGCAAACAGAGAACTTTCAGTCTAAAGTAATTTAATTTAGTAGAAGAAAAGCATTAGAGATCAACAAAAACAAAGTTTCCATGAAAGGCCATGGAAAACACATCTCTCCTGAAGCTCTCTACAGTAATTTTAAAACTAAATGGCTGATGTCTTTGCACCCCTTAGAAATGTGTGAACAATACCTTCAAGTCACTTATTTTTAGAATGATATAATTTTGGGGCAATCGTAGATGATTTTAGTTGCTCTAGGATAAGGTAAGTCCTGTTTCCACTCCTTTTTTGGTGCCTTTGCATCGTAAGAGCAATCTAGAAGTTTCTTAATATAAATGAGAATCTACCCTAACGCACTTAACATAAGAAGATTTAAAGTGTTTATATCTTCTGACTGAGTTTGGCCATGATTTTGCTCTATGTTTCTCTGTGTGGAAAAGACAGCAAAACAAATACAGAGAAGAGAATTTGGTGAATTTGAGTTGCATATAAGGAAACTGTTGTAGTATGGGTTTGAATGCAAAACATTAAAACCTGAATGCACCATACAGGGATGCAACATGCTCCCCTGTATCATTATCTTTATGTGCCAGGAAAGTTGATACAAGCCTTTTTTACATCTTTGCACCAAAGCTGTAGAAGCATCAACTTTCAACATTTTAATTCAGCTGGTTTAAATAATGCTCATGACATACAAAGATCAGCTCCAACTTTACTGAAGAAGAACTGTATTTTCTGGTATCTGCTAAGCTGTGTGTCATGAGTTTCTGTAATAACTACCAGGGATTAGGTTAATAGCATTACAGCTGGAAGTGTTACTTCCGGCTTTGTGAGACCTGTTTACAATTTACAAGGTTGGAGTGATTAGTAGTGCAGATGCAGGCTCCGCTGGTTACAAAAGCTTATATTGGCTGGAAAGCATAGTGGATTCATTTTCTGGAAGAAAAATGTGGTATGTTACAGCAAAAAGTGTTGCTGTGTGTGGAGAATCTTGGGCTCGTTAAGGATCTATTCACAGAACAAAATAACCGTTGATAACACGCTGCTGAGGGACATCCTCGGTAACTGGGATGCCACATAGCAGCATACATTCCAGAAGGTTGTGAAATACACTGGAAATACATTTAAATGGAAAATCCCTGTAATCCACAGGATGGCAATAAATCAGGTCTTCCAGGAGCATAGTTACATGGGAAAATTTCTTCATTATGAGGCATGGCTTAAAGATTCTGTGAATCACTACAGAATCTAGCTTTTCTGGGAAAGTAGCTGTGGCCATCCCTCACTTCCACCAGTCCACTTGGAAGGAACATAACGATACCTTACAGCTATGTAAGGCTTGCACAGGTACCTCTCAATTTCCACTGAACTGCATCTTCACAGGTAGAGACTTCCTGCTGCTGTTCCGGACATCGTCACATCTGAACTAGTCCTCCCTGTATGTGAGGCCTTTCATCTAACATCTTGATCAGCTTCTAACATCTTCATACATAAATTGTAGCTTTAGAGACTAGCATACTGTCAACTAAACTAATGCTAATTATCTTTTACAGTTGCATATTCAGACTTTCTGATCTAAAACTTTGAATCAAAGTAAATAAGAATGTTTCATCACTGACGACCTAAAAATACAAAGAGTAAATTCTGTCAACTGTTACATTAATCCTCCTCCTTTGAATTGTTTGCACCAGTGTCCATGGCATTGGTAACCCTGATTTACATCATTAGAGACCAGCTAATGCCATCCTTTAATTTGTGGGTTTTGTCAGCTCTCTAGTGCTCCAGTAATCTCAGTTCAGCTTCTTCGCTCCTAACTGGTTTCCAAAGATCAACTCTTCCCTTCATACACTACAAAATGGGAAACTACTGCTTCATACTGACTGATCTTCAAAACGGGGGAAGGAGTGTTTAGACTCTGACCACCATGGTGAAAAGTCCTATGTCTCATTTAATTCCCTTCCTGCTGCATTTTTCTTAAGGATATCTTGCTAGCTACAGCTTTCTATAGATAAACAGGCACCATGCTGGAAAATTTCACACTCAAAGTGAAGCTTGCAAAATTTGCATTTGTCAAATTTTACAATGAGGTGGAAAAATGGCACTCTTTACTCAGAACAAATTTGAGACTTAATTGCTTGTAAGCTAAGCAGAAATCAAATTCATTTGGTCAGGATTTAAATCATGCTTTGGTTTTGCAGATTGCACACCCACCCCACCCTCCACCCCCCCAAAAAAAAAGATCACACTCGCTACCATTTACTGGGGAATTTAATATGATTGGAAGAAGTCAATGATATATGATGTGTCTAATGGAATACCAAAATACCAAGAGTCCTATATTGGTTTTGGACATAAAGGCAGCCTGACTTTTCACAGACTTCTGCACCTATCCAATATTTCAATGTGGGTCTAAAATATTTGACCAGTCACAAAGATTGTAGTGGTAATGGACTGAAAGGCATATTAGTTGGTCCTCTACTGTGCGAAGTTGGCTTAGGAAGACCATTTTTGAGCTTCAGCTAGACAGACTGCATCAGGAGAAGAACATAAACGTCGGGAGTGTGAAGGGATATAGCTGCAGATTATAGTGCCTTGAGGATTTGTAGTAAGACCAAGCTGTCATATAAGCTATTGCTATTTAGGCCGTAGGCTGTGTTGACCTCCCTGACTTGCATGATCAGGAAGGTGAAAGTATGCTCTCGTTTTCTGTTTGAAGGGTTTTGTGAATCCCTTGAGTAGCAAAAACAAAAGCCTCATGCAGTTGCAGCCAGGGTTGGTATTGCTTACTTCAACCAACCTGTCCTGCACACTAAACATTTGCAGAATAAATTGGGTCCTTCTGAAGAACTTGAGCCGAAAGGGTGTCCTAAATTCATCTTTTAAATTGCACTAGTTGGAAATTAAGCCCAGCACTCAAGGAGACTTCCTGCCACTGCTGCTGGGAAGTGCCCATGCCAAGTAGCAGTGTGATTGAAAACATGACAGTCAGTGACCCTTTGCTTGCTATCGTAGCATAGGACCTTAAAACCTCAGAGGAAATTCAAATCACAAGAGGGACTTTTTCAAATTTGCCTAGAGGAACTGAGTAATTTAGCTTTTTTGTTTGTTTGTTTTTCTTCCCTTCAGAATGTATTTATTCCTGGAAGAAAAAGAGGGAAGGATAATTGAGGGACTCTACTGTCGCAGAGAAATGTGGCTATGGCATGAAGAAAGGGTAGTAGGGAATGGAGGGGAATTGAAAGTGCTTTTTTGTTTGTTCATATGTATGTTTTAAGTGCTGTATTGCTGATGCTTCTATTGCCATATGGTGGAACAGCTGATGGTTAAATGCTGATGCTGAAACATGATGCTGACACAGCAGATGCTAAAACGTGATTATGGCAAAGCTGATAGCAAAACACTGAAGGTGAAACACCACTGCAAAAAAAATGTTGATGAAAAAATAGAAACCTCTGAAGTTCCTCTGCTAGAAATGGTATTTCTGGAGTCGGCAATAACTGTAGCAGCCCAGAAGATGTTTGGAAGGGCAAACTGGAGAGTTGCCAGATGCCTGGAAAACTAGTGGAGATCTCAGCTGTTTGTTAGAAAGAGATAGTGAGCAAAGTTTCTCTTTCCTCTGTAGAGAAGGACACGCAAAACCCTTTGGAAAGAAGCAAATCAATTGTGAAACTTTCTTTCCACCTTGTACAGTCCATGCAGCAGAAGTTTGCATCAGCTGTTTGTTGGTCTCGTAGATATGAAAGTGGCTGTCTACAAACCAGCAGGTTGCCAGCTGGTCACAGTGGAACAGTGAGGTCATCCAACACACACATAGTCTGTTTGCTTGCTTGTCTCCCTTAACATTTATGTATTTTTTATGGTTCTAAACATTTAGAACAATCATTTTAAACATTTAATTGCAACAGACTGTGGTCCAGTAATTTTTATCAGTAAAAGACATTCTGGGGTGTGCTTGCCTGTGTTTCTGAAGGATGGCTTTGACCATATTAGCAAATATATGCTGTGTATCTTGTAAGGCACAGGAATGTCATTTTATATATGAAGGAAGTATCCAAGTTGTTCTAGAAACCTAAGGTAATTTCTAAAAACTTGGAAAGGACCAAATAACTTTAGTGGTGATATAAAAGCTAGAAGAAGATGCACTTTCAAATATTAAATATTCTCCAGTCTGATGGTCAGTGCCCTCAGAAAATCCAGGATAAATTGAGTGTCTCTCTTTGGCATCAGGAAAAGCTGCTTCTGTTTCCTGCAGACCAGATTTTGTTCTGCTTCTTAGTTTGTTGACTCAATGTAGATTGAATCATAGAACAGAGATATCATATTTCAAAACTAGTTTGTGATTATTTCAATAGCCATTTACTTGTCAAAGGTCTTGTAGTATGCATGGAAAGGGGATGGACAAAGTTTGACCACTAGCATGTGATTATTCGAAATGGCAGGATCAGCATCTCCCACAAATGCCCAGGGTGTTCGGCCTGAGAAATTGGAAGAGAAGCCTTCAAATTGTATGTTTCCTTTGAGAGTCCTGGCGTGTGTTTTACTTCTTCGTTTGCAGCTTACTGCGTCCTCTAAAAGAGTGCAGGTAGGCAGCAGGGAGGAGGACTTGCCCGTGTCTGCGGCACCATCTGCTGCGCTTTGGTCAGATCAGCTCTGTGGACACAGACAGACCTGAGGGATGCTCCCGGAGTACAGAGAGGGCACAAAGTCATGATGTGAGGTTTAGCAGACAGGAAAACTGTTGAGAAGATCAGAGAGCAGCCAGGACTCAGACGTGATACAAAGTGTGAGAACCATTTACCTAACCACAGATACATAGTGTGGTTTTAAATACTTGAAGGTGTTGAGCTGTGTGCAAGGGCCCAGCTGCTGAGACACGTGACCTATGGGAGACCTGCACTCTTCTGGAGATCTGGTCCCTCAGGTACCCTACGGCTTCTCAGAAAGTACAGCATGCCGATACAGAGATACACGAGTCCCTTCCCAGTAGCTTTCTGTCACTGCATGTAACTCATTGCAGCAAAAGAAACCACTGAGTACTCGCTGCGATGAGAACTGAGCAGGGGAGATCTGCTTCCAAACTCTTTCATTCTGTTCTGTGCAGCAGATCTCTAGCTAAAAAGTGGGTTGTTCTAGTTCATGTTTGGAGATTCAAAATCCTTCTGGAGCCTTTGTTTTAAGGAAACAGCCTCAGCAGTTCCACCCCAGGCTCTGCCTTGCCACGTTTGGTCCAGAGAGTGATGTTTCTGGAGTAAACGCCAAGTTCTCTCACCAGAGAGGTAAGTAGTTAGGTGTTCCTGGGCTGGCTGTAAGCAACTGCTGGGGAATCAAACACCAACTGTGAGTAACAGGGGTGAAGTTTTTACAGATTACCACTCTTACCTTCTAAAGTAATGAACCCTGTCAAATAATGTCAATGTTAGGAGGGAACTGATATCTGTTAGCAGGATACAAGACTGTGCCCAGATCTCTACTCTGGGCAGGCATGTGGGAAAGCAGTCAACACCACAACTTTGCTCTAGAGAGGAACTTTCACAGTTGCATGCTAAAAATGGGAATGGTAAGTTAGTTATCTTACAGTAGATTGTATCACTTGAGTTGATTTTGCTGTGTATTCATGTCCAACTCATGGCTTTCCTGGTTCCACACTTGCAATCTGTTTTCCAGTCTAAACCTTCATTTGGAGTTCCCCTCTGAGGCACTGTGGCATCTGTTTGTTTCCTTGGTCAAAGTGACAAAAGTATATTAAAAAAGAAAAAGACCACTGTGGAGTATGATCTAGAGTCTTTTGACACTTCAGTCCAGAAAAAAAAAATCTGCAGCATCCAGCCAGATGTCAATAACTACACAGAAGTCCCTGGAAGGGTCTCACAGAGCCTAGAGGAAGGAACACAACTGTTGTGCCTGGGAAAGTTCACTCCAGTGTGAAAGCTTATGTTTAAATCAATTCCAAAAATGTTTTTGAAGAGTAATTTGCACCCCAGTGATTTGGGAAGAGGTTCAGTGTTTGGTACCTAATAAAGATAGCTGGCATTGGTGAGGATGTTATTTTAATTATAACAACATGGTGATGGCATTTTCAGGAAGGGATCCCACAGAGTTCTGACTGCAGACGTTTCTCTACTCACAGCATTTAAACAGCTGCCAAAGGGTTTTCATTAATAGGTTATTTGGATACACTGTATGCAGGCTTATGCCGCACTATCACTGCTTCACAGCCCTTTTTTCACTTTCTTGACTTTCTTGGAAAGATGAGCCAAATAGATTTGGCCAGAGCCAGTGCCTCAGATTAGAAAGCAAGAAAGCAAGCGGTGAGAAGCAGCCGGTATTGCAGCTCTGTACCAGAGAGCAGGGCGAGAACCACAGCCCTTGATATCACCAGCTGCTGTAATCCCGCTCCATATGCAGAGAGCATTTGCAGGACAGCTTTCGATGTCTGCACATGTGAGTTGGCTGATGCAGTAAAAGCCCTCCTGAAGATTGTAACATGACCGTACTGAGGGACTGAGAAACTCTGGCTCCCGTCCTTATGTGAGAGCTCTCTAACTGCCCATTATTTTTGGAAATCGGGCCATTTATGACTCACCGTTGTTTGTTGTGCTGGTGTAACTAATTGCCAGTAACCTTGCTGGCATTGACAACAGCTAAGGATCTTGCTCAGAGGGTAAGTGCTGTGACCCAGCATTCCTCTGTACTGAATGATGCATAGTGTGGCCAGGTCTCATCTCACATCTGTCACCATACATGAGGAGTAACTTGGTAGGAATCCTGGCCTCAGACCAGTGCAAGGTGAGAATCAGGCCCAGCTACACATGCTTGCAAAGTCACTTCTCCTGAGGACGTGCAGATCACATCGTGCTTCCACAGCACAGCCTGGATAAGGGAAGAATTCAGGAAGTACCTGGGGCTTGTCAGAGCCTGCAGCTATTCGCAGCTCAATTCAGCTATGCATTCACACTGCTTAGAAGATTTTTCAAAGGTATTACCATCCCAATCAGATTGTAGTGCTCTATTTTAAATACATCAGAGTCTCTAACCAACAAATCTATATATGAAAAAAAAAAACTGAAAATAACTCTGTGTAAATCATCATCAATTTTTATTATTATTATTCATTAAAATAACATTAATCATAAACCTCTTTAGTATTCATATGGATGTAATACATAGTTCCAAAGGAATTATGGATTAAAGGGGACTTAAGCTCAGAACACTCAGTTCTCTGTGAACATGCTGTGTTCATTATGTTAGATTTAGTGTGAACTATTTTCTTCAGTGTTATTAGAAGAGAGTAATGGTTGAGTTTGGCATTTATTTGAAAGTGATTAAAGTAAAATTTTCACCTTGAATAAAACAGCAGCAACATATTAACAATTTTTATCATGCCCACAAAAGAAATCTCTTCTCAAAAGATTGGAAATAATCCTCTGAAATCTACCTGCAGCTGATTATATTAACCCATGAGAAATACATGTTTCCACCTCTACAGATTGTTTTTTTTTTTTAAAAAAAAAAAAACTTCATACTGTTGAGGTCATTAATATCTCTGCTACTTACGTGCACCTGGGGGTAGTGTTAGGATCACTGCACATTCACTCTTCTGTTTCTGACTTCTGAAGGCCCTACATTAATATTCTAAGACTCATTACTGATGTAAAAACTAACTGGTTTATTGAACATTGCATGTCTGGCCTCATGTCTGCATAGTACTAATTAAAAATCCTGAACTTCTCTACCAGCAGAAAGCTTTGTAAAATGTGGCGTGGATTTTTTAGAGGATTTCATCCAGTTTCTGTGTATATAAACCAGAGGTCATTTTCCAGGCAATCTTGTGAGTTTAGAGGTATTATTTACAGAAATAATTCTATGATGAGTATATGAGGTTGGATTCTGCCCAACCTACCTTTTAACACCACAGTACTTAGTCAAATGAGCTGTAGACATGAGAGACTTGATGATGAGAAATGAGTTTATCCCAGGAATTCGGAAAATACTGGTTACAGAGGACCTTGTTCTTGCCCCTGAACCAACCATGAAGTTGATGCCATTTACTTTCCAAACACTCACCTTATCTGAAGGGCAGAAAGTCCTCCGGATGCCTGGAGGTTGGCTCATATTTCACCACTGGGTTTTCCTGTTTGAATGGAGATTTACATTAAGACTTTTATGAGATAGCATATAGGGCCATATTTTATCAGGCAGTGTATTTCTTTTCCTTCCATATTAGCAAAGTGTGCGTAATCCTAATTAAGAAATAAATTAATCCTAATGTCAACCAGCATAAATCCTCCGAGAAGGAGTGTTTGCCTTTATGAAGTACTGCCTTTGGTCTACCATGTTGTCCTCATTCCTATGCAACCTAAGCTAAGGTCAGAAGAAGAGTTGCAAACCCATGGCCTCAATTCAGCTTGTTTGGTAGAGTGTCACAAGATGTCCTGAACTTGTCTTGATGCTACTTAGCCCCCTGGCTTGTCCTTGTCATTCACAGTGCAACTTTTTGTAACTTCTTCAGGTAACTCTTGAAAAGTCATTGGTAGTGCTGAAACTTCCAACCACTATTCCTATAATCGGATATTTAAATTCCTTACCACAGCTGTGGCTACATCTTCCAACATAGCTTCACACCATTAAAACTAATTTTTTCAAAAAAAAAAAAAAAAAAGACAAAAAAAAAAAGAAAAAAAGAAAAAGAAAAAAGGCTTTTACAACTTCCCAATTCAGAAATGGGAAGAAGTTGCAAAAAGTTGGTATTAACTCCAATTAAAGTTCCAAACGGTCCCTTTATCCCCTCTCTGAGCTGCAGTCTGGGCTGACAGGATACTGAGGATGGTAGTCTTTGCTGCATAGGTGCTTACATACCATTACCACTGCATATCAGTGTCTTTCAGTAATTCAGATAGAAACGTGTTGTGCGTTTGTTGTTTTTTTTTCATCCTCTGCCCTCCTTAGCACAGGCTGTCAGAAGAGAATTGTATGTTTTCTGAAAGAGATTCTGTTTTTTTTCTTTGATACATGATATTCTTGAGGACAAACCCAGGCCTCAAATCAAGATCCACACAGAGTGTTATTAGGTAAACTAAAATGGCTTTAGAGTCAGGGAGTGATATAAGCCTGTGCTCTGTATGCAGTTTTTTTTTGCATGGCCTTTTGAGGGGATGGGTGAGAAGAGAGCTGACAAGACACTGTGTGTCTTGTGAGGGGCCTGGGGCATGGGCTAGAGTCAGATCAGCTGTAGGGGGGAAACTGGAGGGGGAAAAGGGGAAAATGAACCCCTTTATCTACTCCTGCACAGCACATTGAAGCATGGATTCTGTAAATATGCTTTTATGTAGAGTAAAGATGCCTGAGAGGGGAAAGCTATAGCACTAAATACCTTCAAATAGTACCTTCTTTAGTCTGTAGGGAACCTTTATCCACAGCAGTCACAGCTCTCCTGCTAGAAATCAGCCCCTTTATCTCTTTTTGAATGAAGCATGGTGCAGAGGGGATAGAAGAGTTTCTGCTGGCTCATATGCCACGCATCATTGTGTTTCTGAACCTCTCTCAGTTATTAATAATGAATTAGTCTTCACAGCACAAATATAAGGGAAGGTGGTTCATAGTGTCATTTTTGGATAAAAAAAAATGGAAGCAGTGAGAGGTGAAGAGAGCTGCTCAGGATTGTACTACACCAGAAACTGGAAACTGAATGTAGGTTTCCTGGGTGCTCTGCCAATGCCCTGGCCAGTTTAAAAACTTCACATTTCTTTTATTACTAGCTTGCCCTGAAGAGTTTTTCTTTTCGTCCTATTTCTTTCCCCTTTATTTCCCTCCTGTCAATGAAGCGTAGAGGTCCATGTAAGCACAACTTTGTATTCTACCAAAAAAAAATTGAAAGGCCTCAGGACATACTATGTTTGCAACATGCGATGCCATTTTGCAAGACAAAACTCATATTGCTGTTACTGAAAATAGTAAGAAAAAACATAATGTCATATATTGCAGCAGTCCACATTGCTGAGACGTACATGTCTCTCCTTTTCTCATGACTGTTAACTGTTCTTTTGTTTCTGGTGTTTCCTTTTCTCCTTCACACATTGGTCAAAAGCTACTTGCTGTTTTGTGCATCAGAGAAAGAAAATAAATAATGGAATGGGATTTTTCACTGCAGGTTTATGACTGCCTATAGTGCGAAGGCTGCCAAAGGGAGCGTTCATATGCTCAGGGTCTGGAGGTGTTGATGCTTGTGTAAGGTACGTGGTAGGCTGGATCAAAAAGCAGTGGGCTATCACTAACCTTTTTTCCAGGGGGGGAAGAAGGATTGGCAACATCAGTTTTCAGCTGAATTAGCTCTTTTGATAGCAGTCTAAGAGATAGTCTTGAAGCAGTCATCAAATTAGAACAGCTAAAGCTGCTCTGCTGTCCTGGTGTTTATAGACCCAGGAGCAGACCCCACACTGTAGTCTTGCTCTGAGGGGGATCTTCAGTTGCTGTGTTCTGTTACAGGATTTTAATCATTTCTTTCCATCACCTGCTCACATGTGTCATAGGTGGGGAGGGAAAAGTGCCCCAATACCTTTGATCTTCAGCCAGGATAAATTGGAATGACATTCCGGCTGCTCTACAGTGTCCTAAACAGAGCGGCAGCAGAGCCGAAGCAGTAGATGTAAGCTGTCTGAACCTACACTGAAGTGTACCCCAATTTATGCCCCGAGGAGCTTTACTGTTCTGGAAGGTTTGGGATGGGGTTGCTCTTGAAGTAACAGAAGAGGATGGCATGCCCACTGCTTCCTCTACGCAGCCTTCTGCTTCACTCCTAACACTGCCACCTTTTATGTGCTCCTCGCTGTTACTAGTAGCAGATGTGTTTAAAACCAAAGTGAGGAACTCTCTCCTTTCAGCCTCTAACCAGGGTGCTGTATCAGTGCTCTGATTATCAGGAGAGGAAAAATACACTGAGCAAGTGAGAAAGCTGTTAGAGCCAGAGAATCCCAAAATGTTAAGAAGAAAGCTTCCTTGATAAAGGATTTTTACTGGGCATAGTGGGAATTTGCTGTAGGGAAAAGTAAATCTTGTGAGGAGTGGGGCTGTGGGTACAAGGAGGGGGAAAGCTGTTTTCCGGCCTGCGGCTCCCACCAGGGGCTGCAGTTCTGTAACCCCTTCGCACCTATTGAGTTCAATGGCACAAGAGGTTGGCCAGTGCCTTGCAGGGAAAGGTCTGTAATGAATAAACATCTTCATTTTCAATCACCCTAGGCTCCTGATTTTGCATTTCATTTCCAAACCCAGTTATCCAATTTTCAGTTTAGGCCCTCTGAAGTCTAGAAAAATAAAAGTAAACTGCAGAAGAGGGGGAAAAAACTTTAAAAAATTACTAAAATGATGCACAAAGAGAGAGAGAGAAAATGACCTTTGGTTGGGCATCCAACAGTGCAAAGAAATTCTGAAGTAGTTTACTTTGAAGTACATTTCAGTCAGAAGGATTTTCTAGCAGTAAAATCAGGCACTTAGCAGGGATTGCATATAATTTCCATTCTATGCCAGTATAAAGCTTCAAACATAATGTTTTTTTTTTTCTGTTCGGCACCAATAACTAAAGCCCTTGGTCATTAATAATGACTCATTGTTCACCTGCACTCTTTGAACCACATTTGTCGTCTCCTTACTAGCCTTTAAAAGATCTTAACCTGACTCTTCCTTTTGCCTTCTCTCTCAGTTTCTGAGTCATTTTTTCTATAAGTGACACCTTAGAAGTTGACATTTACCTAGAACACTGTACCTTATGTCAGAAATTCTTTTAGATTGCATTTGTCTTAATTTTTGGTGTTACTATTATATACTATTATATTTTACTACATTGTTTATTTTAATCTTCCAGTAAAAATATCAGGTCAGGAATGGCAGAGGCTTGGGACTGGAGACGGGAGTGGGTTAGTATGGTATTTCTAGCACCAGAACTTTCTGTGAGATCTGAGGTGGAATAACCAGCCAAAGGCGGCTAAACTGTCAGAAAAGCTCTTTGGACACTGATGTATTTTACCAGAAAATCTGTAGTTGGCATCTGTAGAATGATCTAGTTTAATATCCAGTTGAGGCAGCCAAGCAGAAACTGGTAGCATCCAGTCATCAGTGAGGAGCAAAGCCACCTTTCTCAGTATGTGAAAGCCAGCAATCTGAACACTCAGCAGTAATGACTGTTGTGTGTGGTCCTTGCTTTGTTCAGAACCTGGGTATAACAGGAGGTAAAAGCTCTTTCAGCTCTTTACTGTTCTTTAAGATATGGCTGAAGACCAGGTGAAGAGCAACAAGGTTAGCTCTTGCACTCATTTTTTACACACATCTGTAGGAACTGTCATATCAGAGAAGTCCAGCAGGGCAATTTAATCTGCTCTGGTGTCCTCAAAAATGGCAAAGTCCTCTGGTCTAACCAGCAATTGTGAATTTTGTGCAAGAAGAAATATTTCTAGCTAGAAACTTGGCCTATGGTTAACATAAATTCTGTTGATATTCATATTGTTTTATGTTTTAGCTTGGGAAATACTTTCTATTTTAATGATTACGAAATCCTGTGTTCCATTCATGCAGCAGTCACAGTAACCATGAGCAATGCTAATGAGGGAAGCAAATCTTGCTTCCACCAAAATCACTGTAAGTTTTGTCAGTGACCTTCATGACAGAAAGAGCTGGCCCTTTTAGAGAATTCAAAAATGAACCAAAGCAGTAAAAAAACATAATATTTTCTTAAGGGAGTCATCCTTTTGTATTTTCTTTCAGTGCCTGAAGTGCCTTTGTAGAAAGGTTACTAACCTGCGACAGATGAAAGTTAAAAGAACACAGTTAGAAGGCAAAGTAAAAGGTAGTTATGAACATATTGTTGATAGAGTTATTTTTAGAAATGAAATATAAAAATGTTGGAAAGATAGGCAACCAGTGCAAACTAATGTACCATAAATTGGAAAGCTTCATAATCAAATATTTATGGCTGTCTTTGCAGTGTTTGAAAAATTAAATTATTAAAAGCAAATATTGTGGCAAATAGGTTCCCATCCATCTCAATAAAAGTTACATTTCACTATCACTGTCACATTATTACTTTTTTGCTTTCAGTCTTTTAAGATTGAAGAGAACAGTAACAAACTCCGGTAACAAATCAAAGCTTTTCAATGTAATTTACTTGGTGAGTAATTTCTAATTGATTCAGACTGATGGGGCTGCATAGTCTGATGTATTGCTGAAGCGAGAGATACTTTGGACGAAGTGAATTTATAAGCACCTCTTCTCCAAAGAAAAATGGCTGCTATATTTCATTTTGTCATTTTTAGCTGTAGCGATGGTCTGGTATACGTATCTGCGTGGAGTCTCTCCAGAAGAGGAAAATCCAAAACAGCGTGTACACCTGTCGCAAGCTCTGCTCCCTTCCCAAAGCCGAAGGGGAGAGTGCTTCTGTGCTGAGCCGCGAGCGTGGGGAGTCGGACACAATGCGTATTTACCCCGTGCCGGCAACCTGGTGCGAGGGTAGGGCTCCTTCCTTCTCTCTCCTTTTCGAAAGTGTGGTTGCCTGGCAACATAATTTAGTCACCTGCAGGTCAGGGTTCAGATCTTGTTAATGTCATTGTGAATTAGAAGAAGGAAATGACTTTGGGGGTTTTACAGCTTCTTTGTGACATTGCTGTTAACCAAGAGGTTTGTATCCTGTTTGGTAGAAAACCTTCTGTGAGTGCTTGTTTTTCATGTGATTATTTCTGTACGTATTCTGCAAGATTTCTAAAGCAAAGAGGGGAAAGGGGAATATGATAAAAGATACGTTATTTGATATATACACTGCAGTTGTTGAAGGTCAGAAGCAGTGCTTTGCACCCAATAACAAGTTGATTTATTTTAGGGCAAATTAAACTACAGACTTTGGAAAGAATTGTTCCAATGTCAGTCCTGCTCTGTCCCCTTGTCTTTCCCTACAGCGCATTCAGGGAGGCTTTCAGGAGAGCAGCAGCAAGTTCCCCTCCATGTGCGCCTGCCACTTGATTTCCCACAGCAGAAATCCCCGAAGGCTGGTGCCTCAGGGGAGCAATCTAAATTTAGTAACTACAAAATACATCTTGAATTTTTTCTCCATACACTTGCAACTCTTGGATGCCATCTGATTCTCTCTGCTTCAGAGTATTATCTTCAGTCCCCCCCGGCACCCTGCTCAGGTCACACCACGAGGTTTCCCAAGACCCCTTCCTTAATTTACTGGGGAGGATCTGAGACATCCAAACTGATGCAGTCCCAAATGCTGAGAGAGTTGCAGGGCCACGCAGACTTGGAGAAGTGCATGCTTTCTAACCTGCCTGAGAGCCTCTGGGGATGCTGCGCACCCATCAGGTCAGTTCAGCTCATCAGGCAGAGCCAGGAGGTGCAAGGCTGGGGATCTGCAAAGGCTCGGAAGGGCAACCGTGGTTTTGACTGCTGTGAGTGTGAAGGAAAGGCTTTGCCATTTTGATAGAAATATTTGTGTAGAGCTGTCAGAAGGGTTTTTCCACTTCATTGGCACAACCACATGAAAGGAAAGCATGCGTACATCCATGCATGTATATACATATATCTCGTGTGTGTTATTGTTATGGACAGAGATCCAAATTTGATCCGAACTTAAACAATCGGATCAAAAGTAAATATTTAATTTCATTTTCAAGATGATGAACACCTTCTATTACCATTTTAAAGTGTTCAAATTGTAAGCAGATATGCTACTGAAAAATAAAAAGCCATAATATTCTCCTCGGAAACTAACAGAATTAAATATTTGGCATGTATTGGAAACATTTCTTCATTGTTTAGAGCTGAAACAGTTTTATCAAATTCAGTCTGAATTTGTGGGTAGTTACAATTCTCCTAAAATAGCATTTGTTGGCAAAATTAATATTCACCATTTTTTTAATCTGAAGTTTGCATTTGATTTCCTGATCAAAATTGCATGCATTGCTCTTGTCTCTGTGGTTTGAAATGCTGTGCTAATGGCTCTGTCCTGCTGAGGCTTTCATACACACGTTGTTTCACATGCGCTTTGTGGATCAATTGTAAGCTGTGCGAGAAGCTGCAGTTGTGTTCATTGCTCACAAACACTTGTAATCCCAGGATCATTTGCATGGGTGATTTGTGGTCTGGAGTTCATTAATCTTTTGCTGTGACTGTTCATTATTTGTACTATGTGACTGGTCAGCTAAGACATATGGGACCAGACTGCCAGCTGCTGAAAATCAGCGTGGCTCCACTGATGGATGGAGGCAGGCTGGTTTCTGGCTGTGACAGATTGGATCCTGGAGGAAAGGGCCTTCCTGCTTGTTTGTCAGGCTTTGAAGCAGGCTATTGGGTAAGAAGCAATGCTAGCTTTTTTAATTTATAAGCTTCTACACAGGTGAATCCACCTGTGAAACAAGCTGCCTGTTGATACCTTGCTTATGTAAACATGTGGGATCTTGTAAAAAAAAAAAAAAACACACACACTATAGTGCAACCAGGTGTTTGTAAACAGAACTTAAAAAGGCAACCAATAAATAACTGAACTAAAAACTTATTTAGAAACATTGTTTCAGTTTTGTTCAGGTAACTCCCCAAATGCAAAACCACTTGTTTCTTAGATGGCTGTTGCAGCTAAGAGGCAGACCATATTCGTGACTCCACTTCCTGCAGAAGCATCAGTAGTGACAGCAATATTATGTGGTGGTTGGCCTAACACGTAAAACCTGAGTAATATCATAAACCTTTATCTACAAGGGTTGATACCACATGTATCAGTGATTCAGGATAAAGCTTTTACAAACTGATGCTAGCAAAGGCCCTGTGCCATACTGCCAGTTTGAAGGGAACATCACAGAGGGGAGTCCAAGATGTGCAGCCTAAAATCACTGGCAAAGGGGAGCTTTACCAACTTTTCCTTGTTTTCATTCGGAATTGGATGGACATGAGCAGCAATGTAGCCAAAAATGTCTTGTTGGTCCACCTTCAGATGAATTAACTCAAGAAATGTTTCAAATTCATTGCCTAAATCAGGCCCTTGCATAAGGGAGACACACAGGCAAGACATAAATCACTCATGCAACAGGGCATCTACCATCAGGGGTGTTAATAGAGACTACTATTGCAGTGGATAGCTGGTGAGATAGCAGAATGGCAATTAAAACAGAGGAGAGGGAATACTTCCTACATTCTTTCTTCTGGGTAGCATTGGCATTACGATTTTATCCTGGTAACTGGATTTCTCAACTGCTACCTGTATTGTGCCAATCTCCAGCAGCACCTTTAATGTATGACTGACAGTAATGTACAGAAGACCACCCTTAAGCTATGAAAGGGGTCATAAATTTAGACTATTGTGGAGGTGGAAGATTTGTATTGTTATTGATTTTTCCCCATCCCTCCCTACCTCTTCCCCTAACATTTGACAGAGAGATTATAGTCGATAACAATGCTTGGCATTTATGGGAGGTGAAACTTTGAAACTTGTTTGAAACTTCTAATCCATGGATCTCAAAATGCTTTCTAAATATTGACTTTCACAACTGTTTGCTAGTTAAGTATAAGGCTGGGGAAAAGGAAAGTTGCACAGTTTGCCAAATGATACGTGGAAAATCAGTAGCAGAGCTCAAAATAGAAACCAGAAATCTTTCCTCCAACCCTCTGTTCCTTCTTCAGACAATATGTACTGCTGTTTAGTCTCATTTTTGGAACAGTCAGGTGCCCAGAAGTGATTAACTAAAAGCCGGTATCCTGAAGACTTCTAGCAAAAGGAAAGGCGAGTGACATGCACAACTGTAGAGTGAGGAGTAAATAAGAAAAAAAGTCAAACTGAACAGCTAGTTTTTTTTTCTTAATTGTGAAGCTTCACATTTCCCAGCCACTAGAAGTCTGGGGGTTCAAATTAAAGTAGTTGAGTACAAATTATAAAAGGCTTTGTATTTCGTTTTCTCTGTCATGTATTGTCTCAAAGACATCCAAAACTACTAGCCACTCAGCTCTGTGAGACTGCCATGCTTAATGTTGGTGGCCAGGTACAGGTTTTGTATGAGGGCCAAACACCCCAGTTAGTGACTTGCTACATGTTCCTAGGGCTCCAGAGCACCTGGAGTTAATGAAACTACATATGAATTAAATAGTTAAAAACAAAGTTCTCTGTAGGCAAAGTTTCTTTTGTTTTTCTTTGTAAAGTTTGGAGAAGACGTACCAGTTTTGTTTTGTTTTGTGTTTTCCTTAAAAAGAGAACCAACAGGGCTTGAAAGGAAGTGGATCTGTAGAGCTGTCAGCAGAATCTATAAAAGAAACTCTCTGGGAATCCCATCCACCTCTCCACTTGCAGGCAAAAAGACATGGAAAATAACACATCAAAACTACATTTCTTAAATATTTTATACATAACGTCCAATGTTCCAGCCTTCACAAGAATGCCAGATAGCTGTACTTCCTTTAGTGTTTTATATATGATACTTTAAAAACATCTGAAATAATTTTATACCTTGTATATGCTACCATAGCAAACTGTCTTGCACTCAGCATCATACGTAGTTCTGCTGTATACACTTTCTTAAAGGTATAGGCAATGTAAAGCCGGAACCCCTCTTTCCCAGAGCACCCAATCTTTAGCTTATACGAGTCGGTCCTCTTCTGGAGCTTATGTTTAGGACAGTGATATGTTCCAGTGGCAAAACTACAATCAGTTTTCAGATTAGTCTGTGATTTACAAGAACTGATTGACCAAAAAATATCCTAAGCCTTCAGGAGGTACAGTAAATTAGAAATGAATTTGATATAAGGTTAATGACTTGGTGAAAATGCAAATGTCACCTAGGAAGTCTGGCATCATGCCTCTGCTGTGATCATAAATTGACAGACATTGTACACGTGAATGGGTGAAGTTAAATACAAGTTTGAAATACCGGACTCCTTATTCAAGAAGAGCTATAGAATAGAAAAACATATAACTCTATCTTTTAGCTAATTTGGCACTGTCAATCCAGATTAAATCTTTTTATATTTCTTAATTAACTGTAAGGTTGCATTATGCAAACACAGTTTGATGTACATATTTGTGTGTGATTGGCACAGAGGGATCAACCATGTCAAGTTTAAGCGAAAGCGAGCATACAAACTCAAACAACAAGCTGTTTGCCCAGCAAAGCAGTATAACTTTTGCAAACAGAAAGTCACTTCTTCATCTTTACTTAGGAAACCTTGTTTTCTTAGTGTTTTCCCTCACTAGGAGCCCTGCAAACTCAGGTCTTTAAAGTGCACTAAACAATTCTATATGGATGCAATCGAGTGTTTTGGGAAGCACCTCAATTTTACTTACTGGTATAAAGACACCTGAAAGGTGAGGCTTTTGAGTCAGTGAAAAAAAAAAAAAAAACTATTGCACTTGTTACTGAGTTAATAGATCAGAAGATCTGCTCTAGAGCAAACCTTGAGCTTCTTATTTCCATTATTTGAGTTAATGTAATGTTTCTGAGAGATGCTGGAGAGACAGCAATGAAGTCCATTATTTATCCAATAGCCAGTAAAACTGAATTAAAGTTGTAATTTGCCTTGGTCATGACATGAACTTGATGTGTGTTAGTCAGTATATTCACGAATGTGATTCTGAAATACTCTTCCTGAAGAAAGGACAAGGTGTAATTTCTGAGATTCCCCCGCCATAGGTATGCCAGGAGGGGTGAGGGTGGGAGAGCCCCCTGCAAGCTGCCTTCACTCCCTGCATTTCAGGCCAGTGCAGGGGGACCTGTGTAACCTCTGGGTGACTCAGAGCAACCTCACAGGCCTCAAGAGACTGAAGAAATGCCGCAGAGCAGTGGCGTTGGGGCTAACTTACGTGGTAATTCTCCTTGTACTTGTGCTTAGAGCACAGTAGCTACTTGAGGCAAGCAAGAACTGGCACAGGTTTTCAGTCACTGAAGGCTTTTGTAAGATCCAAACGAGTGAACTACAGAAGAACTGAATGATGCAGGAAGTGTTAAAAAAATGTGCAAAGAGTTTCCTGCCAAACACCTTTAATCATACCATACTGTCTTTTCTCACCAAAACTGTTTTTATACAGTCTCTAACATTGTGGGTTGTGAGCCTGACTGGGTATTTCCGTGGACACACATCAAAGCTCCACAAGGCATAGAAGACAGAACATGACTAACCTTGAAATAGAATCTTAAAAACAGGATTTCTGCAAAAAAAAATTGTTTTGTTCTGTCCAGATTGTGGCAGATCGCAACAGAAGATGATCACAGCTGTCTAGAACTGGTCTGCTGTGGGCGAATTGAAGAGGCAAGTGAATGCAGTATTTTGTGCCGGCTTTAGATGGGTTTTCTACCTGGACTTCTTTGTGTCTGACTTCGATGTCTGCCCATACATCCCTTTGGAGAATGGCTTGCAGAAGCAGAGCAGCCAGGAAACAGGTGAAGGATCAATGTCTGCCGAGCTCTTTTAGCTTTCTTTCTAAAACTCCCAGGGAGGCAAAGGGGGAGGTGATGTGGGATCAAAAGCGATAATGGAGAAGCATTTGCAGGGGGAAATTTTTTTGAGATGGATTGTTTGGTTAGAAAGATTTCTTTCTTTTTTTCCCTAACGTCCAGCTGCTGAATTGAAATCTAAATGTACTTGTTCAGTGCAGAGCATTGCAAATGTACAGCCCAAATGCCCTGGTCTAAGTAACTCCAGATGTCCCAGCCATTTCTTGCCTTGTCTTTTCTCACCCTACGCAGAGCACGAATACTTCCCACAAAAGAGTACACCCTTGGCAGCCTGTAACACACAGGCGCTTTCAAACCACTTTATAGATATAAGAATTCAGCATCCAAAAGCTTTAAGACAACGTTGCTCTTTTTGAAGGGAAAGCTTATGTCTGTCTCTTCCTTGCTTCTCTCTCAGGAAAATACTTTTTCTGACCCAGCTCCTTCCATTTTTAACCCCCTTAAGTATGAGTTAGAATTAAATGTCAGTGTTATTCACGTGGCAAAAATAAGGTAATTTATTTACATGCCTGTATAGTGGAACAGCATGTTAGAGAAGGTAGCTAACCTAAGAAGGGCAATTCATATCTCTGAAAGAATAAGGCGCTTATCTAAGCATTAAAAGCAAGTAAAAAAAATCTCAGCATTCCCCTTTACATGCACCTTTGAGAAGGTAGGGTATTTTATGCTTAAGAGTCAGTTTTGCCAGCTGGCTGGCAATGTGTCAAAGATGCCTGAATGCTGGAGAGCAAAGCCAAGGTGTAATCATACAGCATGGCATGGAGGAAAGTGTAGATGTAATTCTGGGGCTTTGAAATCAACGGAGCAGCGACAACAGAAGCTGCAGTTTCACCCGTAGCTCAGAGCAAGACAAGCAGTATGCTGTATTCAGCTTATCACCCTTTAAAAAAAAATTGCTATTGCAACAGTCTAAAAGTAACACAGCCAAACGTGGGTACTGTATCTTGGTGTATTCCTAGAGAACAGGGGATCTTGTTCTTTTTTTTTTTTTTTTTAAATAAGAGACCCCTGCAGTTATACAATGAAGTTTTTAACTACTGTGATCGTCAAGTACCTATGCAGAATAGGACTTCCCACTGAACCAAGAGAAGGTGAATTTTAGAGGGAAAAAGCTGAGTTTGACTCTTACTCTCTCTCATTGTGTCTTTTTCTGTTTTTTTGTTGTTGTTGTTGTTGTTGTTGTTTGTTTATTTTATTTTATTTTATTTTATTTTTAACAACTGTGCTGATGGCTTCTTTGATTGTAAGATCAGTCTTTGGGGAAATTCTTGCCTGTGGTGTCAGAGGGAACCACACCTAAGCCTTTAGAAATCTTCCTCCCTAAGCCTTTCCCACTAAACTTTGAAACCTGCCCCTTAAAGACAAAATCTTTATAACCTGGAAGTGGGCTAGGGGGCAAAAAGGGAGCAAAAAACCACTGTTCTGAAATGTGTCTCCTTTGAAGTAGCCATAGAGGTAATTGGATGGATGAGAATTATCTTTCAATTCAGGATCTTTAGTTGATGAGGCTGAATTTAATATGAGCAAGCAGCATACTTGGGTTTGCTGATAGCTGCCAGTATTCTCTTGGTGCATGGAAAGGACAGGAATTTTTCTTTTCATACATCATTTACAAGTAACAGCAATGACTCCACAAAGTCAGTACAACTACATAACACAAAGTGGAAAAATGTACAAAGGAAAAAAGGATATTCTGTTGCTGTTTTTTAAATAGAGGTTCTGTGTAGGCAGAGTTCAGCTGCATTGGGATGGAATCAAAGTGCCAATACAGAGGAAATTTTTTCACATTCTTGAATTTTAATGTCTGGCTTTTGTGTCAATTATCAGTGCTCTTTATTTACTGAACAGTGCCTCATATGAAGATAGCAAGCTAATTTGATATTTACTAATGAAAAGCCCATTTCTAAAGCAGTGATACTGGAACTCTCAGCAGTTTTCACAGGAACCATTTGCCAGAATTTGAAAGAAAATTGTTCTTGAACAAACAGCCATTCGGCGTAGACCTGTGTTTTCTATGACCTGGGGAGAGGAAATTTTCACTGAGAGGTGAAAATCAGTGAAGCACAGCTTCAGACCTTTTGTGTGCAGTCTAAGCACCATAGCTTTCCTCTTACACTCCCTTTTCACATTCAAGAGCCACATTTTCCTCTAGCAGTCAGCCTCAAAACACTTTCATTCAGAAATGATTTTCAGATCGGGCTGAAAGTCAGTTTTCCCACCCGTCCTCACTATTTATTTGCTGGACTGATGACAGGCCCAGACAGTTGTGGAGTAAAACTGTAGTTTCTCCTTCCAGATGAGACTACATTCATGAACACAATTTCCTGCTGTGTGGAAGGGCTTCTGCTCCTGTCCCAGATGTCTCTATTATCCCCTCTGACTATGGCTTTCCAGGTAGACAGGAAGGCAGATGAGATATTCTCATGTCTTTCCTAAAGTGCCCTGAACTTGATTTAGAAACAAGTGCTTCATGATTGAGAGATATCAGTGAGCAGAGCTTTGTCCCCACAGCTGAGGCAATGGGCCAAGCAGATATGCAGAGTTTTGTGAAGGACCAGTCACAGAGACTGAGCAAGGGAGAGATAAGAGGTATCATGTAGGAGAAAGAATAAAAGGAGAATGAGGCAGGCAAAACTCTACATGCAACAGAGCGGAGAAGGGTTTAGAAAAAATCCTTTGTGCTTGTTAAGATTTTTGTAAATCCCAGTCTGCTTGAACATGGGCTCATCCTTCAGAGAGCAAAAGGGCTGGCAGAGGAAGAAGTGGTTAGAAAATTACCTTCTTACATTAATTCCCTCGACAGAAAGAAATTTACTTGTAAAGGTATGTTTTTTAAGATCTTATAGGTCTTATCAACTACAGCTCTATCTACAAGACTGTGGAAAATGAACTTTTTTTTTTAAACTCTGTACCTCTGAGGTTCATTGTCAAGTGCCAACAGAATTTAAAAAGCATTTATCTATCTTTCACCAGCATGACGGACCCTGTTGCTGTTCCGTTGTCCTCCAGATACTCCTGTCTTAGGAAAGCTGGATCTCTTTTAAGAAAGTGTTGTTTTCCTTTTCTTTATGCAGCTGAATGGAGAGCTCCAGAGATGGAGCTCTGAATTGGCCTGAGACAGATCACAAAGTGGGTGAGTCCTCCCCTTCCTACCTCTGCCCCTGGATACCTCTCCTATTTCACAACTACATTGTCACAGAAGTATTAATTGAGATTTTGTGTGCTGTTCACATATCAGCCTATTAAGTAACTGATATTAATGATCATTTTAAAAATCAGTCCAGCTCTGGCAGTCAAATGGTGCTGAGCTGTCTGTGTTGGGCTGAATTTTCTGTTCTGAATATCTGGAAAACTTAAGGCTCTCTGTTTTAAAACCTTAACATTACACATCACTAATCTTGGAACAAGCTGCTCAGGCAACCTTGTCACTCTAGTTTTCCAGATTTTCTGATTTCATCTTAGTTAAAGCTTTATTTCTACAGCCCATCACTTTAAGCCATCAGTATGTAGCATATCTAAGCTTCCTGCATATCAAAAAGGATATGCAGAGAGATAAATTGCCAAGGAAAGATGTGTTCAAGGGGCAGACTTTAAAAGGCAGTTAGATGGTAGAGGGGCACACTGAGAGAAGAAATGATCAGAGGAATTACAAACTGACACATGTTTTGGAATTCTCGGTCTTTAAAATCTGCCCCTAGCTCCCTAATTATGGAACAGGTCCACAAGGAAAACTGTAACCTATTTCCCTTTGTTCAACTCTTTCTGGTTGGAAGGATTTATTAAGCCAATGTCAATATTCTTCCCATCAATTTTGGAATGTCTGACTCTTTGTTGAAACAAGCTATTAGCAGCAATAAAAAGACACAGGACTAGAATAATTTGTCTTGAGTTCTCTTGTGTGAAATATTCTCTATAGTGTGAAGATGCCAGTAAGTAATATTATACTCACGGCTTACTTTGGCTCACAGGTGGCAGCAAAATCAATTAACTACTTCTATCCATAGGAATTTATTGACTTCTACCCATTTTAGAAAGAAATGTGACTCTCAGTTGGTAAAGTTACAAAACGCTTGTCTCACGCTGTGCAGTTCTGTGATGTGCTGCAGGACATTCCCTTCTGTACCAGCCACCCTGACTCTGTGGCAGTGTGCTTCATCTGCAGAAGCTCCACCAGTACTGAAACATCTTCCTTACTCGCGTGAGCCGCTGATATGCGTTCTCATTTGAACCGTCTCAAAATACTGGTTGGCAATACTACTTACCTCTAATTACTTTTTCATGAAACTCAAGTCAGCAAAATTTGCAATGACTCGTATGAATCTCATAATACCATGAACAGTGGGAAAGTGTGTTTTTGCAGATAAGGCACCCCACACTACTCATTTAACTCAGTATGATCCACACACTATGAACCTGGCACTGTACCAGAGGAGGATGTGGGAGAAAGAGGCCAAGCTATTACTGCAAGTAGATCAGTGTACATAAATTTAGGCAATCATTTAATGGGAACTCAGCTAAACAAGCTGTCCCTCACCTTTTGTTCCTTTATAGATGTTTATGTTACTAATTAAGCTTTGGGTTTAGGTCTGCAAAGTAATGAGGCTCTTCCACCTGCTGATGTCAAAATATCTGACTGTTTGCTGATACTTTGAATAAAAGCAGGTAGGAGATCTGGCTGTGGTAATTGACTGGTTGCCTGCAAAAGTTATTTCAGGGCGAATGCTGGAGAGGTTGGACTAGCCTAGAAACGTAGAAAGAAATGTTGATTTTTCCAGAGGTTGCTGGTTGGAGAAGTCTTAGCATTTGGTCATGTTCCTCCTGCATTCTATGTGTAGTATGTACTAAGCCTGCATCTGGGTTTTCATAAGGGAGCAGATTGTGTGTGTCTCTCTTGTATAGTCTAATTAAAATAACTTGAATACATATGTCAGTGTTCCCACTGAGTCTTATGGTATTTAGTTAACTGGTTTTCATTTTGTTGAATGTCGATTGGGATGGGTTTGTGTTTCTAAGCTTTTGTGGTTGACAAAGTTTTAATTGAATATATAATGAGAGTTGTATTTAGGTAATTGTTTGAACCCTGTCGTTGTGAAAAGCTGAAATCTAACATGCTCTGGTATTTCTCTATAATGAGATATCCATGTTTGAGTGTTTTGAATACCTGAAACTATATTTGGGGCTACACCTTTTGATTCTGGACTACACTTGAGAGGGAGACCTCTGAGGAACAGTCCAGATTTACTCAGAAAAACTGGCAATATTACACGTTGCTCTTTCCCTTTTCCATTCCTTCAGACTTTGACCCTGAAACAAAGCCATCTTTACAGTGCAAATGATCACCTAGCTATTCATGATGAGCTATAAAAACCTAGGTGCTGAATACTTGCAATGAAGTTTTCCAAGGGTAAGACCATTAACCTAGATCTGCTCGCCAATTTCCAGTCTTTGTGTTTAACTTCTTATCTGAGTTCCTCTGGTAATTTCAGTTATCATGATCTTCACCCTCTCTCATCTCTGCAGCTACCATGCGGCATTTTCTTGCTTACTTCAGCACAAGTTGCAGATTACCCAGCTCTAGTTTTACTTCAGCAACAAACCATGCATTTTGCAAAAACCCATTGCTGCTAAAAAGATGTTCATGTTATCTTAAGCATATCTTAGGTAAAAATCTGGATCAACATATAAGAATGAAATAATATATTTCTGTTTCTGAAAAGATAACATAGCTTTTTGCTAACTACTAAATCCAGTCAGGAACTACTGTATCAAACTATCTGAAATGAATAGGCCATTAACAAAGAAGCACGTTATTAAAGCTCTATGTAATAAAAAGGATTACATGTCCTTATGTAAGAAAGTTTTCAGCAGTGGGATAATATGGCCTCTATCTAGTGTTAAAAAGTAGATAAAATATCATGGCAAAAATAGGGGTGATGTGATAAAAAGGTGGCTACTCAATGACTTAATGTGTAAAAGGAAGTAATGAGAGTGCAGAAATCAATATCGTAATATAGATAGGTTAGCATGGGTTCAAGGAATAGGTGATGTAGCTTTTCATCAGTAGATGACCTGGTTCAAATCCAGATTACAAAGCAAATTCTGCCTTGACATAAATCATATATTTAACCCCATCAACTTCAGTTACTAGAATTTGTCCCTGCCTCTGTGATGACTTAAATTCATTGTTGGACATGAGTGAAAAATTGAGAATGAATAATTTTCAAATTTTATATATTTTTATAGTCACAAGCAGATTATAGACTTCCTGCATATTTTTCATATCCCCTATCCAAAGAGCTTGTTCTCAGATGGAGGGAACTATTTTTCAGTTGTTAGCTTTTACAGTCTGGTATCTGCTTAGTGGCTCATAAAAAGTGAATATGAACCTACTGGATAGCTATACAGTCTGTAAGCTTGCCTGGACTTTTTTGATAGCTATTGCAATTTTGAGCTGCTTTAAAGGAGAGCCCATCTGCATCAGGAATCTCTACAGTACTTTTGCTAAAATTTCCTCTGGCTCTCATCACTCAGATTTTGGGTTGTGCCTAGAAACAGAAGTTTGAATTTTCATTAAAGATGACTCAAAGTAATACCAAAAAGTTGCTTTTACTACTGAACTCCTGATTCAGACTAAAGCTGAGTGTTCAAAAGGAATTATGTTATTAAAGAGCTGTTCTGAGTAGGAACATACTGAAACACAGGACTGAGTTTCAGGATCTAAGAGGGAAGAACAAAGAACTGGAGGGAATGAAGAAGAGTGAAATTTATTGTATCCATAATTGTAGCCAAGTTCCACAAAACCAGCATAAATAGCTTAAATTGTACTGTATTATTAGTCTATTGGCCAGCTACTTAAAACATTGAAACTGAGGCATCTTCTCATCTTTTATAAAGATAAATTCTTCACCACAAGATCTGTGAAGAAAAGGTTTGCATTGCCGATGTCTGTTAGACAGTTAGAAAAGACAGGCTGAATTTAGTTTGGCCTTAAAATTATTGGCCTTTAAAAAATTGGCCCTTAAAAAATTGGCCTTTAAAACCTGAAAAAAAAGAAGAATTTTTTTTCCCAAATAATGCATTCTTTATGCTTGTAAAAATGTGCTGCCACACAAGCATGATGCAATATTTCAATCAGCCACCTGTGGGTGACTGAGAATTGCTAGTTAGGGGTTCTCTCAGGTAAATAAAAAGCTACTTGTTTTCTTTCTTTGAACGAAGAGCTGTCAGAAAGTTTACTTCCTTGGGAATTTCTTTATTTATATAAGCAATAGTATTCTTAAAAAAAAAAAAAAAAAAAAGAAGAAAGAAATATTCAGTGAATTCAGTCATGGTTTTCAAAAAATGCAAGATCCTGTTAATTTTGACTGCTAAAGGGAATGCTAGATGTTTATGTATCAGATCCAAGCTGGTATTAAATGAGTACAGCCCCACCAATTATCACGGGGCTGCACTGAGTGATATACACTGTGTGATAATCACACCCACACTTTTGCAGGGAAGATTGGTTTGGGTATTTTTATTCTTTTGTTGTTCAGAAATTCTCATCTGAAGAAAACAAGAAGCTATAGTTTCTTGGTGATGACACTGCTGTGACCCCATTGATTGAATGAAGGTTGCTATGATCTAACTGCAGAATCTGTTCAGTGATGTATACAGTATCACCACTGAAAGCCCATCATCTGCCAAATACCACACAGTGATAACTGGGAGCCTGCATTTTCCCTCCTGCCTCCCACCTTCACATAATGCCATATGGTAACTGTTGCAGCGGCTGACCTTTAGTGGCTCTGAGTGTGTCTTCAAACTACCCTCATTTATTAAATCACTCTTTTTTTCAGCTTCAGGACTTAGTTGCACACCAAACTTAATAGGATCATTTACTACTGTGCATTTCTTCCTAGAAGAATTGACTGGCTTGTCCTTTGAAATCTGCTAAAAAATGATTACAGGCAGGCTGCAGTTTTCTCTCCTAGGGAAGCAAGGCCTCCCCAGGGCACCTGCAGTGCCAAAACAGAGGGGTGAGAGCTGTCTACAGGCAGAGCAGGCAGCGTAGACTGCTACCTGTGGCTGGGGTCCTGCTGGACACAGTTTGGTGGCTGCGCCCATACAGGAGAAGTGTCTCAACACATGGAAACTGGTCTTCCTTGTTTCTATAAATTTCCATAAATTTTTGCATACAGCTGTGAGTGTGGCTGTAACCAAAGGGTCCTGGTGACTCGGGAAGAGGTGAGGACTGTGGGCAGGATTACTCATGCATTGCCTGTCCACCGGGGATGGGGGCAATATTAATATCACACTAACGACAAAGCTGTGAGCACACCATGAGACAAGAGGTGATTCAGCTAACCACAACAAAACAGCTTTATGTAGAAAGCGTTAGCCTGGAGAATCAGGGGAGAATGTGTCACAGTAATATGAAGCCACATCTCTTGTGGCACTTTACCAAGGAAGTCAAAAGCAGCACATTAGGTGAATAGTTAGGGGCTAGCATGGGGGAAGTCTGTTTGTATACTGTTGTCCCAGGGCAGGAGAAGAGCTTGAGCTGTGCTCAGCCTGCTTGTGGGTATCGGGTGAAAGAAGAGCTGCTTGTGTGCTAGGCAAGGATGGGTGGATAGGAGGGGAGTGGAAGGGAGGTAGAGGTTTGTTTGCTTCAGTGTCTTCACTGAGAAGACAAATGTCTGTGAAGAGGAGGAATAAAAGGCTGTTTGCTCTAATACAGCTAATAGACAGCAGAGATTTTGTAGCTACCCTTTACCCTCCAGTATCTGAGTTTTGCTTTTATCAGTTTATTTAAATGCCACTGAAATATAAAAGCAAAGCTTTAATTTCTTCTGGCCACACGGTATCTAAAGCTTTCCTTGCAGGTTTCTCTGTGCTCTTTGTAATTGGCAGAGATGCCATCCTTCATATCCTGGATTGGAGATACTAAGAAGAACCTGAACTGACATGAGAGAGTGTATCAGCAATGAAAAAGTCCCGAATCCCTAGGTTTAAGGTTGTCAAATCTCTGAAACTCCTTCAGGGATCCAAACAGCACAGTATTGCTCATACATACTATGTGTACACTAGGGTGTTCCTCCTCAATTTTATGTGGAGTTTCACTTTTATCCAGTGACATGCCAATACTATATATAATCCTCTTTTATTCTTCTTTTGTACTGAATACACAAAACAGGTAGAGTAGTATGAACAAAAGTAATCATCTAGTCATTTCACTGCATCATATGCAAAAGCCAGCTGATACATTCTAAGATGCAGAACAAAAGAAAGGAGGAGGAGAAAGAGATTGTTTCTGAAACTCTGATTTCTCCAATGATCTGTCAACAATTTTTTTTCTTAAAGGAAGGTTGATATCAGTGTCTGTCTTGTCCACTACATTTTGCCAGTGAAAAGGGCTGTACTGATCCTTTGATTTGAAATTAAATAGATGTGTAAGGCTTTAGTTTTAAAATAACAAGCTTTTTCACTGGTAAAGAAATCTTGTTTCCTGTGTTCCTGCTCTCTGGCAGTTGGTTGGCAGAGAAGGGAGGAATAATAAGTTTTAATTATATCTCCCCAAACAAGCAGATTTGAAAGCAATGCAGGGATTACATGAGAATAAAATCCCTTCAAGCATTAACTGTCGCTGGTAAAAGGATGTTAGATATAATCCTATAAGGTTAGATGTCCAGACATCCTGGTTTAACCAGGACAGTCTAATTTTTAATTTAACGTTCTGTCATCCTGATTATTTTCTTCGGGAGGCTCATGTGTCATGTTTGCCTTTGTGCCATATTCAAGAGTGGCACAATCATGAAAATAACACTTTAAATCATCATGCAGCTTTTCTCCTCCAATTTCATCAACCAGCATCATATGTCAAAATGCATCGAACATCACAAGCCAGGAGAATAGGAATTGTATTATCTTCTGCATTAAAAAGGAATAGATAAGCAAGAGAACAAAGGAAAAGTAATAAAGAGGAGTGGAGAAAAAAGCCCATACATACATGCTTTTTTTCCTTTATGAGGAAAGATGCCCGTGACAATACACAATACACTTGTCACTTGCTTGTTATGTAGAGCTTGAACTAAACCAGTTCCAAAAAGCTTCAGGTGCTGTCCCCTTCAGACACTTCTTGGTTGGCAGGAAAATAGTAAGCAAATGCCAGTGGAATAGTTAAGAAGATGGAAAGATTTTTTTTTATTCCACCCATGAGCTTTCAAACTCCCTCAGACAACAGATGGGTGATCCAAATTGGGTCTAATAAAGCAAGGATAGATATTTTTTTCTGAGGCTACAAGAAGTTTGGTCAGACTTAACAGAGTGTTTATTGTGCTCTTGCAATTTTGGGGTTTAGGCTGGAAGCAGAAAAATCTGCAGAAATAGAGTGTAGTTTCCAGCTGAAACCAGGGCAGTATTATGAATCACATGAGAGAAGTGGATCCTTTGTGATTTCTAGGCAGAATAGGTTCAGAAAAGCATCTGAACTCCTCCAGGATTTTCTGATCATCCAAGCCTGAGGCTTTGCTTTTCTCATCCCTTCATCCACTCTCAGAGTCTCATTGTGAGAGTCACCAAGTGCTCCCTTTGTCCAGCTTCACTGTCAGGCAAGAACATTCATTACCTCTGAGAAGATGCCCGTGCTTTGTAGGATGAGATCTTAAAAATACCATGGTCAAAAGGTAATGCACGAGGTTTTAATAAGCATCTGACTAAACCAACTGGTTGTTTTCTTTTCAAGCCAGATTTTCTTTTATAAAGCATTTAAGTCTCTTGAATGTATTGCTCTTACACCCACATGCTCATCATCACTTCGCTTAAGTCAGGACTTACGTCTGTGATTCTTTTAGAATTTACCAGGTGCTCAGAGGCTGTGGGCACAGAGCCTGCATCTCAGCCAGCCTTGAGGATTTCATGAAGGTCTAACTACTGTACAACTTACTCTCCCCTTAGGGTAGACAATAATAAGTTTAATAGATGTCTCCTTGGATGAATAGGACATGTCATCCTTCGACTTGGGCCAGACACTGTGCACCAGGGTCTGTCAGTTGTTACATCCAGGCTGCCTTGCAAATATGCAAGCACGGGATAATGTGCTGAAGTACAGTGAAGCATGTTAGTCATACTGAGGGAAGGTCCTGTGGGAGCTCTCTCAATGAAAGAAAATACTGCTGCAAGAATTAAAGATGAGGTGTGAACAAAGTATTGCCACTCTGAGGAACTAAAAAAGCCCTTTCTTAAGTAAGGAACATTCCTGAGCTACTCCTAAGGAGTCAGTAGTCAGTGACACTCAGAAACTGTTGATCCTCAAGCATTCATCCATCTTTGGTCCAAAAGTAGAGCAGTGAGAAGGCTATGTCAATAAAGCAGTGGAGATCCATCCTCAGGTTGCATACCTGTGAAATTCCAGCTGGTGCTAACTGGAGTCCTGTACTCTCTCATGCTATGGTACATCTACAGCAAGTCAGTGCATTAAGAAACAGAAGGAGCTCTCTCCATCTCAGCATACCACCTGGAAGCAGTTAAACAGTGCAGGAGAGAGGGAGAGGCCGGTTACTTGTAGCAGAAGGATAACAGTAGGATCCCTAGACTAAGATGTACATGGGTGGGACAGGATGGGGGGATGGCTAGGCTACTTCCATCATGCCATGTGTTCTTGCAAATGCAATGGTAAAACATCCAGGGTGGAGCCACAGTATCTGTACTGTCCACCTCCAAACAGGTCATTAAATGGTACTGGGATCCATTAATCTCTGGTTTTCTCTCCTTTTTCCATATTCCGACAGGCTCATGATAGTTGGATGTTGCTGTCAATTTTTATCATTTTTATTTTACATCAAAGCATGAAAGAAAAAAGCTTTCTGTTCTGTCTGAGCAGATGAGCACATGGGTAAATGAGCAAAACCAGACCACTGAAATCTTAGTGCTCTGAAGTTTGATGGTAGCTGAAACAACAAGGGACAGTCTTCTGATAGGGCAGGGCACCCTCCACCACCCACTACTAATTTTTTCATTCAAGGATATAACTCAAGATACTTTGGATCAGATTGTGATTTGAGATACATCTATTTAAATCTGGCATCAATCTTTCTTTCTGCTCCTGTATTAATTAGTGTCTCGTGGGCTGTGTTTCTGTGGCTGGATAGTAGGCTGCTTTGGATCCGATTTATTTCACTGGATCAGGCAATTTAGTTCTCTTTGAAGTTTTCATTGTGATTTATATTTGGATGTGCCACTATATAACTGAGAATTAAAAATGAGTATTTATGTCTTTTTATTATTATTATGTCCATGTGATTAAATGCTTGTCTATAACAGCGGGCTGTAACCCTGGAAGTCTTTTCCAGTCCTGCAGTGAAGGCAGCAGGATTCTGGGTCATGCAGTGTGACATGGTTACAGAGCCCACAGTGTGGTGGCACAGGGAAGGGGGACAGGCTTTGAGTGAGGTTCCCTGTCAGCCGCTAAGAGCATTCAGTGCAGTAAGGGCAGTGCTATCAGCCCTGCTGCTGGTGACCCAGACATTGCACAGTAGGCTGCAGTTTGGCTTCAAAATAAATGCCTCTTCTGCATTCCCCTGCTCCATGCCAGCACTGAAGCAGAGTCCTGGGGCAGAGTCAATAAGGATAGTTTTGTGACCCTTTAACTATGAAAGGTGCTACGCAGAAAACCAAACATATCTCCCAGCCTCAGGCTGGACTCAGGCATGATAGTTTGTATAACCACCAGCAGCTGTTCCTTTGCTGGCTGGGGCTCAATCTTCATTGAAGGTAATGGAGGGAGAAAGATTAAGTAATGCTGCAGGCTCAGCTGCGTTTATTTTTTTCCCCCTGTGGCATCGCCACTTTGCCACTTGTTAAATGAATATCCTCTGCTGATTCCTTTCCCTTCTGTGCAGTATGAAAGCAGGACAGACTTGGACTCTGCTCTTCACCCCAGAGCAAAACAAACAGTCTAACTTCTTTACAGCCAACAAATTAGGCAAGACAGTTAGATGAGGCCACAAATTAGTCTGTTTTATCAGCTTACTAAGTTTTGGGTTGGAAGACCATTCCATTTTTTTCACCTGCAAAAGAAAGGCATCTTAGCTCAGTGTGATCATCTCAAAGCCCTCCACTAGTACTTTCATCAGACCTGGGAGTGTGTCTCCAGCATGTTGAGGAGAGATTGGAGCACCAGGCAGTGAACCATGGCTATAACCAGGGCCAGATACCACTGAGACATGACTCTGAGTGTGCTGGATTTGCAGTGCTAAAGGAGAAGTTTTATGGGATGTATGGAACACTTGGGAATTCACCTAACCAGTCACATTCCCACTTTCCTTTCCTTGCTTGCCCTCCTCCTTGTAATCACTGTTAGGCCAGCATTGTGCCCAAGGGCATGGCAAGTGCTGGCAGCATCCCATTGTTCTTGAGAAGTAGAGTTAAGCTTCACTGTCCCCTCTGTGGTAGTTGGGAGGTGCAAGGTCATCACTTTAACAAACATCAGCAGCATTAATTAGGAAAAATCCACAGTACATTTTGTTATGTACAAAGAGAACTTGGTACAACATTTCTCATGACAAACCTTTGGCTAGAGTAATGAAAATGTTCTGGCAATAGCTAAGAGGAGCAGTGCACTTTGGGTAGGACATTTTCCGGCTACTTCGTCAAGGTGAAGCTCTCTCTGAGCGGCTGGGTGGTGTAAGTCTCACTTAAGCCCTCACACACATATCATTATCCCTTAAAGCTCCAAATCCCTCTGAAGTGAGCCTCCGGACCATTTTTCTCATCTCAAAGAATCCTTTGAGATTCCTGTCCTGACACTCGCACCCTAGTTCACCTGTCAGCATCCAAACAACCCAGTGAAACTGTGACACTGCTGAAATCAGTAGTTTCTTGCCTTTGCTGAGCCAGCATTTTACCTCCATGTGTTCGTAGGCCTTCCAAAACATTTGTATTGTAGACAAGATTAGCCACTTCTCTCTCTCCCCACATAGGATGTTGTATCTTTCGTCATCAGGCTGCCACATATGCTCATGTGGTACTTCTTTCCTTGCCAATTTGTTTTATCCCGGGGTAAATCCTTTGACTATAGGAGCTATTGCTGATTTATCATGAAGAAGGTAAATCAGATCCATAGATCATGAGTAATGTAGCGTAAGGACTTTATCTTCTACTTACCTAGAGAATGTAGTGCTATTTAGGTGCTAAGTAATGACTACAATAAAAAAATGCACTGATTCAGCTGATGAGGCGTCTCCAGCAAGAGAATTCTGCTAGAGAGGCACAGAGGATTGAAAAGCATGGCACTTTGAGCCTAGCAAGATTTGGGATGAGTAACTGGTACTGTAGAAGGTCGTGGCAGAAGCATAAAGAACATGCTGTGGAAAACAGTCATTCTTTTCCATAAATAAAATAGTGTTGTGATCTTAAAGAAGCAGGACTTGGAAACAAGTAGACGATGTAAATAAGTAAGTAGCAGGGGGAATGTGAGAATATCAATCAAGAAATTAAGCCGACAGCATAAATAAGCAGGCAGCCGTAGCCTGGGGGGCTGATGGAAGAACACGAAGTCGAGCAAAGATGTCAGTGGAATAGTAGAGAGGAAAGAGAATTTGTGCTATGAAGATAACTGGTGCAGTGGAAAGAGTCTGAAAGAGAATTTTACCTTAAATACCAAATTCATGATAAGCAGGACTGGACAACAACCAAATGAATATGAGTAAAGCAGAGGTCACAGTCGAAGAGACAATGTAGGATCCTCACCACAGATAAAACTGCATTAACCTCAAAGTGATTTTGTATTTAAGTCACTAGTTTTATATCTCTGGATTTTTTTAAATACCACACGCTATATAGACTGTAAATGTGCCTAGGGAGGAATGCATTATGGATATAAAACTGTCAGTTATTCTTTACATTTCTAAAATCCTTTACTTTGAAAACCCATACATGAACTGTAGGAGGGCATTTTCGAAGCAGGCAGCTCTAATTTTTGTTTTGTTTTTTAAGCTGTATCATTAACAAATGCTTTTCTTTTGCAACTAATCATCCTTGTGGGATGTATTTGAATATTTAAAAAGGTCAGGGGGGGTCAGAAGATGTGTGTGGTAAACTTGGTTTTGTCATTTGATATATATTATTCTGATAAAATAAACCATCAAACTTTCTAACTAGTTCTGTTTGGCCCAGTGAGCCCACCTTAATGCTTTGTCATTAATAAAAGCTGCAGAATGTATCACCAGTGACAAATTAGGAGGTGTTTGAAGAGGTGTTCTCTGTTCACAAGAAAGCATATGTGTGAGAGGACAGTTTGGTGCGAGAGTTATATATGCAGTCAAAGAAAAAGAAAAGAAACCCTTTTTTCTTTCTAACAAAGAAAAGGTGGCATCTTCAAGAATAATGGAGAAATTTGCTGAGAATAACAAAAAATAGGATACAGCAGGCTAGGCTGGCAGAGTACTCCCATGGCCATTGAAAGCAGTGAACGTGGTTCAGAATTTATTCCAACCCTTTTACATCACTGAAGTGCAGCTTCATGGGTGTTGGTTTGTTTGTGGGCACCCCCTCACAGGAACAGGCCCCTCCGTCTTCCTGCAGAGCTGGGCTTCAGTTTTTCCCCTTCAGATCCACAAACCACTCACATCTGCACTCAGAGACTCTAAAGAATGGGAGAATTATGTGATTTCTTTAGATTTTCCTCTTACGAAACATTGTTTTCCTGCATTTTCTTTTGGGAAAACCTTGATTAGGCCTAGTTTGAGCCTAAGAAATTTCATGACCTTTCTGGGCCAGGCCCTGGGGTTCTCTTGTTCAGAATACAAAGCTGGCTAATAGGTTGTGAGGGCATTTGTTATATCTTTAGTTCTTGGAGAAGTTGTGTGTGTTGGAGGGTGGATGCCTTTAATCAGTGCTCTGGAGGCTCACTGCTCCAAGGCCAGCAATCTGCTTGCTCTGTTTACTACTTTGTTTTTGTTTTTTGTTTTTGATTTTTTTTTTCCTGAAGAAACCAAAGTGAAATGATCACATTATGTGACAGTATGTTGAGTCTTTAAAATGAGTTCCAGCATACTGGTTAAGGATCTTGTTATCTCTCTCTCTCTCTCTCTCTTTTTTTTTTTCCTGTGGTCTTTCTCTCATCAACTTATTTGGCTTGGTTAGGATATCTTTTATTCTTCTGCTTTGAATTTAGTTTCATTCTCCAGAGAGTGCATCTTGGTGCTTTGAGGACTTTGTTTGCTAGCCTGTGCAATACAACTTTATATTTTCGGCTGCTTCGTGCAAACTGCATCCCCAAATACAGACGCAAAACAAGGCAGGAGATAGAATATGACATAAATTACAGAAAGCACTCACTCAGAGATAACATTTGGAAGGAATATGTATAAGCAATCAATCACAAAGCTCAGGGGTAAGCTCTCTGGGACACAGCCTTTTCTGTGTTCAGAGTTGTATTCACATAACAGCAAAGCCCTTGCCCACAGTGGGATTTCTGAGCATTACTATAATACAAATACTAATAATAAAAAATAAGGTGTTTAATTCATTGCAATTCCAAACAAACTCTGCAGAGAATTCTATAACAGCAGAAGATAAACAACTTAAAAGGAAAGGCACTGTATACTTGATTTTGCTTGCTCACAGCTGTGATAAAAGCTATTACCAATTTAGACTGACTTATCAAAGAGCAGTATCAGGTTTATCAATAAGTAATTGGTAAAGAAAAAACAGCACCATTTATTAATTAGCACCTATCACTTCTGCACAGAAGTCTTTGTTTGCTGAAGAGGCAGCTCTAGAGTCTGGCCAAGTCCTGTGATTCATCCTTTACAGATTTTAGATACTACTTATTTGCTTTACCTGAGTGAATTTTTTAAGGTCCAGGTTTGCAAGGGGATTTTTTCAGTACCAATCCCAGCTTTTTCCTATTTTCTATTATTTTCTACTGCCATGTTAAGACTGAACATGCAAGTTCTCCTTGAACATGGCTTTCTGCTGTAGTGTTTGAACCTGGGAGCCTGAGCAGAGATCTCTCCAGGCACCAGGGCAGCGAAGTGAACGGGCTGTCCTGTGTGCTTGCTGGAGCAGCTGCAGGCAGACACGCTTATGGGTCAGGTCTGTGCAGGATGGAGTACTTGAGCCCTCATTTTCTTCAGTCCAGTACTTTGTACTTTGTGTCAAGTTGTTGGTTTTGTGAAGGTATTAACAAGCATCCTTGCACTTTCGTTCAGCAAAATGATGCTTCCGTGTATCTAGTCAAATAGAGATTTTTTTTTTAATTTCAAATGAGCACTTTGTTAAGGCGCCTTCTCATTGTAGTCCAGTCACTGTAAGATATGAGCATTTTTAATAAAAATACAGTCAATTCTCCTTCACTGTTGCCAACAAACAAAGATTGACTGTTTTTAATGTACATTTCAATTTACAGTGCTTTTGGAGGCCATGAGGGAAATATATAGTCCTAACCGCTTAGCTGAAAGTCGTTGTTATGTCAATACAAAATCATTATAATAAAAAAAACTCCTGTCGGCACTGAACTTAAAAAATCTAGAAATAATTTGATACGTATGTTATACAAATCCATAGCTTACCTCAGTTGGAAATGGTATTATGGTTAGCTCCATTATCATTATTGCAAACTTACTTATGATCATAATCATGTCACCCCTGCAGAAGAACTCTGAAAGGCTCCACAGCCCCTCAGTGCTGACAGGGCAATTTCTATGGGAAGCTGGAGATCAAGGTAATGGATCTAGTTAATGTATTGTAAACTAGGTAGGACTGGGATGGAACAGTCAGTCTGTATGCTTCGGCTTTCCACCACAATCTGAACATTATGATTCTTCTGACAAAGCAGGGGACTCAGAGCCATGTACTATGGAAGGGACTTCTGGAAATCACCTGGTCAAATCCCCTGCTAAAGGTGGGATGGCTAAATCAGGTTGCTCAGTGCCCTCTCTAGCCCATATCTGAGCATCTCTTTAGAATAGAGATTTCACAGCCTCATTGTTCCAGTGTTGGACGTTGAAAATTTTTTTTCCTAACGTATACTCAGAATTTCCCTTATTGTAAATCTTGTTCACTTCCCGTCACCCTGTCCTTTGTGCACCTCTAATAGTCCAGCTTTGCCTCTCTGCACCCTGCCGTTAGGTAGTTGAAGGCAGCAGTGAGATCCTCTCGCTCTTCTCTTTGTAAGACTGACCACAGCCAGTGCTGTCAGGTCCAAAGGCCTCCTGCTTCCAGGGGTGGAGAGCTCGTGCCCGTTTCTCTTGGAGGTTTCTGGCAGGGTGCCTAGCCCCAGACAAGAGAGTTCAGCCATGTTTAGGAGATGATGTATGGCAGGGTAGCATGCAGTTTTCAAGCTAACTGGATCAGGTGATGTGAGAGGAGGGTGATGATGAGCTGCCAGTTAAAGAATATAACAGGAGAATTCTAATATCTTTGAAAGGTGGGCAGATGGGTTTTACTTTCCAGTAAGGAAAGGCTGAAGCTGAAAGCTAAGAGAACAAAATCCCCTGTATTGCTGAGCTCCTGGTGAAGCAGAAAACAGGTCCTTTTAGTAATGAACTCCTCAAAGAGATTAAGGAATTTTGAAGGCAGCATCTATCTCTCTCTAGATTCAGCTCCACAAGCTCTCTATGAGAGCAAGCATCTGACCTTTTCCTTCCCATATCTCCTGCAGCTGCAGTGCTCAGCCTGCTCATTAACAGTGCTTAGGTATTAACCTCAGGGTAATCCAAGAGAAAAGCACAGAGAAAGCCTTGTTCTTAAATACTCTGTTCCAGGCTAAATGAGCGGAGCTGGTACCATGTTCCTCCACCCAAGAGACCCATGTTTTGGGTATAACCAGTATAATAATCCTTTTGAAAACATTGATGTGGATATACCAGCAAGATTTTGGCTGACCCAGTAATGTCTGTGAGTAAGACAGTGTGGATCCGTAGCTTCACATGTGGTATAACCAGAAAAGAAAGGACATCTTCCCACCTCTTTTCTTCTTTGCCATGCCCAGACATATGCTTAAAACTTAAGAAGATTATAAAACAGTGCAGAGAAAGGGTTTGAGGGGGAAAATGCTGGCAGGAGCCTACTGACATCTCTGATGCTCTCTGACACTTTTGGACACTGGTTCCTCACTGTGGCTGTTGCAAACATTCCTCTACTCGCTACTTCTAAAATTCAGTAATTATATTTTAATTCAGACCTCCATATTTAATTGGCAACTTAGGAAGCCTAGTTGCAAACCTGGACACCAGCTGCCTTCTCTGGAGGCTGTGTCAAGGTGTGCCAGCATATTGATGAAGTGAGCCAGTAGCTGGCACACCACAGCACAGCCTCCAGATATACTGATATGACTTGCAAAAGCCTCTGGATGCTAGTTCCCATTCGTTTTACAAGGCTCTTCAATAAATGATCAAGTACTGTTCTGTACTCTCCAGTAATTTGATATTCATCTTAAGGCAGTGATATTTGTCATGAGCTACCAGTTTCACTTTTTGCAGAGACAAAAGCCAAAAAAAACAAATAACTGCTTGGCCATTTCCTCTCCTTCCTGATAAAATAATAAAATTTAAAAAAAAAAAAAAAAAGCGTTTTCTCCTGTATCTTTTGTACATTCAGCAGCCACCTTCCACTGTATTTTTGCCAGCTTGCATAAGGTAAGGAGGGTTAGTCCAAGTCACTCAAATAGGTGGCTTCTAAGAAACAGCTGGGCTGCTGAAGAATCATCTCTGATTCAATAGGTGACAGTTTTCCCTGTTCTTCTAAAGATGCAGTCTTTTAAACAAGAAGGAAAGCAACCTTCTGAGCAGATACTGTCATTAGAGATCTTATTGCACTTTTGCAAGAGAGTGTCCCAGTAAATTCCCAGTTAGGTGGCCTCCTGTGAAATATGATCTGGGAGAAGAAATATGCAAAAACATACATCAAGCTTTTTGTATTAACATATTTCTAATGTGTTCCTCACCTGTTTACATTTACTATTTTTCCTCAGACTTCTGTAGCAAGTGGAATACAAACAATAGTGGCTTATTTGATCAAATATGGCTAAGCAGTAGTCAATCATTAGCTCATTCATTTGTCATCCTATGGAGCAAATAAATAAAAGAAATCATAAGTGGTGATGTGTTAGGCAAGCTGAGATTGTTTTGAATTGACGAAGTACCACAGATTAATTGATTTTGTACTTTCTGTAATGAATTTCCCTCTTTAAATTCCCTTGTGACTTTAAATGGAAAAGATATTTTCTACTTCCTGTCAGATGAATTTGGATGTTGCTAACACAACTGCTTAACATGTGTTGGATGCATGTAAAGGAGTGCCTCCAAGTAAACTCGGGGAGGTTGTTCTTTACTTCTCACGGCTACATGAGGATGGTCAAACGAACAAAAAACACAGGTTAAATTTCTGAAGTCAATCTGAAGGAGATACAGGGTGATCGTGTGCCTGTTAGAATATACATTTCTAGTAATTCTGTTAAATCACCCAAGCAAGGGAAGCCAACACCAAGGCTCAAGAAAATGCTTCAGAAATGCTATACTATCAGTGTGTTCCAGCTATACCTAATCCCTCTCATCATTTCTCACATGAACAGTCTCACTGACTTCAGTTGGACTTCTACCAGGCCTGATTTCAGGAAGAGCATCTAAGTGTGCCTATCAAAGCGCATCCTCTTGCACCTTCATTTGCCACTCAGCGCTTCTTCCTACATAGCTGCTTTAGACAGGTATGTCACCGTCCTTGATGCTGCTCTCTCCTCCCTGCCCCCATGTGAAGTGTAACCCAGAGTAAGAAGGGAAAAGGAAAGAGCCTCTTGTTATGCTAGGAGTGGTTAGGAATAAAAGGTGCTGTAGAAATGCATGATGGAGATCATTATCACTTATCTCTAACTGCCAAACATTCTCAGCTGTCGATCCAGTTGAGCCTCTCAGTTGAATGTATCATTATCGCTTGCTGTCCATTTGAGATCAAACCAGTCCATCCGTCTAACTTCTCTGTCTACATTTTTTTGCCTGTGAAAGTAAAGCAAAATCATCCCTCTGCAGTGTATCACTGTCAATAAATTGCCTGCATTTTGCATTATCAAAAACAATCCTTTGACAGTTAGGGAAGATGATTATTACTTAGTGCCTCTTTACTCACTACTATGCTCCTCCAAACTCAGCTGCATGTATTAAATTAAAAGGGGAAAAATAACAACAATAAGAAGAAAGAAGACCTCATGTCATAAGAAGCCGAGTTTGAGGAGTTTAACTTCCTACAGGGAGTTATGCCACAAAAGCTGTTCTAGCTGCTTGCCTACACTGTTAAACTCAGCACATTTTTACAGGTGCCTGGCTTTACGTTATGTGGTCAAACCATCCAGGTCTTGCTAGGAACGTGACACTGTAGCTGGCAGAAATGACAATAGCATTGGGAGATAAGAAACCAGTCTTTCTTAAAGATCTTTTCTTGTAGGACCCGCCAGTGTGACTTTCAGAGATGTTTTTTAGGAATTAAAAGTAATAGCTGAGCTTGCTTCTTTCTGCATGGGGTATAGCGGTCTCAGAGTTCCCTCTGGGAAAGTGGCTCTTTAGCAGTGTTACCTCTGTGGTGTTTAGGTCTCTTAATTGTTTCTTGAATTTTCTTGAAGGCTTGACAAGATGCTTCACACTCAGGTATTAATGCACAACACCCTAGCTGCCACTGGGCACCAGTGCCTGCTGATACATTTCCACTGTGTACACAGTTTAGCTTCCAACCTAAATGCATCTGCTCAAAGCAAATAGGCAGCTACAGTTCCCCCTTTCAAAGCTCATCAGCAGAATCAAGAACAAGCCCGAAGGTGGTCTCATTAAAAAAAAATGGTGGGTGCTATAAAGGGGCAATTAGTGATTAAAGCAGAGCACAGAATGCAATAAAATTATTACGATAGCTTTTTTCTCTCCCATGAATGCTAAGGAAAGGACATATCCCAGCTCTGACATCAGAGAGCTCCTTGATCATTCCATCATGCATCAGAAAGCTCCTTGATCAGCCCTGTGATTGGTACATCAGTGTTCAATTGTCATTTCTGTGAATATTTTCTTGTTAATTTTCATTTTACCATACGGAAGAATCAGAGGGGCAACATTTACTGCAAAGATCCTCTGAGGTTAGGCATATTCATGCAAAGGAGTGCCAGAGCACTTGGTCATTTTGCTACAGACAAAACTAAAGGTCGTTGTTCGAGACCTTCATCACTCACCTCTCCATCAGCCTTGCCAGGCTTCTTCCTTCCCCCAGCTGGCTGTGCTGGCAACGGCTCAGCATAACACGAGGTGGAATTTGGCCTTGTACCTACCCCTGTAAGGCTGTAATTTTTTGTTGTTGTTGTCCTTTTGTACCTGAAGCATTCTGGAAAAATGCTGATATCTTGGCAAATATCTGGACATCTTTGCTGTTAAGAGAGCAGTGATTAATGTGCTTTTTTGTTCTCTCTGATTAAATTAAAACATGTATTCTAACATGTCTTGGAGACATTTATAATTGTCCTTGTGTAGCGCAGCTTATCAGGACGCAGTAGCAGGTGTTGTCAGCTCAGCCAGCCAGGATTTTTAATCCTGTATGCCAGCCTCTCTGCTGAAGGCCAAGGCCCAGATGCTGCAACCCTTTGCACATGCTAAGCAGGATTTCCACGTACTATTGCCCAGGACGGAGGCTGGGTGAGTCCTTAGGACCATGACAAAACCCTCTTGCAGCCAGTGCACCAAGCGGCGGTGCCGTGCGTGCCGTCTTGCAGAGGTCTCTTCACATTAACCTGCTTGGCTGCACTGAATATTGGGGAAGGTGGCTTTTTAGATTTCTCAAGATCTGAGAGTACTTGAAACAAACTTTACTGGCTTTATCTTAAATAGAGCTTTTTGCTAGTTTATCTCAAAATGTGTTGCAGTGGAGGGCAGTAGCAGCTTTGATGTGGGACGAAAACAGCTTCTGTGCAGAGCCCATTCTGTGCCCTGTGAAGAGCCTTCTGTACCTCGCCTGTTGATGTAACCCCAAGCAAAGTGTCCCCCTCCATCAGCACCACTGCCCTTGCTGTCACAAGGGGTACCTGAATGTAGGGGTTTGAGTGGGTTGTCATTGCTGAGGTGGCTGCCTTCCTGGTCTGCCCTAACCTCTCCCACTGTGCTTACATCTCATCTGATGGAGGCAACTCAGGGCAACAGCTTTGTCTGTCTGGTGGCTGCTCTTTATCCAGAGCTGGGATCAGCATTGTAATAAGGAGCTGATTAAGCTCATTCTCTTCTTCTGGGTGAGTTTTAGGCAAGTGGTGCAATTGTCCCTGTTTTCAGCCCCTTTCTGGCTAACACAATAGGAGAACCTTCTCTCCAAAAAAAAAAAAAAAAAAAAACGCGTAGAGACTTGGAGGTTATCCTTTTACTAGAACAAAGTTGAAATAAGTTTCCTTTGTACTTCCACCATCTTTATGTGAGGAATAAAGAATAAGCTGATTGAGAGCATTTACAGAATTGCAGGAGTTGTATACAAAGGGTCGCAGTTTCCTGTTTCAGCCATTTTGTCATTATTTTCCTTTAAGGAAGGTTAGGTCCATGGGGTTGTTGGCATGTGCTGGTTGAATGCTTGAAAAATGTGCAGCTTGAAATGCTTTTTACCAAAAAGGAATTTTAAAAGGCAAGACAGTGTTTGCCATGATGTATTCAGCAGTTACAAAGACAAATGTCTACCTGTGATATTGTTCTGTTGTGACAACTGTTTCTCAAATTTTTCCTGTATAGGGAAAAGAACTATCCATCCCTAAATATGATACTTAGTTTTGGAGCGTTTTTGCTCTTGTTCATTTGTGTCACTTCAGTTTCCTTTGCCCACCAGCCCTGGAGTAACACTAATTCCTCATATGTGTTTTGGGGACGTCAATCTATTGCTGTTTCGAAATGCCCATAGATAGTGATCTGGTAGCAGTTCTGTTAGGGCATTCCTCGAAAAGCATCACAGAAATGGTGTGTCTGATCACAATAATGGACACTCAGGGTTACCACTGATTTAGAAGCAAATGTGCAACAGACAACTGAGATTTTTATCAATGCTCTTCTGGGTAGTGAGTTAACATGGCAGTTGCAGTAAGATAAAACAGCATAGGATCTTTGAGAAGGAGTCTGTTACAATTTTGCAATTCTACAGGGTATTGTCCAAGAATTCAAAGCACCCCATTATGTTTCACTGCGCTATTGTAAGGTAGGTAAATATGATTAGATCCATTATTAGATTGGCAAAATGGGACACAGAAGTGATATGATCCCCCCACTGTGGCATATATACTGCTGGTGGTGACTCGGTGTTCTTCTTCAGTTGTGTGAGCCTGCCACAGCCCAGCGAGGCAGCTGCAGGATACCTGATTGTCCCTTTGTGCAGTTTTGCAGTCTCAGGTGCAGCTGTTTTCCCAGTGTCGTCTATTCCCAGTCTCTCAGAGATTCAGCTCTGTAGTGAATATTTTACAAATTTTACTTGATGTATCTAAAAGCAGAATTCATTAGGCAGTCCTTAAAAAAATCCTTACCACACAGTCACCTCCTTTGTTAGCGTTTATATGCTGTCAGTGCTTTTATCAGCCCCCCATGCACTTGAAGTTTTACCCAATTGAAATCCATAATCTGTGCCTTTACTCGCACCCAGTGCATTCATGGCTCAGACCACATCTTCCAGCTACCCTCCATGCCCTAAATTCTTATAGCCCTGATGTTGTGTTCTCGCGTACCTACCACAGCTCCTTTTGATTACAGAGCAGCGGCAGCTGACCCCCTGGGAGCCTGCATATAGACAGGTACAGGCCAGAACTTCCTCCTGAGCTGAGTATTTTTATTAAAAATTACTCCCATAGGCTGATTGTTATTATTATTCTTTTTAATCCTGCTATTGTCTCCCTTTAGGCCAGTCAAACTGAGAAGAGACGAACTTTATTCTGCGATTGCTTTTACACTTGCTTGTGTTTCACACATGCTGGGAGGTGCTAGGATCCTGTGTTGCTCTCCCAGTGTGCTGCTTCATTACATTCCTGGGATTCTTTTTGCAGTTGATTTTCTCCTTTTAAAGACAACCTGTACTCTAAAGGGAAAAACAGTTCTTTCTTAATCCTGCTTTCTTTGCTAGTGTTGCTCTACCTTTGTCAAGGCATGGGATTATCCAGGGATACATATGACAAATGCTTCCAGAGGTAAGCATTTGGGACAGGAGAGAAAGCAGGGCAGCCACGCTTAGCTTTAAAGCCAGCCTTGAAGAGATTCAGCTTTCTCTGGGAAGGGGCCAACTGCATTATTTTACATTTGACTTCATTTCAGCTCTAAGATCTTGTCTAATCTGCAGACACAGGGAGTTCAGCATGGTAGGGAGGGCCAGCAGTTGTCCTTCAAAGGGAGCCTCAGCGATCCCCGTTCAGTGCCAGCCCACCAAGACAAAGTCTGGACCTGCAGGTCAGCTGCAGTTCTAGACAATGATCCAGCAACTGGTAAAGTGCAAATGCAAACTGAACTTGCAGTCGTGCATAACGGCAGACTTTCAGCCCAACCCCACAGTCTGCTCTCCTGGAGCACGAACACATAAACTCTGGCAATGGGAATATGTATTTGTGTGCATGCGCACTGTGGGCCCAGACCTCTGAGATTGCAGAGCAAGCTCTTTGCTTCATGTTCTCAGAGGAGGATGCAGAAAGGGAAAAAGCAATGGGTCAAACAACATTTTAGCTGTTTATTTTAAAAAATTAGCACTGTTACCGACTTCATCCTTCAGAACCTAGACTGCCCAAGTCCTCTTCGTTTCCTCAGTTAGCAGCCCCCACGGCAGTGCTGGTACACCCTCCTGCCCTCCAGCCCTCGTGCCATGTTCGTAATGGCATCCATCATCTATGGATGGTCTCCAAAACTCCTGGCATTCAGCAAAACAGGCCCTTGTTTCTTTCTTGGTTCCTCCTGCCATGGCATCCAGCTGGCATAGGTATCTTGTCTGGTCCAGTCCTCCTAAAAACTTCTTGCTCAAACCTTCCCAATCTTTGCTTTCTTAGCCCTTCTTCTTACAACAGGCTCATAAGGGAACCCCATCCTTCCTTGTACTTTATTTCATAATCCTCCACTCTGGCCTCAAATATTATCTTATAGCTCTTGCTATTTCAATGATTAAATTGAGCAGAATAATTTAGATGTTTTAGAAGTCATTTTTAACACACCTGAAATCAGTGCTATTGATTCTTCTCTCTCATGTGGCTCTGGTTAGGTGTTTTCTGAGAAGAAAAAAAAAAGCATTGCTTTTGCTCTTTTTTTCTGACTTTTGGCTTTTGTGGCAGCACAATATTTGACTCTCTGCTACTTGTCTTGCTCTGAAACAGTTTATCAAATCTCCTTCAACAATTACTGTCTGCTCCTCTATTATTCACTTTCACTACCTTGATTCTTCCCTATCAATCAGCCTTCCTTTCCCTCTCCAGCCTGCATTCTGTCAGCATAAAAGTCTCCTGCCTTGAACTGTAATCCAGGGTAAATGCAGACTTTTAACCCTTCTCACAAGTGCCCAGCCATCTATACTTAACGTCAATGCAGCAATTAATTTCCCATCTCCTTGGTTCAACTTCTGCTGTTCAAGCTTTCCATCATCTGCTCATTCATTCTCTCCATTTACTAGTGTAGGATTTCTGAGACAATAAAATGGTCTTCTGCAGTTTCTGCTCACCACCCTAATCATGTTCCAAGTTTCATCGACATTCATATACTTTTTAGGGCTAAAGCAAAACCTACTGGAGTACTATAGCTTCTCACTGATTTCTGTCTGCTTTGAATGAGTGTCTGTCGAAGAACTCACCACACTATGAGTATCTCCTCCATCTGTGTAATTGGTTTTGAGTTAGACCGTGGGGAGGTTGTGTTGCTCCTGACAATGAAAGTTGTTCGTTCATTACAACCACAGAAGTGGATTCTGCTCCTTGTTGTCCTGCGGCCCGTGGTGTGTTCTTGTCTTATGAACCTTGGAGCCTCTCTGCATCCTCCCTCCCCTCGGTCTCTGCGGCTGCAGTGCCGGGAACACTGGGTGTGTTCACCTCAGGGCCTTTGTGTGTTTACGTTGTAAAGGCTCCCAGAGAAATAGGGTCTTGAAAGTAGGAAGTAAAACTCTGGTTTTATCATAATCATTATAAAAGCAATTATTTTGGTCCATACACTATAAAACTCAGAGATTTTTGGTAAGTCATGCTTAGAAGTACATGTCTTTTGTATTAGTGAAGTGATGAAATTCAAAGGGAATGAGAAATGTTTTCTGCTCTTTACATGCAATGTGGAAAAAAAAATGCTAGAATTTTACTGGATTATAAAGGAAATATGTTGTGGGGATCCAGTTTTTCCTCAATGCTATTTTATCGCAGAAGAACATATGAAATATTTTGGTTTTGTCCATGACAAAAGTAATTTTAAGGTAAAAAGCACTGTTTATTTATGAAAAATGTATCATATTGTACAACCTCAAAGCCTCATTCACATGATTGTTCTTATAGGGGCTTTGCCACAAGTGACAAAGTCTGCATGTAGCAATATAAAATTGGTGTAAGCCTGTGGAGAGATGGACTCCTATGGTCTGCACGTTAGTGTCCGACCATATAGCTCATAGGGAGGAAACTGGAAAGGGAGTAATTGTATCTGTGGTTCTTATCAATTAGAATCAAAGCTGCTTAGTTGGCTGAGATATGCTTCTTCTGAATCCTCATTCTGTGTTTCTGTCATGCTTCTCTAATCTCCTACAAAGTTACATTTCCATAAAAAACATTTCCATTTTTCTTGCTTATTTTCGTTAACTAGAAAGTCTTCTTAATGATGTTTTTTGGATTCAAAAACTCTTCATCTAGGTCAGCATTTTTAGACTGCCAGTTTCTCAGTTGTTATATTGTTACGCTTCAAATTCTTAATTTTAAACAATAAAAGTCTTGGAATGGTTCTTGCTTTTCTATAGTTTCCTTCCTTCTGAGAGCAGAATTTTTCCTCTCATCACAGTCTCCATCCCAGCTTCAACCCATTTATCAATTTATAAGCCTTGCTTCTTCCAGAATAGTTTTTCAGATACATATTTTTAGATGAGAGCTGTTCCATCTTTCCAAAATGATCACTTCAACCTCAGCAACTGGAGCTCAGACATACAATATTTAAATTATTATTTATAGTACAGGAACATTCAGAGACTTTCATTAAAGATAAGGCATTAGGCATGTGCCTTGATGAGTAAAGGCACAATGAATGATAGTCCCTACTCCAAGCAGTTTGTTCTCTTAAGATGGGGTGGACTTGCTGGGAGAATTTGTGGAGAAATGTAGCCCAGACACACATTAGGATCACCCAGTGTTGGATACAGTCTCGAAGTCTTGTCAGAGTTACCCAGCCCTGCCTTCTCCACCAGTACCACCCCATCTTGGTGTGATACTGCTTTTATCTCAGCACCCGATAGGCAAGACAGCAGGACGGGATCAAACAGAGGAGCAAGAGATCTGAGTGCTGTGAGAGCATGACCACCCAAGGGAGATGCCAGATGAGTGCAGATGGGCACATCTTCCTCCACAGTGCAGAGGAGGACAGTGAAGGGATCCCCCAAGCTGTAGTTGTGGTGCTATAGCTCTAGGGCACAATGAGGAAATACCATCCTGAGATAACAGATTACATATACAAACATGGCCAGACAACTCCTGATGCTAGGGTTTTTCCAGTCATTGCTAGAGATCCCTTTTCTCCAGCGTGTCCCTAATTTTTTTGATTCCTCAGCTAGTACCAACTTATGATCTGTCAGGCTTATATAGTCCGGTGCATTTCTGTACTGAAAGAAACCTTTCTACTTGGATTACCATTTATAGTTCCATTTTTTTTCACTAAGTGGTGTAAATTAGTTCTGTGTGACTTGATGGATTCTCTCCCTCCCCCTTGACAACAGTGATAAAAGATCTGACCCCTTTCTGTGCATTTGTAAAACCAAAAGTACAAAATCTAATTTGTTTACGGCCAAGTTTTTAATTGCTTTACCATCACAACGTGGAACTGAATGCTTTAGCAATCTTGAGGATTGATCAACTGATTTTTAACAAGGGACTTGACCCGAGAGGGGTTATCACCCTTAGATGTAGTAATATAAACCTTTGGGGACAGTCAGGATGTTCATGCTGACTTCTGTGGGGCAAGGATTTGGTGTACAGGTTCTAAATCCTGTTGTGGTTGCTGCTGAAATGTTCCAGTAAAATAATCTTCCAAGCTGCATTTCTTATCAGAACTGAACACTGTAACAGAGAAACGAAGCTTAAGAGTAGTGGCCAGTGTTTTTCTCTGCTCCCAGGTGTCCAAAAATCAGGTCATGTTCCCTGACCTAACAGGGAGGAGGAAACCCCCTGCACATTTTGGGGTGTTGGTTTTGTTTTTTGACTGCTGAGAATTAGGCTTGCAAAGCAAAACCAATACTTACGTGCAGATCATTCCTGGTCTCAAAGTGCCTTTAATTAACTCAGGGCTTTTTGCCCTGGACCATAGATCATAAAGCCTTCTTTAGCCTTTCAGAGACAGTGCTGTTTTAGCCTTCTCTTTTTGCTGATTAGTATCAAGTCAGAATAATTCTTTTTTCCCCAGAGAAATTCCCCATGTTTTACTCATAAATAAAAAAGAAAAGTAAGAAACATTCTTGATGGTATTTTTGTGATTTGACTTTGCCATCAGAATAGAACTGCACACATACAGCACTTGTCGTCCCTAAAACTTACATTTTGAAAGTTCTTTGAAGATGTAAATTACAGATCTTTCATATGAAAAGTTAATGAAGGACTCTAAACAAAATAAAATAGAAATGATGACATGAAAGAGCCTTCTTATGGCTTCAATAACAAGATAAACAGTTTAATATTCCACATACTGCATTAAAAATAACAGCTGGGCTCTATGGAGACGAATCCCTTAACTCAACTACATTGGTTTTCACATTAGCCAAGGAGAGTTAAGGAGAGTGATGACTCTCCCTTAATTGTCACATTCTTTTGGTCCCCAGAAACACTGAAAGCAGGCAACACCTGCTAAGTTTTAGCAGACTCCAGAAGTACTTTAACAAATAGAGTAGTAAAGTGCCATTACCACCAACACTTCAGTAGCCTCCGAAGTGACAGACATATACAGTATTGACAGCCTAGAATTTTAATGAGCAATAGCTGTTTCAGACTGTATTGATTGTCTTTTTTTTCTCTTCTTCCGATTCAGACAAGAGGAAACAAGAACCAGCATTTCATTAGAAGGAGACTTTGTCCAGTGATTCATATTTCATGAATACTCGTGAGTGAGCATGTCCTGTAAAATAACCAATTAATTCAGCCATGGTAAGACCAGGGCTGAAAACTGGAAACCACACCATTACATTTATAGAAGCCCAGGAAGGCATAAGATTCAAAATTTCCTACTGTATAAAACGTTCCTAAACAACATTTTGATCCACATCCCTTGGTTCACTTCACTTTCTACTTCTTGGCTTTCCTGACAGCTTCTCCTGTGTATATTGTTCTAAGTGACTGTTGTACTGTGCTGTTCACAGCTCAGGATGTTTCAAGATACAATGCCCATTTTTCTGTGAGTGTTTTTTGGTGGTGGTGGTTTTGACAGCATCACAGATTCAAGTTTAAAATGACCAAAAGACCAGGGAAAGGAGTAGCCTGCAATAATGATTTGCAAATTGTGTTAATTTCATAGTGGGATCCTGCTTTTTGATAGGATTTAATGCGTAATGAGCTCCTGAGACGTTATTTTTGCTTCAAAGCTTTGCTGAGTACTAGATCCTATTAAATTCTTGCAGTGAACACACCAAAAAATACTTTGAGCTAATTTTAATAATTTTTAATTGAAGGAGTATTTTTATTCCAATTTGAGTGTTCAAGCTGTTTAAAAGTTAACACATTCTCAGAGTATTCATCAGTCTTTTCCTCCCATAATATCTTTTTTTAGGCAGCCCATGGCTTTTTTTTATTCAGCTTTTTTTGTCCTGGATTTGTTTTTCGGACCAAATGGAAACATATTTAGATTTTTTTTGGTAGTTATTTATTTCTTTTAAATTGCCTGCATGCTGCAGTTTAATCTCCATTCTTTTTATTGCTGTTTTATAGTCTACCATTATGGTTTGTTTGTTTCCTTTTTCTTTTTCATAAAAAACAGAACCAAAATCTAAATTTTCTGCTAGTCTTTCAGTGTGTCATAGCAGGAGCTAGATTTGTGTGTGTGTCATGCTCAGTAACACATGTATTTCGTTACTTGTAATGCTGTTACATTACAATAAATCTTACAGACCCCAGCAGAAACTGACATCTCAGGTTGCAAGACAGCTAGCAGGAGACCAAACAATGTCATAATCTACATACATAAGCAAGAAGCATGTTTTACTGCCGTGCTTCAGGAAGGCAATATAGACACAGAAAGATTGAGTGACCTGGTTCAAGCCTTCCTAAAGATCTGGGATAGGTTCCCGTAGCCACAAGACTGTTCCTCTGTTTGATTTATCCTCTCAACCTTATTCCTGTGCTCCAAAGTCATGTGGAAAGCTGGAGGACAGCGGGCAGTCATATGGCAAATGAAACACAGCTGTGTGGTTTGTCTCATATGCAACTCTGCCTCATTTTAAGCACGGTATAGACTAAGAAATCAATGTTAAAGTGACAGCTGTGCTGAAGGTAAGCCCTGACTAAACAAACTGTGCCTGAGGCCCTCCTGCATGGTGGCGTCTCAAGCTATGGCAGGCATGAGGAGGTCCTGAGTCGCACATCTCTAACTGCAACAGGATTTGGGGCTAGCAGAGGTGAGTGCTGGTGAAGCTGACATGTGTGATCCCAGCTTGCCCATCATTTCCTTGCAGGTGTCAGTAGGAGTTGTACAGCCAGACACTTTGGTGACAGAGGTGTAATGTGGCCGTGGGCTTAGTTTTGAGAACCAAGAGCTTTTGGTTTGCTGCTGTGGCTGCCCAGGGCTCTGCTTCTGGTGCAGCTGGCACAAGTGGTTTTTTTTTTTTTCTGGTAAATGTTAGTGACCCTAATGAGTCAGTCAGTCTTTCTCTCTCCATATCCATATTAATTTTTGGGAATCAGAGACAGATGGTTAAGAGCTTTGAGATGTTAGGGGTGACCTTGGGGAGGCTGTAACTACAATGCAAAATTGCAAATGGCAAATGCAGTAAGCAGATTAGGAGTCTGGCACTCCCACAAATCTCAAGACCTACTCTTATGTTGCTATTTTTCCCCTATGGCAAACTTACAGAATCCAGAATGACTTTGCTGTGGCAGTGACTTGAAAATTATAGTGAGTGAGTGTTCCCTTTTAAATAATGGATTACGAGGCAAAGATTAATTTTTGCTCAATTTTCACACTAATTCAGTGCCTTGCTGCCAGCAGAAGCACAAAGAAGGACATGAATTCACACTGGCTTTCTTTTCTTTCAAAGTCTTAGCATGCTTTTATTGGATAGGACTGTTTGTAATAAAGTCCCATCATTCAGATCTGGCTGCCTACCTAACTACAGGACTTCGACATCTCTGGAACATTGTTTGGTTGATGTCATCAGCAAAGATGGTCAAACCACTTCTCAACTTGCTCAATGCCTGTGTAAAGGAAACTCCTCTTCTACTACAGCCAGAAGGCCATATACCAGCAATGCCTATGACAGCCAACACTCTGCAGCTGCCAGGCGCCGCTTATTTTTAGGCCAATTGAAAAAGGGGGGGAAGAGGGAGAGAGAAAGAGAAAGAAAGAGGGATAGACAGACAGACAGCTGGAAAGAGGTGAAACCAGAAATGCAATGTCCCAGAGGCATTTATCAGCCCAAATGAAATGGAAACAGTGAAAGGGAAACACTGCTTTGCTTTTCTCAAAATTGTATTTCCAGTTGAATGAGTCAAAAAGAAAATATCCTTTGCTTTTCCCGTGATTTTGAGAGATCTGTTTGCTAAGTCTGCATGCTTAGTAGGAGAGACAAGGAGTATTTATTTTCAGTATGCGTTGGTAATTTATGAGGTTGCTATAAATGCAGAGTTTATGGAAGCAAAATCAGGCCATGAAATAAAAAGGATTTCATTCGAATATCCGATCTTATTAATTCTTTTTAATTCTTCACAGAGAAAGAGATGAGTGAGGATGCACACAAGGTTTACTGAATTTTATGAGGGAGAAAGTCTAGAAAAGTAGCAAATGCAGGTATATTTTAAAAATAGAAAAAGGAGAAAGATAAGTGAATTTTATTAGGGTTGAAATGTAATTGAATTTTTATTTTCCTATTCTGCCATCAAAGATGTCAGAAAGAAGTTTATTGTTCTGGGAAAGAGTCTTGCATTGCTAACTAGCCTGTAAAGTGGCTTCACCTTCTTGTGCAGCAGGGTGTGACTGACAGAATGTAAATGCAACTCTTATCTATGACATGTGAATGGATGAAGAGGAGATTTAGAGCCTTAAGCAAGAAATAAGATGCCACAATTGCTTTCACTGAGAATTAGTGTTCCACCGGGAGCAGAAATTGGGCAAACGCATTGTTCTTTGAGAGTAATATTAGCTACCAGTTCCACTGAGCACCCGTCGGTATGCATGGCTGTGTTGTTAGTATCCTTCCTTGACCTCCAGAAGCCTCCAAGAGGATGGAGGGGTGGGGAGGGATCCTACTACATGATGTGCTGTAAGAAACACAGAAAGATGGAGGTGCTGCTGAAGCATCACAAAGTCTAAGGCTAAGATGCTGTACTTAAGTGCCTCAAAAACTTTCATAATTCTATCTTTTTAAAATACTTTTGGAAGAAAAGAGTCAGCATAGCACGAACCTTCAGTATCTGATAACTTCATGTCAGCAGGCTCTTCTTGCCCATACCACACTTCCCAGTGGCTGCTTCCCACTGGCATGTGGATCTGGAAAGGAGAACGCCTGAGAGCAAGAGTGTATTGAATGCTAGAGTAATATGTTAGCTGATATTGATCTCACAGAGCAATTGTTTGGAGGCCTTCACTACAACAAGTCCTTCCTATTAACTAACTTTGAAAAATGCAAGTGGCCTAAGAAATAACTCCCTTCTTCATAGACCCAGAGCACCTGCAATGCCTTCTCCCACCCTTCACTCTCAAGCTTTGTAACATGAGAGTATATTTAATATTTCCCACCTGTTTCTAGGGTGTCTGTCAGCTTTTTTCCTCTAATTGCAACTCCATATGCTTTTGGACGTTAGGGACCAGGGTGCAAATAAATCCCATGCCCCTTATAGCTGTTTTCCTGTCTGAGAAGAACAGCTAAGCCCCACAGTGTCGGCTCCACCCAGTTTGCTGGGCAAAATGGGATGGAGAAGATAAAAGCTAAAATGTATTTCCTGGAATTAAACTGATTTGGGCTCTGTAGTTGAGACAAATGGAATAAAATGAGGAAAAGTGTCACTGCAATGTCTGTAAATGGAAGCATAAGCCTCCTTCCCATCTTGGCATCTCCTGACCTTGTGTGTTCTCAGCTACTCATCTCTGCAGGAGGAAGCTGTGATCCCCAGTGCCCAGGTGAATGCAGCTCTGCCAGAAGGCATATTAAAGCTGGAAGCGTGTGGTAGAGGAGCAGCACGGCTCCTGGAGTGTCAGGTGGCTGGATGACACGGAGCAGTTTCACTAGGCAGGAGTAGACTGGAAGTCTGTGATGAGAGTGTGGGACAGAGGGATTTAAAGAGAGACTGGCTCTGGAGTTCCTAGTCCAGTGGTACCCCGCAGGGGGCTGCGAGTGGGGCTGAGATGGGCCGCAGTTCACATAGTGCGGTAGTACACTAGTAGTAATGCAGTTCGCGATACTTTGGTGTCTTTTTTTGGAATGCTTTTGATAGTGGAGGTGGCATATGACCTTCTGCATTTGAGATCTGATGCCTCAGGAGTCTCCAGCTATAATATTGGCCATCAGTCCCTATTCTCAAATACAGAACTATTACCAAGCTAAGAAAACCCTTAGAGAAAGCTGGCTTTTCTAAGAAGCAATTCCCATTGTTATGTTCGCTAAGACTTCTGGACCCCTGAGGTATACAAGGGAGTGTCTGAATTGTAAGTATCAAAAGAAATTAATTATTCTATATTATAATTAAGACTTTTTAATTAGCTGAATAATTAGATTTTTCCTGCATTACGATGCAGCTTTTCACATAACCAGGTAATCTAAAACTTTAAAGCTATTTACCTGAGTAAAAGAAATTTCTAGCATCAACAATTCTTTTTCTGTAATGAAAAGTAGTAAATAACAGCTCTACTGCAGCTGCAAGAAAGGCAGTTCACTTTAAAAGAAGTCTGTCAAGGCAAACTTGTCCCTCAAAATGTATGTTTTGTAAAAGCCTTCAGAAAATGTTGGGTCGAACTGTTTTAGTGTTATTGCGAGGAAATCAATATTTCCCTGCAGTCTTTGCAACCCCCGAATTGTAGCACGTTATTTGTGCAGAAGAAGCTGAAAGCGAAACTGTCTAAAAACGAGAGTGAAGTAAACTGGCCTGTTTCTGTAATTTCAGCAGAAAGCACCCAAGGTAAACAAAATGGCACACTTGAGCAGTCAAAAATGAAAAATTCTCCCAATTTAAATAGCTGAAGTGAGGTGTGGGGAGGGAGGTTGGTACAATAGGTTTTTTTTTTTTTTTTTTTTGGCTTTTCTTTCAGGCTTTGTCCCTCTTCCTTCCTCCTTCCCAACTCCTTCAATGTCCCCTTACGCATATACTGGTGCTAGATACTACCATGCAGCATGTCTTCCGGGCTTTGTCCCCCAGTGACGGCATTGAGGAAATCATGCAAGATCCCAATGTGTTTCAACACTGAAATTGGTGGATTGCCTGCAGTGGCCCCTCCACCACTGGAAAAGGGAAAAAAGCTTTTCATATTGCTTTGAAAAGCCCGCAGTGTGCATCAAGCAGAGGTGGGAGCACCGGTCCCATCAGACGTGATGCTTTCAGGACCCTCGAGCTGGCACAGATACGAACACTCCTGTGTATACCTGATCCCTGTTGTGAACTCTGCCAGATGACAAAGCCATGGGTCAAAGGCTCTCTAGGGTTAGGGCTCAATCAGATGATACCAGGAGGAACAGAGTTTATGGTCTGGCCCTCTCAGATGCTATGGCTGTAGGTGGGTGTTTGAAGCTGCTGAATGTTATTTCAGAACACAACCACATTGGTTTGGGGAGCTTGGCTGAGACCTATGTCAAGAAAATGAATAGGACAAGTCTAGGAGACACATAACTTGCTTACAGATACACTGGCATGGATGCAGCAGCTTTACAATGTCATACGTTCACCTGCATCAGACAGAAAAAAAAGGTTAAGCCAGGTTGTGGGAGCAGGAGGGCAGAGAGCAAAGGACCAGGAGAAAGAAAATGCTGTGCTGCCTGGCAAAGAGACCGCTCTTTTTGTGTTCTTTGTGCCTAGACTGAAACATCTTCACAAGTTTTTTTTTCTTCTAATCTGGAAATAATTCTGATTTATTTTAAGCCTTCTATTAAGACAAGTCACGCAGCACTGCCTGGCTGGCAGTGGAAGGCTGTGTGTGCACGTGTGTGCGCGCACGTGTGTGTGTAGTTCCAAGGGTGCTGCCTGCTTTCTTTAGTTGACACTGCAGTCAATTACTGTGTTTTCAATTATATATAAAAGGCAATGATGGAGTTTTTCAGCTTTTATAGCACCACAAATCACAGAGTCCTTCACTGTACAAGCAGCATTGCTGCCACAGTGTAGCATGGCAGCTCACAACTTTCACATGCAGACCTGCTGAGCAACCAGTGCCACCAGCGACCCCCAAGCTGCATTAGGAGCACCGTGGGGCAGGCAAGCCCTCACAGGCAGCCTCACGTGGTCCTTCAGCCACCAGTCCCTACCTGACAGATGAGGAAGGACAACATCGTCCTTGGCCTATGCCATGGAATGGGAGGAAGAGCATGCTTCACATGTTCAGCAGCACATATTTGAAGGAGTTTTGCAGCTTGGATAAGCAATGAGGGGTTACAGAAGCCAGACTAGGAGCTCATTTATGGGAAGGGTCATGATGATACAGAGAATGACATTGGCTACAGCACTGCTTACCATGAACAATTTAGCTACACAATGTGTCTTTTGCCAGCCCAAAAGTGACTTGATAGATCTGAAGCAAGTAGGTTTCAAAACTGTTGGAAAGTAGGGGCTGTTTCAGAGATTGCGTAGAACTAAAAATCAATCTAGTCCCATACCCACTATATTTGCAGAATTAACCCTAGAAAAAATGGCTTGGACTGCCAGCTTGGGAGTGTTTTCCTTTGAAACTGAACTATACCTGAGAATGTAATAGTTCACGGGCACCAAAATCCTCACCAGCAGCTGGACGAGGACTCACCACCCTCAGGCTTGGTCATGCCTCAGCTTCAGTGTTTGGGCATGTTAATGCACATAAAAATGCCCAAGAGTTGTCTAGTAGAAGAGCACCATTCTCCAATTTTGTGCAGTAAAAGGGATATTAGCCAAGCCATTTTTATTCTGCTTTGTGCTGGTGGGGAAGGGGTGCCTGCATGCATCATCAGACTGCATTGTGCTTGTGGCAGATTGGTGGTAATCCAGCAGTCAAGTCCATGACAGTGAGCCTGTAAGAGTCTGAGCAAAGCAGGAACAGAAATCAAATCATTGCCACATAGAGTGAACAAGAGTACTTGAATTCCGGGACTCCAGTAAGCAAGTAAGTGAGAAAAATAAACAGAAGTTGTCAGCTAAACTGGATATATTGTCTGCAGTACAAAGTGGAGGAGTAGTGACCCTGCTGACTGGGATGGAGCTTTTGGGGATGATCCCATTTCACTCAGGCCATACCCTCCAAAAATATCTTCCTTTGCATAACGAGCTACAAGCATACAGGTAAGGGGAATGCCATCACGGTAAAGAATATTGTTAATTCAGGGAGACAGGGATCAGCATGAGAGAGAGCCATTGAAAAAGTCGCTGCTGAAATGGAGTTGGTTGCTACTCGAGGCTGAGCTTTTGCTATCAAAGTGGGGTCTTTAATAGGGATATTTGTATGGAAATGGATCGTGGCTTTAGGAGCGCAGCCCAGTTAGACCAATTCTGATGACAGTCCTGTGGCTAAGGCAGGCTGGGTACCCAGTGACATGGTTCTGTGTGATGCTGAGCTCCAAGAGCCTTTAGCGGGGAAAGAGAACAGGTTGCTGTGGTTCTGATGAGATTTTGAGCTGAATTGGTGTCTAAGCTTGCTTCATGTGGAAGAAAAAGAAAAAAAAATCACATGAAGGACTGGAGTCATGTATTGCTAGAAAACAGTTCCTGAGATAGCTGCTGAATTATTGCTGGGGGAGACTGGGGCCCTGTTGTTAATGAACTGGGATTCAGAATCACAGTGCTAGAGGTTAGGCACAGCTGCAGGACCTGTGAACTCTGCTAACGTAATTAGGGGGTCGGGGGTGGAAGGACATGCTGGGAGGGCTGGAAGGATTCTCTGGAAAGAAAAGGAACTAGAAATAAATCTAGTCAAAGCAACTCCTACAATTAATAATCCTGTTCACTATCAGGTTCTTGAGGGCAAACAAACCCAAAGCTCTTGAGGATGAGAGGGACCTTTGCAGTCCTGCAGCATGTGGGACACTGCCTGCAGGAAGGCAGAGGAGTTTTTCTCTGGACTGGATGATACTTGGAAATGGCATTTGGAGCAGATGTGAAACAGGCTTTGGAAGGAACCAGAGAGCCTGGGAGAAGATATAGCTGGGTGGAATATAAAATCCATTAGTGTCTTAATGCATAAATTGGCAGAACTGTACAATAGCGATGAAAAACAAGATACTGAGAGACTAAACTCTTATTAGATTCTGGTGCCTGAGTGACTATTGAAACTGTGGGTGCCTACAAGGTACACCATACAGGTGAAAGTGTACAGTGGTCTCCTGTGGTGGAGGGAGAGTATCAGCTGTGCTCCTACACCTGCACCCAGTGCAAATTGCTTACTGGAGAGTGAGGTTGAGTTTTCTTGTGTTCAACATCATGTTCAGGGAAAAAAAAAAAAAGGGGGCTTTTTTGGCAGCCCATTCCTTAAACAAAATAGGTTATTTTAGATCTGACTAAGTGTGGAAGGACAATACAGAAATACAAGGACTCATAATTATCTTACTTTCACAAAGATGTATTCCCATAAGGGTTCCTGAAATAGTGAGAACACCTCAGGATGAGGGTGAGTTACTTTTTTGTAAGTATAAGCTTGAGATAAGTTGGAGTATGGAAAGATTAATGCCTTTTCTTTAATAACAGGGCTTGATCCAAGACCACAGAAATTATGTAAGTACCCAGGCGAAGCCCAGAAATGATTGTTGTCCACTATTAATAACCTGGTGGATCAAGGAGTGCCAGTGCAATGACCCAGTGTGTGTAATTCCCCTGTGTTGCTGGTATTAAAGGGAGATAAAAAGATGCATCTGACTGTGGATTTCAGAGCATTAAATGCTGTAACTCCACAAACATCACCTCTTCTTGTTGAAATGCCAGAAATTATGGCTGCAATAGTACAAGGAGCTAAGTGGTTTTCAGTCATAGACCTAGCAAATACATTTTCCTTCAGCCCTCTGGAAGAGAAGCGTTAGTAAAAGCTTGTTTTTGCATTTCAGGAGAAACAAAATAGTTTCACATGAGTTCCTCATGGATTCACAAGGTCCTGTGATCTTTCATATGTACATCACTTAAATGTAGGAGAAATTAGCCTGCACATCCAGGAAACATGTATCATCATATATGGATCACACCCAAATTTGGGGGATTCTGAGAAACAACTGTGTCAGCAAACAGGAAGTTTTGGCTGCAATCCAACAGGAAGGGTTGAAAGTCAACAGACAAAAAGTTAGTACAGCAGGAGGTAAAATATTTAGGAGCAATACTACGTGTTGAAGGCCAGACTCCTGATAAACAGAATGTGGAATTAATTCAGACGTTACCCAACCCCACTGCTCAGTCTAGCTAAGAGCACTGTAAGGCACATTTAATTGTATGCAGGATTTTATTTTGATGTTCACTGGAATGAGTCGTCCTCCAGTTAAGCTTTTGGAGAAAACTAGGCAGTGGGAGCAGGGTGCAGAAAAGCAGGCAGCTTGGTTGAGCTGAAGCCAGCCCAAGCTGCAGTGATGGGATATCTGGACCCAGAAAAATGAGTGGTTTGCCTCTGTTGGCCAGGAAGGAAGTGCTGATTTGGCCCAAAAGAGAGATACCATGTTACTGGCTATTGTCTGTTCATCTCAAATCTTATTGACACCACAACTCCTTGTCAAAAGGAACAAGCAAATTTCCGGTAATCAGAAAAATTGGATTATATTATTGGAGGAATGCCAGTGGCACAACACACAAGTCATGCTTCCTTGAAATACATTGTGTCTGATAAAGCATAAGATGGCAAGTATCTAGCTCCAGGCTGGCAAAATGGACCCTCACGTTAACATCTCTAGGCATCAGACCTGTAAAAGGACACGTGACACGAGCACCTCTATACCTTAATGGTGGAGGGTGCCAAACATGAGTGTTAGCTGTCGCAGCCTCTTGATGTGCAGTGGCCTGTGCAGGTTTAACTGCCTCTGTCAGAATACATCTGCATAAAACAGAAATGTGTTCTACAGGGGGTTCAAGTTCCCATAGGGTAAGGCTTGCACAGTCCCTGTAAGGAAGAGCAGGAGGTAGTGGGGCAGCTCTCACCTCGCTCAGTACAAGTGGCAGAAATCCCAGCTGCAATGTCAGGTGTGCACCCCAGCAGTATGAGCAAACGAGGGTGAGGGATTTCATTTTACTGAACAAGCTATGTGCCCTGCTAGGTGTGAAGCTGGAACCACACATAGCAGAATACCCACAAACTTCAAGACAGGGAGAACTTGGCTTCTAAAGGAAGCTTTAAGGAAGTTAGTACAGGTGAATGGCAAAAATTAGGATGTGGTGTTCCCATCTAAATGGCTCCACAAATGACTACTGATTATACTCCTTTTAAGACCATGACATGAAGGGAGATGTGACTCTGTCAGCATCAGTGGTTAAACACTTCCGTATCGGTTGAACAGCAGTTGAAAGGTCTCACAGATTAATGGATAAAAGAATGTGACAAACAACTGCAGCAGGATAATCAACGAATAGCTAAGCAATTAGGTAAAAATGTTCATAGAATAGATAAAAGGTAGAAAATGGTAAATAACTGATATGAATAATGGCAAGTAGGGAGTCAAGTAGCATATCATGAGTTTACTGGAAAGAAGCACAACTTAGGTTGTAAGTGGAGTGGATCTGGCATTAGCCCAGATAAAGTCATTCTCATCGTTAGTTCTAGTAAGTTCTGACAATATGAGGCAGTTTTGTCAATCCTAGCCAAAGCTTTGGAGAGGAGAAAAGAAATAACCCATATGAAAAGTTGTATTAATTTTGCAGGAGCACATAAGGGAGTGTGTTAATCAGTAACCAGACCTGGATCAATGTAGAAACATTGATTTACTGTGTAAGAATACACAGTAAGAAAATGTGTGTAAGAATAGTCTTCCAACTGTTGCATCAGGTGTAAATGTTCCCAAAATGGAGAATACCGTTGAACAGTGTAGGGTAATTTCTGTTCTGCCTGCTCAGTCGTGGCAGGGTCTGCATGCAGCATGCTGTTGCCTGCATTTTGCAGAACAGAGAACAGGACTGGAAGGAACAGAGCCATCAGGGAAGCTGCCTGAGATAGGCACATCCATCTCCATGCTGGAGACATCCCTCTTTCCTAGGAGGCCAGCATTCAGCTAACGAGTGGTGTAGACATGCACTATTGTTCTTGTCACCTCTAATCATGCAGTGATCGCCATCAGACCAAATCCCTTCCTCTCATCTGCCTTTCTCTGGGTTATATGAAATGCTCCCTCATTCCGCAGTGCAGCCTGAATGTCTCTTTGCTTTCTCCGTCTCTGGCTCTTCCCTTCTTGTGCAAGTAACCCATTGGCTTCCAACAGGGAAACTGTCTCATTGTGGTAGAGGGTCTCTAACTCATGACTTTTTCCTGTTAGAGATACTAGTTTCTTTTGCCAGAAGCTAGAATCCCCTGAGAAGAAACAAGCTAAAAAATTCTTTCAGCAGCCTTTTCTGTTTTGCCTTCCTGGTGCAGGTTGAAAATGAGAAGAAAAGGTGGAAAAGATTAAAAAAAAATGCAAAAGCTTTCAAAAAGGAATACTTGTCTAGAGTCCACACAATCAGTCGGACAATAGGAGATAATGATTCCACCTCTGCGCCCTCCTCTTGCTGGATGGGGATTTTAAAACCTGTTTCTGCCAGAGGTGGTAAAAGACCTAAGTGATCTGTCTTGGCTCTGAACATGGAGCCTTGGTGATGAGCTGAAAAGCTTGTTGCTCACGTTATGAACAAAGGCTTAGCAGAGGGCTGAGGTAAAACCAACTGGGACCCGACCTTCTAATCAGGCCCATGCTGTGAGCTCATGGTATTAATCCAGCAGCCAGTGACATCAGGTCAGGAGGCCTGCGTGACCCTGAGCCCATCCGACAGTGGCTTACACTACCCAGTACCACATGTTCCATTTAATAAACTCCATTGATATATTTAATAAAGACACCTCACACTTCCACAGTTTCATGTGTGACCTCTCTGTGGTTGCTACCAAAAACACAAAGCAAGAGAGTCAAGGATCATTAGCTGACAAGGCAAAACTGCCCCTTCCCTTACTCTTCTTTTTTCTTCTGAATATCAACTGCTTGGGAGGCAGTGATTGCTTGTAGTCCTAACTGTCTCCATTACAGAAAGTACAGCTTTCTGTGAGAGCTTGGGAAAAATTACAACATAATTCCCAGCAGTTTGAGCAGCTCGCAGTCCTGGTCACTGCCTTCAGACGTCTCATGCTCACACTCATATTCTGCCCAGAGGTTGTGTTGATGGGTTCCTGAGAGCCTGCAGGGGCTGTCACTGCATCTTCTACCTGTTTGTGACAAAAAAAAAAAAAAAAAAGGAGCATTTGTAGACATCAGTGGCCAGAGGAAATCCATCAGCATCCCCCAAGCACCCCTTTGAGGGTCCCTAGCCATGCTGCACAAGCCAGGGGACTTCAGCTTCTGGTAAAGGTCATCTGCCTCAGCAGGGGAAAAAAAAGATAGATTTGTACCTCTGTACATTTTAAAACATGAAGATAAAAGGGTTTGTTTGGTAGGTTTTCTGCTGAGTTTTGGGCTTTCTGGATTTTTTGGTTTTGTTGTTGTTGTTGTTTGTTTTTTGATTGTTGTTGGTTGTTTTTTCTTTTTTTGTTGTTTTTTGTTTGTTTGTTTTTTTGTTTTTTGTTTTTTGCATTAGAAATAGGGTCAGTTGTCAAACAAGACTCCTGATTGATTCGTTTTTTTATGTCTAGCTTTCAACATCCTCAAAGGCATCTAATTGTTCAGGACATACTGAGTATCTGCACTTACAGAAATCAAGCCTCAAGTGGAACTCCCCTGAAAGCAAGGCACCGGGAAGCCAAGATTAGTTTTCAGAAAGTAAGTGGTTTTCATTTTTCGGTTTCTCAAGGACTCTTTCAAGGACCAAGCAGATGGCTGGGAGATCCACAGAATGGCAACCTGCAGTTCTAATGTGGACAGAAAAGTGTGTGTAGAGGGGGTTGTTTGTTTGGAGATTTTTAGTTAAATCATCTCTGTGTTTGACAGCTATTTACGCTCTTTTGCAGCTAAAATAGCAGTGCATTTTTTGTGGACTCTTCCTTTTCAACAAAGGACTGAGGAAATTGCCACACTAATTCTCTGAGCTTCCTAGCAGCTCTCAAGCATAACCAGAAGAGCAATTTCCAACTTTAAAATACAAAGGGAAACAAAAGAATAAAAGCATGCACAGATCAGTTCAGTTCAGAAAGGTCCTTGAAAACTTGAGGCAGCTATGGCTATGTTCCCATAGCATTTTGAGTGGATGCTTGGGCCTGTGCTCAAGATCAAACCAGCCTTAGCTGCCCTATGGGTCTTTCATGAACACTTAGGATTGTGTTAAACTTTTGTGCAGCCTGGAGTGTCCGTCAGCCTGCTGTGCATTTGGACAGACTGCGCCTGTGCCCTGGCAGTAGCAATGTGCACCGGAGAGGCTCTACACTCTTGCAGCTACAAGACGTGATGGCCGCAGGCAGGCAGAACACATGGGGAAGCAGCCCGAGCCGTGGGCGTCCCCATGGCATCCAGCCCCGAGCCTGGCCAGCCAAGATACGGCACAGCTGCACCCCGAGGTCCTGGAGTCTTTGTACCCTGGTTAAGTGGAAACAAAACTAGAAGCCAGCATATTAACTCTTATCTAGTGCACACCATCTGGACCTAGCAAAATGCTTTGTTGCATTAGAAAAATACTACTAATCTTGCATCTGCATGTGGGGAAACTGAGTCTTAGCGCAGGGGTGGTCCCTCTCTGTGGGCAGCCCCAGGCATTCCCAGGGATCCTGCGCCCACCAAGCATGGGCTTCTCTGGAGAAGTGCACACACACACACACCCTCTCTGTGTCTATGTTTACATGTATTTGCTGTATAGCTGTCCCACACATTTTCCTTGCTAGCCTGTCATAACCATTACTAAAATATGCTTATCTCATATATGCAAATAGTAGGATATTTATAAGGTTCTTTGAAATTTCCATAATTCTGCTGTAAAAAAAAATCTCTTTGCTTATCTCACAAAGTGTTGTAACCACAATGTTACTTTTATTGAAATCCAAAAATCACTCAGCAAAATAAGAATGGTTAAAAAACTGACATTTTTTTATATTTTTGAAATGGAAGGGAAAGAGAGAGAGCAAACCGGGTTTTATTATTTTAAATTAGAAAGTTTAATGCTCACCAAAAAGGATATAAACTGTAAATGTATTTTAGCAGTTCCTAGAGAAAAAGGAAGAGGTTTTAATAATAACACTGTGTGCTCCTATATCATTTTCATTAGAAAAATCTCAGAGCACTTTCTGCTTATTAAAGAATGGAATGCCTCAGAACACTCTTGGGATATACTATAGAAAAGTAAGGTAACAAATATAAATCCACATTATGCTCCATACTGTGATTACCTGGAACTTCCTAGCCACCTCGGGGATATACAGCTCCCTGCTATGGTTCAGGATTACAAGTCTGCGCTCCTCAGCACAGCCTAGCCCAGCTGTGACTGCGGCTGGCTATGGGCAGCAAATGCAAGGGGCTTGTATCTGGTCGTTTCATGGGTGCTGGACCAACGCCTGGAAGGTATTTCCCAAGCTCAGGGTGAGAAAAAGAAACATTCAACAGCACTAGGCCAAGCACCAAGCTGTGCTTGTAGGTTCCTGCCACCTCATGTCCTGCCCTCAGGGGGACATGTGAGGAGCTCTGCGGGGCATCCTCTGGGGAACCCTGGCCTGGCCTTGGCCTCACGTGCATGGGTTACTCACCAGGTGTAGGAGCCTTCCCAGGCAGGCTCTGACCGTTCATCTTGAGAATGACCAGGGGAGGACAGGAAAATAAGATATCCTAAATTTAGCCAGAGTCATAAAATGTACGCTGGAACAACAAAAGGAGGAAGAGAGGATGTAAAGGTAGAGGACATTCCCTGGACTGTTGAAGAAAATAATGTTAAAAAATCCCTGGTGTTTAATTTCAGAAAATACAATAGGCTGACTGAGTGCCCAGAAGAGGAACAGCATGTTAACATATCTTAGATAAACAGGAGCCAAACTGTTAGCCTGACAGAAAAATGAGAAAACCCATCAATGCAGTGGGGGAAAATAATAAATTAAAAACCAGATGGTTCAAAGATGTGATTGCATCTTCAGCTTCAGTGAGAGGAAAGAAGGGGAATACATATGTATTACAGACAGGCCAGGAACACAAAAGCTGGAAAAATATCCACGAACAGAAGAGGCAGACTTGTCATAATGAAGTTAATTAAAATAGCAGGACCTCAAGTTATTTTAGGTCCCAATGGTAGAAACCCCAGAATTCCAAGCCCCATTCTTCATTAATACAAAAAGTTTCCTATTTCATCCATGCTCAGAAAAGAGACCTCTTCCTCTATGTGCTAGATAGTGAGTCAAGGCAGATGGGAATTATTCTGAGCTTGGAGAAAACAAAGAAGCATAAATTAATGGATTACTGGCAGAAAGGCAGTTTAAAGCACTTTGCCAAAACACATTTTAGTCCTACACTTATTCTTCATACATATTTTTTTCTGCAGTTCTGTTTAGATCAAAAATACATGACCAAGCAGAGATACATATCTATATTGTGTATAGACTGGAGTGGGCATTAAAACAAACAAACAAACAAGCAAAATAAAAGCAGACAAAGGAAAGAAAAAAAACAGTTTAAAATGACTGGTGCAATGATTTGCACAGAAAATAGAACAACTGCAGCTTGCCAGCCTGATCTCATCCCACAAATTCTGTGTGGGTATATATGCATCTGTACCCCTGTCACACATATACATACCCATATATTACTGTTTTATATGAAGAAGTACACATTGGTTGCAGACGGTCCTCGCGACCATAGGGACCCTGTCCAGGATCCTTGTTCTATCAGAATGAGAAGTTTTGCCTTTGGCTTCAAAAGTCTCAGGGTTTCACTCAATTCCTTTGCAGCATTAAAGCATAAAACCTGTAGCTAGACTTTCTCTGCCTAGGACTATACTTCAACCACTTCTGTGAGAAGTCTGAAGTGGTTTAACTGCAAATTAATCATGCATAAACAATTTCAGATATGATACCAATATCATTTTAGTCGTAATTTGGCAAGATGATGGAGGCAGAAGCCCAAACCATACTTGTGTTTGAATGCTGTTGATTCTTTCGTAACGCTTAACTCTCAAGACCTCAATTTTATATCTCTTGGGAACAGAGCCTCCCTGTGCTTAGGGGATTAGAAACAGAAGACAAGGATGTAGGTTCAGTTCTTGTTGTATGACTTTCAACTGCTTTCTTAACTTCCTGCCACCTTTTTTTTTCCCTTGTGTAAAATTAGGATAATGACATTTCTTCATATGACAGCAGCTTAATGCATTTATGTCTAAAATACTTAGGTGAAAGGTGCTATAGATTGCAAAGATTATTGTTTATTATCACAACTGTTATTACTGCTATTTCTGAGAGTTTCACTCAGGTATATAAGGGCAAAATATTATGAATATTTTGCCTTATTTTGAACTTAACACCAATTTTATTCAGAACTAATTCCTTTGAATAGAATTATTTCTGAACTACATCAACTGGGGACCAGCTGCTGACCCCAAGTGTTTTAGAACTACAGATAATCATGGATGAAAAGAGACAAAAATACATTTTATCTAAGAAGTATCTACTGTTGTGATAGAGTCTGAAATTAAAGTATAATCCAGAGAGAGAGGGAGAGAGAGAGTATTCTTTAATTAAAATCAGCTACCTCAAAAGATGGATATTCTCAGGAGTGAAATTTGCACTGTGCTGAAGGCTTCCCACTTAAACCCTTGATGATGCAAGGAAAAAGAATTCTCAAGGAGAAATATTGGCATTAGCTGATAGCCACTTGCCACTGCACAATACAGCAAAATTTGCAGAGAAAAAATATGTGGACAATAGAACGGAAACATGGACAAAATAAGAAGCTATCTGAAACACAAACCCATGATTATCCAGCAACAAATGAATAGTTTGGCAAAGAAAGAGGCAGAAGATAGGGACTTGGAGATAGAGAAAGAAAAATTAAACCAGAACTAGCAGAGATCAATGAAAACAATCAGTACTTTCTGCCAGAAGATATGTTAGAAAGACTGAAAGTGAGGTTTTAGATAACTTGTTCAAAATGGTCCATCGTCCCACCCACCATCTCCATAGCAATTAATGATCCTGGCTAGGGACAAATTGTGGTTCAAACAGTGGAGATTGTATGGACCCCCAGTGAAAGGCAGCAGGTGAAAGGCACAACATCCATTTGGGATAGTTCTGGGGCTCATGGTGATAATGCCTTCCTCACCTTCGGAGACAGATTGCTTCTGACAATGTGGGAACCATGGAGCACACACTTGAGGGGAGTACTTCTGATGAGTGTTTCATAGTGAATCCTGTTCTGTTCCCATTTTAGTTACCATCACAGATGGCTTCCTGCAATACAAAGAAGGCTCCTGGCAAGGCAGTTTGCTGGATAACATTTGAATTGGATGTGATGGAAGTATAACCTTACAGAAACATCCATTCACCAGCATTTATTTCATTGTGTTCAGCAGCTACTTTTGCACTGGCACTGCCTTCCTCACACGGCGCTCACAAACTATTCTCTCTTGCATGAATCTAGCCTAACAGTTGTCTGCAACCAGGTGGTCTCTGTGAGAAGTGGTAATGCTGCACTGAGGAAAAATGTATCTTTTTTTTTTTTTTTTTTCCTGGTAGAGTGTAGGAGCTGCTGCAATGAGATCAGAGGCTCTCTGGCTATGCCTGCAGGGAGTATGGGCAGTGGTGTGGGCAGCAGCAGAGCACCCCCCGCCCCCGTGCTCTGGGCACCTTATTGCTAGGGAGAGGAAGCACAGAGCTTCACTGTCTATAAATCCCTTGCTGTTATGCTCTATGTGATGCAAATATTTTTCTAGAAAGAACCTAAGACCAAATTGTATGTATAATATTGGCCACATAATATTGCAGCCAGGCAGGATGGGATGTGTAGAAGGGGACTTTTTAAAGTGCCAGATTCAAAAATATATGTAAGTTTTGGCAGAGTCCAGGTTCCCACAAAGTCACTGTGGATTCAGGATGAATTGCAGTTCAAGCAGAGGGGTTGACCAGTCATTGAAGTACATCATACAGGTACTCTGGCTCCTTCTCCCAGACTTTTAAAGGTATTTTAATATCCACAGTACTTTAAGTGTCTTGACTAACTTGGCATTAGTTACCAGCATCTCTTGAAAGGAAGAAAGAATTTGTGGCAGGAAAAGAGCAAGGCCTTCCTGGTGATATTTCTTACATTGGAAATTGGTGGATCATACTGAGCTGAATTGCAAGTCTCAAAGTTACAGTTTCTCATAGCAGCTCTCATCACTCCTTGTTTGCCCAGCTCTGCCAGTCTTGCTTGCACAGATGCCATAGTCCTGTGGAGCACCCTTGAGCATGCAAGATGGCTGTTTCGTGGGAGAAGATAAGTTCTGAAAGTCCAGTGATGGTAGTACATGCTGGCGAGCAGTATTCACATATTAACAGATTTCCACTCAAACTGGCAAATAGGAATGTCTATGTTAGAAATGCTGTGTGAAAGCCAAGGCAACAAAAGTCAAAATGTGCATATGAGAATATGTGGTACACACAGTATATGTCACAATGTTTACCATCACTTCAAAACATGCACCCACCCACAGTTCTTCACTAGCGGTATCCTGGAACTTCTCCAATTGGGATTAGCTATATGCAGCAAAAGTCAATTAAAATCAGCCATTATTGTACAGATCATGAGATCCATAGTGCAAGATACCATGCTCATCCCAGATGCTCATTAATAGCAGTGTGTTGCAAACAAGTCCGGGACAATTGCATGGGTTTTGTACAGTTTTCTGATTGCCTTATTTGCTCAGTTAGCATATAACATTTTCAAATGGGTTGGATTAAAATTTTTAGCAAATAGCAAATTCCCCAGAAACACAGTCTGTTGCATTCTGGAACTATTGCAAGTGGAGGTCAGAGTCAGTAAGTAAGTTTACCTAATGAAAACAGAGAGGGGGAGAAAGATTTTGGGGAAAGGGCAATTATGTCCACCCAGCTAGAAGGCCTGTTAGCACCAGTTCACTCAGCTTCTTTTACCAAGGGACCTGCTGCTGTACGAGACGTGGTGACTCATCTCTGCATCATACTTGTCCTACATTTTTAGTTTGTACAGTAACCACCTGCTAAAAGAGTGGTGTGCTTGGTTGGGTTCCCTCAGTCCTTGTGAAGCTCTTGCATGTAGGTAACAACTCTAAGAGTCCAGTTCGTGCCACACTTTTACTTAAAACAGTATTTACTGGCCCAATTCAGAGAAACATGCACAAGAATGTCCTTGAGCTGAGATAGTTCTGCTGGGTGGGTGGAGGCATCAAGTCCTTTAGAGAGATCTGAGCATGAACATGTATCTCACAGCTCCCAGGTAAGGGCTCGCCAGAATTACAGACCAGCAGTGAATCTAGCCCTTGGAAGAGCACAAAAAGCTTTTCTATTGAACAGAGCATTAACTCAACACGAAACAAACATCTTTGTTTTGGAAAAAAGTTTCCCTGCCCATACATGCACACACGACACTCATTTTTAGGGCTGATTTATAAACTAAAAAATCTGTAATAAGCACAATTTTATTTGTAATTAGCAGGAATAAGCTTGCTTTAGTGCCAATGGTAGCAGCAATGGAAGTGTACTCTTTTTTTTTTTTTCTTCTTACACTGGCTCTTTACATTTAGTTTCAAGGTGAGATCAGTATCTGGAAACATGATGCAATTTGTGCTGTTATCATTTCATGAAATGAAATTCAGCAAATCTACTCCCGATAATGTGTTATAATTATACTGATGATGAGAACTGGATTTGAAAATGCCTGAAAACTGGCGTCAACTGCCACTGTGTGTCTGACCAGATCAGAAAATGAAAACAACGGTTACTGGCATCGATTGTCAGAGGAGCTCCAACTCAATTTCGCAGGCAGATATGGACTGTAAAATTAAATGGCTACTCATTTCATATACATACTAAATTTCTGAAGATTTTGAGGCTCATACCCTAATCTCTGTTTTATTTGTTCCCATTTGATTGTTCCAGCAGTACCCCTTTAAAAGAAGTTTCCCTACTTTAAAGCCAAATGCAATCCTCCCTGCTGGGATGGATTCCTTCTTTTTCCTTACTAATTGGAGCCATTTCATCAGATCGAATTTTGACAAAGATAGTAATTGTCATCCAATTTTAAGGCAATGACAAGATCAATATGAATTCTCAAATGACAAGTATTATTACTGGCCAAGCACAAAGAAACAAAGAAAATGAAAAATCCATGTTCTAGGGATCAAAACAGTTTGAGGCACATGCTTGCCTTGATCCACGTGTGTGTGAATCCTGTTGACAACAATAGACGCTGTGCATGTGGATGGATGGGGTAGAACAGATGGCCTTTGCCAGTCAAATAGTGAACGAAAACGAGCACCCCGTGCTTTAGTACATTGCAGTTTCGGTAATGTGGGAGTCAATTAACTTACCACCAAATAGGCTTGCGGGGAAAATTACCCACAGCCCCATCTCAGAGAATTCTGCTTCTCCTTAACATTTTGTACTCCTTCTGTTTCCTGAATGTCAGGAGTAAATACTCAAGAAAATCCCAGTTCTTTAAGGTAAATATATTCAATATATATTTGTGGAGGCAGAAGTACTTAATTATTTTTATAACATTGTTTAAGTGAGATGAGTGGCCAAAATAGTTCAGATAGGGTGCAATTGAGAATCTAAAATGTGTTGCAGCATCTTTAGACATTTTCCCCACAGTAGTGGTTTTGGGACAGATTCTGCCATTTATGCATAACTGTTGCCAGGTACCGACATTTTATTTCAGTTGGTTTACCCTGGAATGAGAAACTTCTCCAAGGCATTTGACCCTCAGAGCTCAGCTCTTGTTCAACATTTTCTACTTAGTGTGCATTCAAGTTACCTCTGTAGGGCCACTATACACACATTCATCTCGCTTGTAAACCAGACCTTCTGCTCCCTCCCCCCCAAAAAATGTTAAATCAAAGGAAATAGACACTTTTCTTTTCTTTTGCAGTATTTATATTCAAAATACAGTTTAAATGGGGAAAGGGATTTTGGCAAAATAATACATGATTGTCGTACTAATTGGCAGCTGCAATGATAACAACCATGACAAGTTTTAGCTCTGTCCACTTCAACCCAGCCAAGTCATTAAAGGTTTCCAAGCAGAGGATTGTGTTATGAAGCCCAATATACACTGATAGCTACATTGGCATCCCTGGATTGCTAAACACATTTTTAACCACCCAGATGCAGGTTCAGTAGGATTTTGATCCATGGAGGAAGGTCTCAGCCAAGCACTGAAAAGATGTTCGTTAGCCTCCAAAATATAAATAAAATATTTACAAAGAGAATAATTGACTTTTGATGTTTACTTCAGGCTATGGTTAAGCAGGCAGTGTCTGTACTAAGCAATGCAGTGACCACCTGCCACAAATGCTGTGATATTTGACAGATCCCTTTCTGCCAAGAACTATAATTCCTATTTAAATCTAAATAGAGGAGCCATGAATGCAGATTTCTCATCACAAAGACGCTGATGTTAATCCCCAGTACAGAAAAATAAGAAAAGCCAGAACGTTTTATTGGATTTTATATGGAAGATAATTAAACAGTATTTCTTCTTTACTTGTTATACAGCGTCCCATCAACATTCCTGCTGAAATTTGTTTATAAAGAAACCCAGAAAGTTTTATTACATTTATACGTAAAAGAATATTAACATTTTGTATATTTGAACTTACATTAGAATAACAAAAAGCAGATAAACAAAAATGACCAAAGAATGATACAAATAAATGGGAAAATAAATGTAAGGAAGGCACAACACAGTCCTCCTACATACAGTTTTATATTCTAAGCATGCCAACAAAATAAATGTTTATGTGCATATGTATGTATCATATACATTCAAGTACCAAGCAGTACTGAAAAGCTAAGCTCCCAAAAGTTAGGAAATGCTAGAATTACATGTGCTTGCACACCCTTAATTTGGCCTTTTTGCTTGTATACACACAGACGTATGCTATTTTTTTTCACACACACATCTCACAAAATGGTGCAGTGTAGGCAGAAAATTGGCTGGCAGTATGATGTAATCTCTGAGAGAGCTGCTTTGCAGAAGCCTGTTTCTTTTCTGCCCACAACCCAGTTTGGTATTTTGGATGTACCCAAGGAAGTTATCTTAGCATGTTTCCCAGCAGGTGGGTGCTGCCAATCTGAGTCTGCAAGAGAATGTGTCTAAGTGTGCATTTAAAGCGGGCTTATTAATAGAGGGGAGGCGGGGANCCTCGGCATTTAAAAATGTTTCAGTTCAGCCTGTGCTGCCATTTACTGCATTATGTGATGCATGTGGATTTTCCAAACAAAAGATGTTTATGAGGAGAGTATATTTTAAGATCCTTTTCATGACTGCATAGACCCCTCTCCAAGCAGATGGCCTGACAGTTGCAAGAAAACTATTCAGAAGCCAAAAGTAGCATTTAAAATTCTTTTAAAAAGACAGTTTGTTCTCCATACACATGTACACTGTAAGCAGGTACTAACTCTGTTTGCAGCAGCACCTTCCCTGCTTTCCAGCATATTCCAGCTCTGACAGCACAAGCTGAAGACTCACAGGCTGCAAGGAGTGCAGCCTCCAGCAGCACGAGCAGCACGGCACAGGATGCCGTGTCCCGTCAGCACCCTGATCCGCTCTCCCTGAGGTTGCGTTCAGCGCTGGTTGATGCAAAGGGGGGCATTACAATTCAGATTCCACTCACTGCTAACTTGGAGTAATACTGGAGGTACAACAGTTTCTCTTTTATACTCAAATTAGGCTATATCCACAATAAAAATGTTTACTTAGCATTTACAAGTGCATAGAAACAAGCAGTAATAGCGAAGAACTTTCCAAGGACATGAATATATTTAATTCCATTCTTATTCATAGCCTTGACTGTTACCTAGCTGTAGTTGAAGTTCATTGGGGAAAATAACCAGCTGAGATCAAAATAACTAAACCTGAGCCACTTGACCATTACTAAGTTTATGTATTCTGGAAGAAATCTATTGGCAGTGACTTCATACAGCTGCATTTACTGACTCTTTTAATTGCCTTCTACTGAACCTCCTGCTTGAAGGAAGAGAGCACTCCCATATCATACACTTGATAAATAAATAATGCCATCCCTCTGGAGAGAAAAATTCTATCTCTAACTAACTAATCTAAGCACAAGGACAAGGACTAACCATCCTTAGGGTTTGGGGGGATTGTTTGTATTTGCTTTTCCTTAGCCTAGTAACTGAGGCTTATTGTTTGTAGCATCTAATACATTTAGAAATATTTCTGAAAAATTTGCCTAATATCCTGCAGCAATGAGTTTGCAGGGTTGGTCATAAGCTGCACAAATGTTTGCAGAATTTTTCCTTCACCTTTCCATGCATATTTGCTCGTGAGAGAAAACAAGAGTAAATAGCCCCTTCTCTCTGCTTCTGTTATATCATCTTTTACTCTTGTGTTTTGCAAAATAAACAATGCTAGTCGTTTTAATCACCTTTTAGGTGGAAGCCTCTTTCCTCTTGTGTTTAATCATCTTTTGCTGCACTTTTTTTACTGCAGAGGTACCTACATATGAACATATTCACCCCTGGAGCACTCAGTAAGTCTGCTAAAAACAGGTTTTAAGGCTTAGCAGAGGTTTGCTCTTTGCTCCCAAAACAATCCCTGTTCATCTCATTCTAAATTCACTTTAAGAAACAGAGTCCCCTGGTGCAGGTGCCGAGATGTATGTGTAGATGTGCAAGTTAAAAAGTGAGGAACAGGACAGAGAGGACAGGAAGACTTCATCTGGCATTCAGCAGTGTGGCCACCAGGCCAGTCCTGACTGGCTGCAGAAGTGAAGGCAGAGAGAGATTGGGGCTGGGTAAGAAATTGCTTCTTCTGTACGAGGATGAGCTTTTTAAGCCTATATCTTTCAGATGTGACAATTTGTAGATGATGCTTGGTTCCATCTTCTTAGGGCTCACCTTTGCTCCAGTCTGCCTTTGTCCTTCACTCACACTTTGCAGTACTGCAGTCTTGCTTTGAACAGTGAGAGTAGGTTCAGATCTGGTGCTACAACTAGGCTCAGCCCAAACGGGAACATGAGGTGAAGTGAGGAGCTGGTGAAAAGCCTGAGGAAGCAACACACTCTCCAGGTGGGACCAGCATCCTCATGGAGGTACAGTCAAGGCAGTTGTTAATTCTCATTTGGCCTCCCTCTGTCTTCTGTACTATAGATTTTCTGTCATTGCTTTCTGCATCCAGAACGTAATCCAGTGTGTATTACAAAGGCCAAAACTTTTGCTGGGGGAAAACAGCATGCACTCCTTCAAAGGGAATGGTCAAGGTGTATGTAGATTAGCTGAGGACCAAGCCCCAAAATGTTTTGGGTTGGATTCCCATCATCGAATTTTAGCCTTCTGAAGCTTGATCATCTAGTCCAAACTTGTTGTTTAATATTATCCTGCAGTCAATAGATAGAGGTGTTGGTTCATTGTATCGTAAAATAGGGGTCTGTGATATGAGGGATAGTTTCCTGCCCTGAGAGTATCTCCCTTTCCTTTGGCAGAAGATTGTTTAGGTGATGAGCTAGGTGGTTCCCTTTTGGGGCTGTAGTGCTGCATAACTAAAAAATTCAAAAGTCCTTGCTCACAGATCCCATTCCTTTGGCTAGTTAAGTTTTTGTTACTGATCTTGGTATGAGCACTGAAGAGCTCTGGGGTCCTGGAGGCTCTTGCAGACTCAGGCTTCCTTACAGCAGTGGCTGGAAAGAGTGAATATGAGTAGTGCAGTTACAGACCTATTGCAAACTATGCTATGTCAATCAGCAGTTAGATTTACATTTATAATGGCGATATATGGTTATTAAATAATATATGTAATATTCAAATTGGGGCTTGGGTTTGAGGAGAGGGAGGGTTGTGTTGTTTTTTTTTTTCCCTCAGCTAGTGATAGCATATCTCTCTAAAGCTCTTTTAAAAACAAGTTAAGGCACTGAACTTTCCTTTCAGTCTTAAAATTGATCCAAATATATCTTGTCCTTGGAAAGTTCTTTGTTAATCCTGTTTGTATTTTTTAAATGCTATGCAAACATTTTCATTGTGGATTAATGTGCTGTTTCAAAGCAATTGCGGTTGAGATTTTAAGATTGTTGTTAATTCAGAGGAGGAACCTTCTGTTACTATTCCAGTTCTTTTGGAAACTATTTCATTCAGTGCCCTTTCTGAAGCTTTGCACTAGAGCGCTAAATGAATGCTATAAAAGGCCATATTAAAGAGGATTGTATATAGTTGACCAGGGTTCATACCAGAGACTAGTTTTAGATAGTCTTACATTGAAAATATGAGTCCTCAATTATAGCTCCTATTGCAAAAATGAAATTACCTTGAATGCTTGGTCTAGTAGGTTTATTTCTTAGAATACAATAGTAAGTGGTCAAATTCTTCCTCACAGTAAAGCAGATCTGATTTTAAAAAAATGAAATATAGAGAGAGAAATGTGAAAAGCAAAGTCAGCCACATCAGCCCTCAGATCAGCAAAAGGACAGCTTACACAAAGATTCTCTCCATTTGAGTGCCCCAATAATTCCAGGACATTCTGAATGCTTCAAGTAGGAGTGTCTAAACTGCCTAATGTTCTGCCAACTGATTCAAGACACTGCAAAGAGGGGTCAGAGGGCCAAAGTGAATATGCAGAAGCTCTTAAACACATTCACACTATTCACAGATAGTAATCAAAGTGATTTGCAAATACATCGTCTTAGAAAAATGTAACATCTTTGAGATCACAATAATAAAAAATAATTGATACAATTAGGGGACCGATGCTACGTTTGGTGTGACTGCAGCAATTTACATTTATTACATTTTTAAGTGTTTTGTTGTCTATTTTCCCAAGTTATAATGTACATCTGATTTCTTTGGAGAATAATTGTGATTTACAGTCCTTCCTTGTTCTTTTTTTTATCTCATGATCTGTGCAGATATTTTAGGTGTGACTTCACTGTGTATAGGATCCAACCGTGTGACTTTTCTGAGGACACACCAAGCCTTGGCCGGACAGCTCTGGCTGGCAATGCTGGCAGGTTGGTCTTGGCATTTATTTTATTGAGTGCCTACTGTTACTGAATATGCACACAAACTCAAGGCTACCTACTGTGGTGTTTCTAAACAGTCTGCTTTTCTAATTCCAGGATTATGGTGCTTAAAGGCACATAAGGATGATGAACATGTGGAAAGGATCTTATGTCCTTACATCCACAGGGAGTTTTGTGTCTCTGTCCTGTTGGCATTAGTCATGTAAACCTCTTGTTCATCTACCTTGGGAAGACTGATTTGCTCAGCCTTTGGTGTTTTCAGCTGTTTTTGATGTGCTAGCTGAACTCACTCAGCGATTGCTTATGTGTATGAGAATTAATTATAAATTTTGACTGTATAAGGCAGTCTTCTGGACTCATGCTTCATTAGTAATCTGATCAGTTAGCCACTGCAATGCTAACTGACATCATTAGCACTGCAGATACTATAGCCAGAAGGCAGTGGATATTTGTGTGGAACACAGGATGCAAAGTTTCACCAACTCCTTGCACTGAATTGATAACATCTCCCTCTTACCAGGGTAGCATGTGATGAGAGGATAGAGTACAATACTAGGCATTGTGTGCCCTGCTGAAAACTTGATTTATGACAAAGAATCTGTTACTTTACTTTACCGGGGAAAGCAAACTACTCGGACTGCCGTGGTCTACTTGCTGGGCATGGACTTGCACCTTGAGACTCCTGTGCCCTCACTTTCTTTATAGTCATAGTAAAATGTTCTAAGAGCTATTGTTGAAAAACATAACACAAAAGTGAAGTGGTTATTTTCCTCTTTTAACCACTCTCTTCCTTACTTTATGTGTAAAATAATTAAAATGATTCTTAGGAATACACAAAGCATTTTGAGACCCTGACCCACCACCTGCAGGAATCTTACTGTTTGCTAGGAAAGAATCATTTTTGTTTTCAAAAAAAAAAAAAAAGAAAAGAAAAAGACAAAGAAACATTTCTTTCCTGTATGCATTAGTAAGAAGGATTAGACAGGCTGTAATCTTGGTCAGTCTGACTTCTACAATTATGGAAAATTACAAAGATTGATGTTAGTTGCAATTTATCTTATTGCATAAATTTGTACAGGATGAATCTTCTCTTTTGAAATACATATTTCCTAAAACTAGCTTATATATGAAGTGATCTCTCTTTCTTTCTTTACCCCATCAGATTGATAATAGACTGTGTAGGAAAGTGCTGAAGAACACAAAAAGAAAAAGTTGGAGCAATTCGAATTGTCATGGCAATATCCTAGATTTTTCAAGAAGTTCGGTTCTGTTTAGCTAGTCACTTTAATTTTCCTTCACTAACTTGTCTCCATTCTCTGCCATAATGATAATTCTTTTTATGACTGTCAGCCCTTTGCATTGTGACAGCTTAAATTAATGTTTTGATATTTCTCTCTTTGTAAGAATACAACAAAGAAGACAACTGCCAAGGATAGGACAGAAACTGTATGAATGTAAAACAGACGTTGTGCACCAATAAAGCCAGAAGGAATAATTTTCATTTTATTGCCTTGTTAATAAGCTTTTGCGACAACTAATCCTGAAGACTGGGTTCCGTAGGCTTGTGTGGCCCTTCTGCTTCATCTGGATTGCAGTAAACTTCTTTTTGGAGACCTTGGATACTTCTGGGAATACTTCAGCCCATTTAGGTCAGGGATGTATAATACCTAAATCAGGCTGATTCAGCCTCTAGTGCTACACTAACCATATGTGTAAGCTTCAGTGGATTAGCTTGTTTTACAATCATAATCATAATAGCACTTATTCACAGCTGAAATCTTTTGCAAACTAATGTATGTTCATCTCATTTTTACATACCACCTCTCCAAGAGTTAAGAGGATCAATAATATGAATTCCAAAAGGAAGATGCAGGAGGAGATGGAAGGATTTGGTTTTGCACTTACAAAAGTGGTAGAAAGGAATTACCTTAAGATGTTGTTGAGGTTTACACCAGTCCTCATCAAAGGTTCAAGGCCTTTAGCAACATCATTCCTGTTCTTAACGTGTGCTTTGAATATCACAACTACATCTGGCATTGCTTTAAATTAAGCTTGATTTCAATGAGTATGGTGTTTTTTCAATATTATTTAAAAAATCCTTTGAAAAAGATCTGAAATATTCAGATGCAGTTTAATGTTTCAGTGTAGCTGAGGATTTTGTTACTACCTTCGCTCATTTTTATCATTTTCTGTTTTTCCTCTCACACATTCCTTCAGGACCTGGCCTCACCTGAGAGATGAGGAATTTAAATGAAAGTAGAGCAAAAAAATCAATTAATCCATTCTCTGTGGCAGAAGCCACCAGATGATGCTGTTACTCTTATAACTTCTTAGCATGTGAGCAAGATTTCAGTTTTTGAAGGAATGCTGCATGGTTATTAGTTTAGTTTTACAGTAATCCTCTGAGAGAAGCTAGTAGCAGAGTGTGTTTTCTGCTTTATTCTCTATATTAGGATGCAGTTCTTGGGACAAATTACTTTCCTTGGAGTTAAATTTCAGTGCCCATCTGAGATTTCTGGAAGTAGCAGGAACTTTTGTGATGACTGCAGCTATCACTGTCACAGAATTAAAAAAAAAAAAAAAAGTAAGAAAAACAGGTTTCACTTAGGAGAAAGTCCACATTGTTTTCTGTTTCACCAACAGGTAGGTACCAAACCCCCCAAGTTCTGTCACTACAGAAAGGAGTGATAGTTGCTACAGATGGAGGACAACGAAGAAGCACTGGATACTCTTACCTCTGTGGATGTGCTGGGCTATATAAAGAAAGCTGTAAGGAAGCTCTGTTTGGATCACAAACCATCCTTTTGACCTGTACCTCTCCCTCTTTGATAGAGTGCTGGTCCCAAAGAGCTTCGAAGAATAGATCAGAGGTGTGCAACATACTATTTATCTTAATGGACCACAAGCACTGAAAGCTAGGGATGAAAAATTTAATATCAGATTTGTCAAATATTTCACTTGCTGATAGGATCATTTTATCAGAAATGACCAATGACAGTGTGTATCCATCAAATTGAAGGTTTAATATAAAAAATAAATAACACAGGAGATAGGGCATTTAGTGGATGATTCATTTGTGCATTTTTAATTAAATATCTTGATTGTTTAAATGCAAATGAAGCAAACACAGAAATGCCAGTGCATTGCATTGCATTGGCATGCTTAAAATCACAGCAGCAGCAGAGATTTGGTTCAATCGGGTATAATGATGATAGGATACTGAGTGAAACGTGAGAAAGTTTTACTGTATCCTCAGAAGATATTGCCGTCGGCTGTTCCTTTCTCTGCTTCTACCAGCAGAAACAACACCCACAGCAGTCATCTGAAGAAAATGAGAGCTCATGCCTCAGCCAAGCTGTTACTGGACAGTGATTTGTTAAACTATGAAGTTTTACTGAAGGGCACATGTCAATGTTCAAACATCTCTAGATCTGAACAAGGCAAGATTAAACTATTCTGCCTATGCTAGGAGTAGGGAGGTGGCATACATATACCTGGGATTGTCTTTGCCCTTGAATTTCTAAGCTTTACTGCCATTTTATGTAAAATAAGTTCTGTTTACTTTTTATAGATTTTATAAGAAAGAATAAGCTAGCACGTACAGAAATCAAGCAAGCATGTTACAGAGCTAATGCACCCGGGATTTGCTAAGCCAATTAAGCAATCAAATCAAGGTCACAGCTGAGATGGACTCAATAGATCAATGAGATTGAATGGCCAAAATTAATACCCAAGGAAATTAAATCAAAAGGATAAGGCTGAGACTGAATTCGTTTGGTTGGACTTGGGCTGGGGATATTTATGGGGAAGCTGTTTTCCTTTCAATCTAAAGTTGCAGCTAGTGTTCAGCTCCAAGCATATGCGCCTGGCCAGCAGAAGGTACAAGTACTCAAAGGATGTTTGTGTCCATCAGGTGCAAGGTCTGTGCTGGTCCTTCCCAAGTGACACCCTCTAAAGCAAAGGGTGATCCTGACCTGTTTCATTTAAGGAGGAGGTACGACAGCCATAGTGCTGTCAGCAGCTCTGCTTCATTATTTTCTTCCTTAAATCCCACTGTTGTAACAAGTTATTAGCTTGCTGTTCTGATTTTCCCCTTCTAACACAGAGAAAATCTTTCCATAGAAGTGACACAGATGACAGCCAAATCAAGCAATAACAGCTTTGGGGAAAAAATAATAAACCCAGAAGAATCTCCCTAATTATATGCAAGATTTGCAGAGTTTGGTGTTTACTTTTAGGGACCTGTATGTAGTGCTGTTTCTCCATTATAGAGTGCAAATATGCAAGTGTGTGTTTGAGATAAGGCAGTATCGTCCTGGTATAATGAAAAGGAAATGAAGGGAAAGAGTTCAAAATGCTTTATTTTTTGGAATCCTTCACTTGTGGTGTTGACAGCAACCGTAACAAAGTTTCAGGTTGCATGCAACTTACAATTCCTGTTGAAGGTCTCAGTGGCTGTAGCACAGCTGGTAACAAATCTCTTACCTCTTTTCCCATTAATTGAACAATCAGAAAAGGGAAAAGCTTTATGTCCAGAAGCTGTCTGTGCTGGCTGAAAATGAACGCTCTTCTTCCCATCAAGGTCTTCACTTCTTTAAGAGTTCTACTCATGGTGATTAGGACCTGATCTTTCTCTAGATGATACTGGAAGAGTCTTAAGCCATGTGGCCACCAGGATGAGCACTCACCATCATGCAATACCTGCTAATCTAATTCTAGGTTGCTTGTCAAAAAAAGAGATATGGAGGGCAGGCTACAAAAACTTATGTTTACTTTCTGGCTTAATGAAAAAAAAAAAGTGGACACTACAGTAAAATACTTCAAAAATAAATTATTTCTCTATGAGCTCTTTCATGGCAGTTACTTCCTCAGCCTACCGTAGGCAACTAATGCAGGTAAATATCCAGCCAAAATAAAAATACTGCTCTTATTATTCTGTCAGGCTGAATTTCCCTCATAATTAGAGACTTTTTCTAGGTCCAATTGAAACTGATTGCAAGAAACCTTTGTTCTAAAGGAACAGATTATCTCCTGAACCTGGGCTGGGTGAGTGTGAGTCCAGGGAACTGGTCTGCAAGACCTGGGATTGCTATTCCCCTTCAGCAGGAGGGAAACCCTGAGCAGGGGCATGTGGAGCCTCTCCTCCCATCACCACATGCTTTATCAGCAGGAATTAATTATGGGCTTGCCAGGTCACACCAGCCATCTGCCCCACAAATAGCCACATCAGGGACACTGACTGAGATGTGATGGAAGGGCATGTATTAGAGCTGGGCTTTTAACTGGAGCTGAGGGAGGGAGAGAAAAGGAATTTTCTTGCTGGTTGGCTTGCATATCCCCTTGGATTTGTAAAGCCTGAAGCCAGGTTGCTGACCGTCTGTGCCACAGCTCAGCACAGAGCATGCCAGTGGCTGCTGAAGCAACTTGTGTGAGCAACTATCACCCAGTGTGAGGAGCGGGCTGCGGAGCCAGGCCTTCTGTTTTGGCAAAACCCAACAACACTGCTGAATTAAAGACACAATGGAGGTTTTTGGCAAAATTGCAACACAGCTGCCCAAGGTCATCTCCAGTGAAAGTAGCTGGGGAGGTTTACACAGAAGATGTTAATTGGATTTTCGTTTTCTCTTTAGAAAGGTTCAGAGCTATCGGATCTCACCATGCTACATGCTGCATGAATATGTCCAATGATATTGTGAGCTGATTATTGTTCAGTCTTAACGGCTTTCCATCTCCGTAACAACGGTATTAGCATTAATATTGTGCCCAGGGCTCTGAATATGGATACTAATGGAACTCAATCAGCTCTTAAAGAACAAAGGATCCCTTTTATATGGCACCCTTTGACAGTCAGAGGATTGGATTAGCAACTTGTCAATCCTTTGTTTTGCAGCTTTTTTTTTTTTTTTGATGCTTTCTGAAATACTTGGATAGTATGTAGAATTACATTATCTGAAAAATTAATACAAAACAGTGAAAGCTATGTACTATTCCCTCCTGACCTGATTATTGTAGATTATTTAACTAAGTAGCCAGCATACCCCGTAATTTAAGTGCTGAATTCCTACAACACAAAATGCTATCTTTTCTTATAAAAGAAGCCCAAGAAAGAACAAGCTCAATTGCCAATTATGCTTCTTCCATGAAATCTCTTCTATCCCCTTCAGGATAGGTTTGGGTAAAAATATAATTGCAGTGGATAAGGAAGCTTAAGAAAAGACGTAAATGAAAAAAATGTTATGTGTTGGCATCTGATTGATCCATTTGAAAGGAAGAGAAGGAGAATTTGACGAGATGGTAAGGAGCTCATAGTTTGTTTCGAAGGAACCCGGCATTTTTAACCTCTACAGGGTGCTGAGCTATAATTAAGAACGGCAAGTCAGTGAAAAATCTATTTAAACTCCTGACAGCTTTTCTAGATTAGCGTTTTTGACATCTACATTCACTCTGGCAAATCACTAATGTGATTTTTTTTTTTTCAGAATTATATTTTTATTAGCTTTCTGCTTATAATAACAAAGTGAAAATGATGTTACAGCCTGGACAGGTCTTTAACTCAAAAGCTCAGTACTTGCAGTGTGCTTAATTAGCTGCCTGATTATTGTTTTATTCTGAAAGAAGTTTTGTAAATGTGTTTTCATCTATAAAGCATCTTTAAAGTGAAAGCAACTGTTTGATTCTGTTAGTTTGTGAAAACTATAGCAATCTCTGGATAACAAAGCACCTTGATTAATTGATGTCAAGATACTCATCTCTGCTTTATATAAATATATATGTATATATATATTCTGAAATGGTTGAATTACTGAATAACAAAACAAATATTTGGGTAAAATTTGAGTTACATAAGTCTTTCCCATTAATAATTATTCTGCAAGGGAAGAGTAAAGCTCAGGTCTTGTAACTTGGATAAAGGTACAATATTTTAAAGCACATGAACAATCCTCCTCAAACTCTGAAGAACTTGCAATAACATTTAAGTCAGATGCACTGTGAATGTGTTGGTTTTAATTTGATAGCAAAGAAATACCATAATTAATTAGAATGCTTTCAGATTAGTGTTTGTGTTGCATAATTCAACATTTGCCAAAGTTCAGGAAAGATATGCACTAAGTAGAAATTATTACTTTGATAATGCTGCTACATTTCCTCTCCTTATTTTTAATATGGCTTTTTAATTTGGGTAATGAGTATATATCACTAATCATTTTGAAAGCCTATTACCAACACCAACCAATCCGTCAACTTGAGCTAATAATTTACTTTATTATAAAAACTGGAACTGGACATAGCTGTGGAGGACTGAAGGGAAGAAAAAAAAAAAAGCCTCCTTAGCAGATAACCTATTTTCCTCTGTGCACAAAATGCCCCTTGTTCTGCTGGGACTTGTTTCCCCACTGCTGAAACTCCATCGGTAGCCATTAAGCTCCTGCTCAAGACACATTCCACTGCAGGGCATTTGGAAATTAAATGCTCAAGAAATTAGAGAAAGACAGTCTTCTCCTGTACTTAATTTTCCTGTGTATTATTAGTAGCTGCCTCTGCACCGCTAATGCCCTTCTCCCACTGTGTAGGCATGAGCTGGCAAGGTCATTTATTTTTGAACGTGTTTACTGGAAAAATGCAGTTGCATCTGAATGATTGTTTTGGGAAAAATAAAAATCTTTGGATGAGTCATAAGAGAAGAAAAAAAGGTCATTTGAGAAGATTTCAGTAAGAGAAGAAATTGATAAAGAATATGGAAATGCATTCTAATTAGAATGAAAAGTTTGAAGACTGCACCCTGTAGTGAAATTAGTGTCTGCAGCAGACAATGCTCCTCATTAACAAATAGGGACCTCACTTTTATTACACTTAAACCAAGATTCTTCACTGTGTCCTACCACTTAAAAGTATGCATCAGTGACCACAATGCTCGTGCCTGTGGTTATTCTTAACCCTCTGCATTCACGAGCAGATAGAAACCTTGAAAGAAGCACAAGTTGGATGAGAGATGCCACAGAGATATGGAGTATATTATGCTGAAACTGAATCTTCCTTTGAATGGTGGAAGAATAATAAGGACCTTGCCTACTGAATCATGTTAAACTGCAGCACTTATTTATTTTTAGTACAGTTTTATCTGGTGACAATGTAGTCATTATAGCCTTTTGTTGTTAAGGTGTGTGTATATTTCTATCTGAAAACCTTAGCATAAAAAATGCATGAACAGTAAAGCTTTTAAAACTAACCTTCTCCAGTCACAGTTCCAGTTGCCCCCAGGTTTTGGTATTTTCTCATGTCTATGGGTCATTATATAGGAAGGAGAGAAAACAAAGCAAAAAAATGAAATGAACAGACTTTCCAAGAAATGGAAATTAGAAGTCTTTTCTTGAATAAGATCTTGCTTTGAAATTAGTCCTGGTCTGCAGCTGAGAGATCACTGGCAGGAATCGTGGCCCTTTTCTTCCCTGCAGCTTCTGCACCCCATATTTCCCTTCCCTCCCCTCCCTTCGTGCTCCAGTCCCAGGAGATGGGTCGGCCTCAGTAAGGCCAACATGCCCTGAAAGTAGAGAACTGTTTTCAGACAATCCATGCAGCCCAGGTGAACACAAAACTAAATACAGACCAAACCTGACATGTTCCAAGTCAGTGAAATGGGAACCTTTTCAGGCTTCCCAGGGGAAAATTCCACCAAAAATCAACTATTTCCACACAGAGAGTTTAAAGAAAAAAAAAAAAAAAAGATACAGATTTCTATTTTGCAATGGAAAAGAATTTCCCTGAAATACGTTGAGCAGCATTTTGTCGCTGCATGCAGCCCATGTGCTTAGAAAGCAGAAGCCACGGCTCCAGCAGCTGAAGCAGCCCCATCAGTCCCGGTGCCTGCCCGTGCCTCTCGGCTCGCCTGTCCCCGTGCTGTGCCAGATGTGCCAGCGGCTGCAGGCGCTGCTCAAATCACCGGTGCACTGGAGGCAGTGGCCGCTGGCCTCGTGAAGCTGCTGTGGTGTTTTGGCAGGGCTCTTGCGCGGGCAGGAGGCTCGATTCCCCCAAAGCACCTGTGTTTCCACCCACCTGCAGCTTGCAGTGAGCACAACATGTCTCTGACAGAGATAAAACCTGACTCGCATACCAAGGGAAGGCTACTTTTATTTACTTCTTTAGTCTTGTGAAAGAAAAGGGGGAGCTGAGTGTGTAGATAAAGGTAATAAACAACTCCAAGCTCCGGTAGCAACTGAAATGATTCTGCTGTTTATGGTTTCTTTTGGCTACAAGTAATTCTGTGTCTGTTAAATAGCCAGTGGTGCCTTCCTACTGATAGGACCGAATCCCAGCACAGAGCCATCGCCACAGGCAGGAGGATGACAAACAGGAGGCACAACAGGTACAAGGCAGAAATCTGTCTTAAATTCACTTGACTCATCTGCTGTTTTATGGGCCTTGTTCTCACTCACACACTTGTATTCCACTGGTGTCAGTACAGCAACTTCAGTGAAGTCCTCCTGTGTAAGAGCACTTCAGACCCTCCAGACACAGAAGAGAAATGCTTTTCATGCCATGGCAGAGCCTGACTTTGCACACACACATGCACACACACACACACAAACCCCAGCCTCACAGTTCTTGGCTTTATTCTTGCTGTGCAGCACAATTAAACTATCAGGGTAGGTGTTTTTAACCAATTCATTATTTTTGCTACCTGCTCTGGCAAAGGAGCTGCAAGAAGTCAAGCTGCTGAAGTGCTCTGGGTGCCCTGCTGCCACCTGGGCTGCACCGGCTGCTGGGTGCAGACTGGGGCGGGGGCAGGTGGGGATGGAGCTGGGGGTGCTGGAGAGCTGCAGCTAATTACAGTCAGAAATCATAACTTTAGACAACTCTAATGTTTGCAGCTGGAAAGACTTAAAAGCTATTTGCTTCTAATCTCCCTCTGACAATCAATGAATTGAACAGTAAATGTTATTAGACTAATTTACTGTTCATCAAGAGTAAGAAATGAATAGAATAATTTACTATTCATACATCCAACTGTGTGACATGTGTACAGATCAGTTTGAAAGAAAAAGCAACATTAGGGTGCCAGTTCTCCTCCCATACCTTTTTTTATTCCAATTTATCTCCATTCTCATCTGTAAAGTTGTTCTGGCTTTGCCCCACTGACAGAATGACCACATCTGTTTGGGTACACATCTGCATTGGTACGTGGGATAATTTGCCACCTACCTAACCAGCTCAGTAATTTCCATGGGGGGAAGCAGTCACAAACTGCATGGCTGTAAAGGAGGCACCTGCTAGTTCTCACTGTCCTTTGTGGGAGGCATTTACCTCCAGTTTTTGGGTGGCTCCCATGAGGATGCTACAGCTGTGTTCCATCTTGAGCATCTCATCTTTCTGCTGAGATAAGCCCAGTTATTTGGGCATTTGGAGCATACAAGGAGGGAATTGGATAAATTGCCGTTTCCAGGCCAAAACTGGGATAGTGTTAGACATTTAGAAATGCTGAAGACCTGCATTTCTTACAGAATCTGGCTATATTTATGTGTGGAAAAAAACAGACCTGTAGCATCATTGGTCAAATCGTCTCTGTATATTTTAGGTATTAAGGTGAGAATACCAATCACTTTCTGGATACCACAGACCTGAACACAAGGAAAGCACATGGAAAACTGTGGTCTAAAATGACTGGAACTGATGTTCTCAGTGGAGTTCATGTTGCCTGCTGGAGTGAATGCTGTTCTTCTCAGTGATGGTTGTGTGGGTCAAAATTCTGTGCTTCCTGGCTCTGGTAAGAGGTATGGCAGCCCTGGTGGCCTTATCTCCCAACCCAGCACAGCACCAATGTCCCACCTACTAACTCCGCTTGCCTAAATTCACTTTTTCTGCAAGTAGCACCAAAAAGAAGCAGTTTTTTTAGTTCAGAGGGAATAGCTGGTAAGTGTGCACAGACAACTTCTCACTTCAGCTGTATAGGCTTTCCAGCACCTCAAGAGATCCCACAGTTTTTGTTTTGATAAACAAGATGCCATCCACCATCTGCCATCTCCCATTGCCTCTGTCAGGAAGTGCGGTTTGGAGAATTCTTCCAAGTGGAAGAGTCTCGGCTGTCTCTACACTTCAACACTATCCTTTCGTGTAATCTTTAAAGATCTGTCCACAAGCTCTGAAATGTTAGTATTGAAAAGCAAATCGGGGAAAAAAAAAAAAAATCCAACCTTGAAGATTTAGGATCGATTTTGCTTTTAAAACTAGAAAAAGTACCAGCAACAAAGCAGAAAGTACAGTTTTATCTTTTCCGTAGTTCAGAGCTGCATGCTTTTTTCCAAGGCCTGACAGTCAGGCTCACTTTTGTCCTTCTCACACAACAGCATCAGTCAGAGAGATCCCACCAGCCAAATGCCACTTCAAATCTCCCAAGCAACCCTTTTTTCAGAATGTCTCCTTTCATACATATGAAATGTAAGAAGAGCTCAGGAAGTTCCTCAGATGAAAGCTTTCCTCCCAGGTTGTCACCTGTGAATAAGAACCCCAGTGCCAGCGATGCTCCAGTGGAATTTGCCCTTTTCTGCAGCAATAGGGATACGATGCGATTTCCAAGTCACACTTCCTCTGGAACATGCCACATAGAGTCTGGGTTTATCTGGGGCCATGCATCTTGCAGGACCATTCACACAGCTGACCCCCATGTAGACAATTTGCAGACTTTGAGCCAGGTGAGATTATTTGCAGTATAGATTCAGCTGGTGGCAGCACAGTCGTTACGAGAGTGCCATTACTGTTACAGCGTTAGCAAGAAATTGTGCCAAAGGCTGGCTGTGTTCATGTAAATAGTTCATGGAGGAACATGGGGATTATGATTACCTGGTGCTGTAGTGGGGAAGATACCTGAGAAAAGATGCTCGTGCCCATGGGGTAGAGCCCTTGCTGCCAGCAGGGCCATGGGGCTGGGCGCAGCTCCTGCCCCCGAAGGCAGAAATGTCGGACTGCAGAGCTGACGGCTGGCTGAGCTGCAGCCAGCTCTGATTTCTGTGCTAGGCGATGTTTAAAAAATAGAATCAACACATCAAATGATGTGTCATGTAAGTTTTCCATGTCAAGGAAAATAGCCTGAGGCCCTTCTTCCCACATTTACTGCTACAACAGCCAGACAACCTGGCCCCCAAATTTATTCTGGTCTTTAATCAGGCAAAATCCCTGTGATCTCTGAGGTTGGGCTTCACGGTTTTGGAAAGAGATTATATGGTTTACTGGAAGGAAGGCACTTGCCCACTGTTCTTGAGGTCTGTGGTCACTGTGAGAGTCACACTTGATGTGCACCGCCTGCTGAAAAAGTGGAAATGCTCTCATTTGCCCCAGTCATTTCTGTGCGATAAACATCCAGCATAGCTGCTTCAGAGCCATTACTCTTGCTATGTTTCCTTCTGTATACACAAAAGCAGATGCTATCTAGCACCCAGATGACCCCAAGTTTTGCTTTCATCCTGTGCTAGTTTTGCTTTATTTTTTCTCCATACTCCTTGTGCTGAAGTTTACCTTTCCCCATGATTATCTTGCCCCAAGAACAAAGCTGGTCCTCCACAGACCAGGCACAGTGAGGCTGTGCAGGATGCATGCTCACTCCTATTCTTGATTTTTGGTCCCAAATTTAGGGGAAGTGGACGGAGTGAGATTGCCCCTCCATGCACAAATCATACTTCCCTTTGCACCTCAGATAGCTATATTTCACAGATTTCCTTTGACTTGGAGCATAGTGAATCACTGATTTTGCCTTTAGGAAAGGTGTGTTCGTTGACATGGACTGTGGTCACAGCCATCTCGAGGTGGAGTAGGACCATCACGGTGCTCACAAATGTCCCCGTTTCAGATTCTTAGGACTCTGAGCCATTCAGGGCTCTTACAGGAACATACCTTCCAGGAGAGAACAGACAAACCCAGATATGATCTTGGGTTTAAAAACCAGACAAGCAAACCCTAAACAGGCTTTTAGGCCCATGTGCAATTTCTCTAGCAGGCAATATGGTTTTCTTGTATATATAATAAACCTCAGTAATCAGAATTGCTGTGGGCTGCCACAATGCGTACTCTCCCGTGGTGCAACCCTGGTCGCTCTCACTGATGTGTGCTATTTCTGAACTAAAGCATAAGGTTTATCATCCCTGCTGTTCTACCCTGCAAGCAGGAGTAAAAAAGGTCGACTACTGTGTTCAGGCAGCATCAAATTACTGTAAAACAAGTGAGATACTGCAGCGATATATGGTGAATCTCAGCATCTTCAGTTCTCTTTCAGGCTTGCATTATAAATGGGTCACAAACTGTTGCATTCATAACAGAAATATGAGCCATCAACTCACCCATCCCTTCCAAATTAATATTCAGTAAGGATTTGCAAATGAAACTGTTTTGTACCTGGGCATGCCATGGAGCACCTGGAGTGCTTTGTCTGAGCTATGTAATGGAGAGTTCAGTGCCATAAACCAACTTACAGGCTGTCCTAGGGCTTCATATGATTAAAAAAAAAAAAATGACAGAAGGTGTGCACAGCTATGCAGAGGGTAAGTGTTACACTGAACTCTGGGCTGGACATAGGAGAGGATTTAGGTACTTTTAATCAGTTTTTTTTTTTTTTAGTCTCCCAAATCCAAGTGGGAGTTACTGAAAGCCCTACTCTCTGCCACCCGAACCTGACCATTCAAAGTCACTAAGGTCTGGCTTCCTTTGCCCCCACTGCTCACTGCTGGGCATGCCCCAAGCTGCTAATTCAACCAGGCAGTGCTACCTTCATCAGCACTAACCAGCTCAGGTAACACAAGACCAATATCAGCCCTTCTTCTGTCACAGAGGACACGAACCTTTATCTTCTCAAGCTGAATGAGATCCACTCAATAGATCTGCATCTATAGACCGCAACACTCTTTTCATCCATCTGTCGAAATGTGTGTACCTGACTGCTTCAGTGGCCACAGATACAGCAGTCAGCACAACAGCTGCATCACTTGGGGTTTTGGTCTGTTTTAAATTACTTCCACTGAAATTCAGGCAGCGCTAGTGGTGGGGAGGTGCAGCCCACCGTCTCTCTCACCTTTTTGAGTGTGCAAAGGGAATCAGGGAGCTGGCATCCTAAATCAAGGGTGAGGTGAGAGACACGATGCTGCAAGTTGCGTAGCAAGTTGGTATGGGAGTAAATTAAAGAGTAGGAGCATGGGCTTATAGCAGCAGGAGAGCTGAGGGATTTAAGAGGTGATGGATAAATGCACCTCCTGTTAACCTGCACCTCTTAAGCACCATCCCACCACCCAGCAGAGTCCACACTGACATTGTGGTGCTGTGAAATGCTGTTAGTCCCGACAGCGGCACATCAGCTGGCAACCCCACAGGTGCCACCAGCCCTGACCTGTGCAAATCGCTTCTGCTGCTTGTGGGCTGATGGAGGTGCCACAAGCGGGAGCAGCGGGCTTCATCTGGCAGGGGCTGGTGGCGAATTGCAAAAGCTCTTCCTGTAGTGAGAAAGAAGCTAATTTCTTACTAATTATTTGCCAAACAGCATGTAATTAAATAGTGCAGAACTGTCGACAATGCATCTTTGGGTCTTTAGGCCATATATTTTTCTGTTCGTGGCACACTCCTCCAGTGCTTCAAGGCTACTGCACGCTGCAGAGCAGCGAAGGAACAGAGTGATAATTGAACAATTAACAAATGATGTCATAAAACAATGTACTTAAAATAAAATGCATAATTAAAATAACTGAACCACAAAAAAGATGCAACAGCATACAGAAAAAGCACACCAAAAAAAAAAAAAAATCCTTGAGAATAAGTCCCATGGAGGAACTGAAATATGCCATTTAAAGGAAAAAAAATAGCACCAGAGTGGTTAAACAAAGACTTGGAATAAACTAGCAAGCAACAGTGATTTGCCAAAAATTGTAATAATGTTTCAAAAGAACTATTCTCTGTAGTTAACAAGTTTGGACCATCAAACAGTCCTTTGGTGGCTCCCTGTGTCATTATTTGCTACCAAGACACTGCACTGATGGGCTCAGTGGGATCCATGGATCCAGTGTTAGATCAGTAAGCAGGAAAGCAGAGGTCCCATCGGATTTCCTGCCTGGAGAGCTGTTAGGATCCATGCTAGTTCTTTAAAGAGCAGAATTGTGTACAGTGCTGCACTCAAAATGACTGTGTTAGGAATATAACTACTTCTGCTACAATTGAGACATTTGGAGGAAAAAAAAAAAAAAAACACAGGAAAGCCAAAAGGAAAAAAAAAAAAAAACATGCCTGCTTGACTGAAGCTCATGCTAACAAATGCAGTTTTTGAAGAGCTCTGCACGCTGCCTGCATCTGCTCCTGGGAAGGCCGGAGAGGGGATTTAACAGTGGCTGCCTCCTCAAGGATGGGCCATGGGGCACCCAGCACAGAGCCAGAGGGGCCACCAGGTGCACCTGCCTGCACTCGTGTTCATTCGCAGCCTGCAGAGCCCTTTGCTCCAGTTTCTCTGCTTTCTTTTGGCACTTTTTTTTTTTTAAACTCGATACACTAGAAGAGATTTTAAAGCATGAGGCAGACGTGCTTTCCAAGAATAATTGCTCTTTGGCTGCTGCACAGGAGCTCTGCTCATGCATTTCTGGGAGATACTTGCAGACTGCTAACTGCTCTGGAAGCCTTTCAGCCCTTGCTGCCTGCAAATGGCATTATTAGTCACTAATAGCCTCAGCTCACCATGTTGTCTTTTGGTTAGTTAGCAGCTATTCTGCAAGTCAGAGACAGGGAAAGAGGCACATATGTTTAAGCAGGAGCCAACTTCTGATCTGGAAAAAAACCTGGAGGGTTTTCTTAGAGCAATCCCACCATTAGCTGGGAAGCAATGAGGAGGGAAAGTGTCATCACAGGGTGGGGGTGTCCACGCCACCCCACACCGAGCAGCTGCTGTTAATGGGGCTGGCTCCTGGAGAGGACACAGAGGATGTTTTGCTGGCTCACTGGCCCTGGCACGGCCACTGATGCAGGGTCACAGAGCAGGAGGAGCAGGGGTTTCATGGTGGTAAGAGAGGGGGAACTCAATGTGGTGCTTGGACACAAAAATCCATGGCACCGAATTTCCAGATCTAAATGGCTAACCTTTTCAGAGCTCTTAAATGACAAATATAGGTACATCTCATTAAAAGTCCAGGGAACTTAATAACAAAATCCTTGCTGCTTTGTTGTTCTTTTCTAAAGGTTAGGAATTGGGTTTGGTTTGGTTTGTTTTGTTTCATTAAGGTTACTTGCTCACCTGTTCATTCCTTTTTGGATATTGTAGGATTCTGTTATTTACTGCTCAAGCAATTCCAAGAACTGCTCTACTGACATTTCACGGTATTTAGTATTGACCAAACACTACATGATAAATCTTTATAATACTCCAGAGAGACCATCAAGGGAGCAGTTACAAATATATACATTGCAGCGTGTTGTGTTCTGGGTTAAATGAAATATAAAATCGCATCACCATCCTGGGTACTAACGGCTCCATCAGTATTCCATCACACTCCAGCTGCAGGTATGGTGGTTGCCATTAAGACATCAACATTAGTCGATCGCTGTGGATGGTAACTGATGGATTGCTCTTTCCCTCAGTACGTGGGAAAGGAAATGGGAACTGTGGCACTGTTGGTATTTTGCCCCATCCACTGCTCAAACCTCATGGGGAAAGATGAGCACCTATATGGAGAGAAAGACGGACAAGCTGGCACAGGCAGTGGTCACACACTGCCATCCCGTGTGCTACGTTTTCTGCTCCAGGAGATGGAGCATTGCCAGGCCTCCAGAAAGTTCCGGATTAGTTTCAAGTTTTGGGTAATTTATAGCCAAGTTGATTTCACCATCATTAGCTTTTATACATTCAAACAAGGTTTAATTTTGTTTGGAAGATGCAGACGTGTGTACAGCTAGATAATGCCCTGTTTATTTTACTGACTAATTCATCACTTAAAGTACAGGACTATAGGTTGAGAGACCAAGACTTATGCAGACTCCCATACCCCTAAATCAAACCAATAAAAGTTAAATTCACACTGTTTGCAAGCACTTTATGCAGATGGAAAATGTCACCTTGTCTGAAATACTTTATGGCACAATGCAGAAGCAAAAAGAAATCCCACAGTGAGAGATTAAAAAGCTCCACTAATGCTTAGCTGGGAGGCAGGCAGTTCTGCGCTGCCTCGTCCCCGTGCGACGGGGAGGCTTTCCTGGGAAGCGGCAGCCCCTCGGGTGATGCTCTGTGCACAAGCCCACCATGGCATCACAAACCCTGGCCCTCCTCCCCCCCAAAACAAGGGGCTGTTCACCTGGGGCCATACGTGCTTCTCCCGGGGTGGGCACCTGCCACATGGCCATGGTGGGGCGTGTGCAGGGGTGGCTCCTTGGGGTCTCATGAGCCCTGGTGCCCTGACACCCTCCTGGGTGTGATTCACCCCATCTCGTGCCCCTTTGTGTGGCTGTGTTGGGCTCCCCGGTCGCACGGACTGCCGCATTGGCTCCGGCTGGTGTCCTGGGCTGGGGCTGCAGTTTGTCTTGTGGTTCATGGGACCGGGGTTTGGAGAAGGCTCTGAAGCCAATGATTATGCCAGGTATATTTAGTTATCGAGGGTCTTCAAGCCATCTCCATGCTGTCTCCTGCTACCGAAGATAGAGCCAAGACAGTGCTGCAAACCTGGTGGGAAACTAACTTTTTAAAAACCAGCTTTAAAATTCCATAGAGGACATCCCAACACAAAGCTATGGGGAGCTGGGGGCTGAGCCGCTGCAGGGAGCCAGCCACGGCCACGGGCTGGTGGCCGGCCGGGGGGCAAATATGAAGCCACCGGGGCTCAGCATGCCCAGACCTGTGGAGCTGTGCAGAGCCACATTTATAAAGCAAAATCAACAGTCTCAAAAGCCCAATTCCCAGGCGACTCCTTCCCTCCGACATTGGGTGGAGATGTCGCCTGTCGGGTGCAGCCGAAGGAGCAGGAGCCAGCCTGGTTTCTGCTGCAAACTTCGCAGAGCTTCCCTGCAATGCTTTCATCCCTCTCCCTGCCAAAAGACGAAGGGGTGCCTCGCTCCCCATGCTCCGGCGGCTCTGCCGACTGCGGGCGGAACATTAAATGCTCTGAAAGCATTTCTACAGTGGGGAAGTGGAGACTCTGCAAACAGCTAATGGGTGTATTTCAATTCCCTATTAATTGCATATTTATTACTCAGCTGCTGCAAGGAAACGTCATGTTAGGTTGATTAAAGCTTTGCAAGCTGTACAGTAAATATTTTAAACAAAAAAGGTTTTGATCTCACTTGCTGTAGGGAAGGGTGGGGGAAAGCTGCCATTAGAGTTGCTATAATTAGCAGGCTCCATTACAGACAGTGTTTCCCACAGGCTCTGCAACATGCTTCGTGTGTGTGTGTCTGCATGTATTTAGACAGAATATCATTTTATGTATACGTATATATATAAATTATACATATTTATATATATATATTGTGTGTGTGAGGAAAAAAGAAGAAAAAGAGAAAGCCTATGCTGCTATCTCGCATCTTGCCAACAGGCAAGATGAAAGACATATTCAAAAGGCAGAAGAGAAAAGAGGAGTTACGTGTGCTGACAGGAGTCTGGGGGTAGGTGACCAGCCTGCTAGCCCTGGCTGCCCACATAACGTGTGTCTGATTAATTAAGCCCTTGCCCGTACTCGCGTCTGTTACTAACCGCCAAGTCTCTGCACATATGCTTGTGGTCTCCCTCGCTTCATGGTGTCAGTCCTGGACCACACACACAGGCAGATCTCACTGGGCAAGCCTTTGTGAACGTCACCCAGACGTGGGGCAGAGATGACCAGCCGCAGAAATGCCGAGCTTTCTCTCCTGGCCATCTGCGTGATGCTGTCAACATGTCACAACAGCAGCGATACAAGAGAAAAGCCAGCCCGTATTTCTGACACACTGCATCATCTTCATGACTCTCATTCAGCCCCCACTCACCTCCTGCACAAGAGGCTGCAAAACCCCACAACAATGGCACATCTCCAGGCGTGATATGTGGCAGCAGAAGTTTTGTTCTGCGCTCACCCCCACGGTGCTGAGGCTCCAGTGCTGGTCCCAGCGCTGCTCCCCCAGCCTGGTGGCACAGGACCCTCGTCTCTCCCCTGCTCCTTGAGCTTTTCTCTTCTCGACATCTGACATGAATTAGAGGAGACTTCAGTCATGAATTAGAGGAGACATCAGTCATGAATTAGGGGAGACATCAGTCATGAATTAGGGGAGACATCAGTTATGCCCGGCCCAGTAACGGTGGGTACCTGCCCCAGGACAGGACAAGCTATAATGGCACTGGCACAGGACAGCCAGCTCCAACTGAGCCTGGGGACGTGCAGCTCCGAGGCGGTGAGGGCACACCAGAGGGGTGTCACTGGTGGGTCAAACCGCCCGAACTCAGCCCCAGGGCTGGAAGACCAGCTCTGACACAGACCAGTGCTGAGCGTTTGTTTTTGGTTGCAACGGTAAAACCCCTTAAGGGTCAATACACCTTCCAGGGCACAAATTCACAACTGTCTACAAATCTGATAGCTGAGATCCCCAAACCAGACAGCAGTGGCTCCCCAGCATAGGCATGGGAGGTGCAGAGGCCTCCGGCTCTATGCCCAAGCCAGTCCTTAGTTCTTAGGTTGGGTTAGCAAGGGCTTGGTCATATAATGCAGGCCTGCAAATACAGAGTAATTTATTTTATTGTGTTGCCCTTAGAGCAGTCATGGTTCTCTGTGTTCCCATGTTGTTGTAGCAGAGTTCGTAGCTGCTACAGGCAAACCAATGGGCAATTTTCAGGAGCATAATCTGTTGTTGTCAAGTCTTGGGAGTTTATTAAGCTGCAGTATTTGGCTTGGCTCATTTCCTACAGCGGCTCCCTCTTGGAACTGTGTGATTGCAAGGGATGCAGCAGTTATTAACAGTAAAACAAGTTTCAATCTCTTATGATTGTACATGAAGGCTCAGAAGTGTGAACCTTCAAAGGCACAAAATACAGAAGGCAAAACCAGAAATTATTCAGAATTTATTTTTTCAACAAGGTTTTTGAAACCCATTTCAAAATTCAAGGGACGTTATGTCTGATTTTTGAAACAAACGTTGGCAATGCTAAAACTAAATGAGCCATATTTACATCTCACTGATTTCTGTGAATGAAAGGGTGGCAGCGGGGTAGGGGGACACGACTCCATTTGGCAAGTCCCAGTGCAAAGAAAAGAAATTAAATAAACAAAGCAGAAGCAGAGTACTTTCAAAAAGAATCAAACAGCATGGACCATTAATGTTTTAAGAGATAGGAGCTGTATGTGAGCCAACCATCCCCAAGATATTTATTCCCTATCTTTAAAATAAGGAATTGCATTAGAACAGGTAGAATCTTTCAAAGCAGGGAAAATTTTTAAGGGCACTCACTACCCTTTAAAGAAGACTTCAAAAACCATCTCCAGCATTGAGCTGAATAAGTTGGAGAGATTTGTAGGTTATAGCAAGGGAGAGTGATGGGAATACATACGGATCAAGCTGGTTACTGCAGTAAACAAACCTCCCCCAAACTAGCAGCGAGCGTTTCAGCTCAGGAGTGAATGGCTTCTTATCTAGAAATAAGTATTAAAGTAAGACAAGAAGCTGGGTAAACACCAGCCAAGAGCTATAAACCATTGTTAGGGAAAGGTGAAAGCCAACTAGCCTTGGCCACTGGGTTGGCGGGGAAGAACATAGCTAGACACTCAGTTCTTCATAGACTGAGATGTAGCCTTGAGGAAGCTAACCCCTGAAGGCTTTGAAATTAAAAATGATGAAAAAGGAGAAGTTTTCATTACAAAGGAGGACAGCATAACACAGCTATAGAGGCAGAGCTTCAAACAGTGCTGCTTTAAATCTGTGACAAAGCCAGCAACTGCACGGGAAGAAAGCAAATCCACGCTTCTATTCATCCTGCACCATCAAGGGCAACACGCAGCTCGGCTTTCTGTGCATCCCGGCCAGTTTGTAAGAATGAACTATTTTATCTCAAGGAAAGAGACATTATCATTAATTGACTTGCATAGTGCTTTTCACTAATAGCTGGGTGCTGTAAAACAGAGATACTGTAATCGTGCTGAGAGTTTGAAAATTAGCAAAGATTGCTGGGCTTTATTCCCCCCCTAAAAAATGTACATGCTCCACCTGGCAGGCGGTGGGCAGGCAGCAGCCCGGGGTCTCCCTGGCACACATGGCCGTGGCCAGCACCAGGTGCTGTGCATGCCTGGAGCTGCATCCCAGTAAGCCTGCGGCCCAGCTGGGTGCCCGTGGCTGGCAGAAGGTCTGGACTGGGGTCTTTGCATCAGCCCAGCACTGTTCGATGGAGCTGCTTGCACCTCGTGCACTGTCAGGGATACCTTTCCTATCCTTCCTGAAGGCCAGCATGTTCCCAGACAGCATGAAGGGTCCTTAATATAATATAAGATCAGGTCCAGGACACTCCATTACCAATGAGATACTTAACTAATGTTCTGCTTGTAGCAGGAGGTCACAGGAGATTTATCTGAAGAGATGCACATAGAAAGACTTAGCAGACAAGCCATTTCACAACCTCTAATACCCTCACCTTCTTAGTTGCTCAGCTGAAATGCCTTAAGGGATGCATTTTACAGGAGCTCAAAAGTGAACTGGAAACTGCTTAGATCACACAACTTATGCATTTTAAATAGCAGTGTAAAATACTATGCTTTACAAAAGCACACTGTTGTACCAAGCGATACAGACATGCTTTGAGCAGTGGTGCTGGAAAAGTTGCAGGAAGTACAACAGAAATAAAACACATACAGCAGAACAAATCTGTGACTTACTAAAGTTTATGATTAAAATTTAAAGACTGTTCAAGTTTTATTCCCCATAGCTGCTGCTCCCTGGACAAGAAGAGACAGAGAGAGACTGACCTTGAATAATTAAGCCAGTCCGTGGCACCAGATCAATTGCTGGTATTGGCAGAACTCCACAATCAGGCATTTTGAAATGCAAGTGTCAAAGTGCATGTAACTATGGGGCTTTTGGTGCAAAGCAGCCAATATAAAGGAGAAGAGGTGAAGAGTGAGAGAAAATAGATCGTGGAGTTTCGAGCACACTCATGGGGACGGGATGGGAAAAGTTTCCATTTCCTAACTCTAACAGGGCACAACTTGCAGCTGTCAGAAACCCGGCATGTGTTTTGCTCCTGTAACCTTGTAGAAGTCACCCAGAGCAAGCTGAATCTCCCCTGAGTGACTTAAATCCATCACCGGTTCTGGAGCAGACTCTAAGCAAGTACTAGTAGTCAACAGTGTAATTGAAAATAAACTTTGTAAATCCAGGGAAATAATCTCTGATCAACATCAATTACTGAACAAACCTGAGAGTGCTTGGAAGTAGACATTCCCAGATGTGGTGGGCATTTTTTCTGCTGTTTCTGTTCTCCCTCAGATCTGATAGCACTAAGGTGACCCACCAGAATGGGATGTGGTGAATTTTACAGCAGTCAAAGAAGTCTTCATGTTAATATCAGCCAAGAAAGACTTTGTGTTAATTTCAGGAGCCAGGGGAACTTCCTGCTTAAATCTCTTCCCAATCCCTTGACCTACAACCACATACGTGTAAAAACAACATCAGGCAGACAAGATAACCATTGTATTCCTGGTGCAACAGTACTGGAGGATGCCCTTGATACTTGCATTATTCCTAGAGCTCTCTGACAGACACTTCTGTCCAAAATTCAAGATATTTTAGGTGGTTTTCCATAGAAAGGGCAAGGGATGGCATATAGAGAGGATTTTCATGTACAGAGACCTGAGGTCCCATGCACCCCTTCCCAGTGGCTCTCTCCAGCCACAAGGAAGATGGAAAGATGTTGTCACCATGTCACAGTGCACTGGGGACTTCCCTGCTCCCTCAAGCAGGACGGCCAGCTCAGCTTCTGCCAAAGAGGGAGACTGCACATCAACAAGGGAAGGAAGAAGACATAGTTATTTCATTGCCTGTCCCGCAGCTTTTATGGCAAGTTTTGTGGTTCCTGATGTTTTCCAGAAAGCTCCAGCCCCTGGAGTCCTGTGATAAGACAACACCATTCCCTAGCTTTAGTTTTAGAGCTCACAGCGAGTTATAATTCCCGGTTTTCTCAAGCATATCTTAAGGCTTCAAATTCCAGGAGGAAATCAAAAGCAAACCAAATATATTAAAAAAAGAAGAACATTGATTCATAAATCAAATCATTATCTAACAGACTTACTTTTTGATCAATATGCGGGGTGGCCATTTTGCAGTGCTCCAAAGACCTGGCTTAAATTCAAACATGGGCTGGTGAAGAAAGGATGATGACGGGCAGCTGCTGGCCAGCTGGGCCGGGGAGGAAGGAGCAGGACATCTTCCTCACATTCTCCCAACCCATGACCACTCTTTCCAAGCGTGGTTCCTCCCTGTGCTCACTCCAGGTGGATGTAAAGGAATGTAAAGGAAGGCAGGAGGCAGCTAGGAGAGCGAGGGGGAGAGACAGACGAGCTTCTGGAGACTTAGGGGGCTGGTTTCCGCACCATCTCTGTGTTACTCCAGCTCTCACTAATGCTGGCACATTACAGGCCTTTCATTGCCTTTGTTCTCCTCTTTCTATTTCATGGGCTTTTGGTACATGCAGCTTCTGCAAGGGAGTGAAAGGGAATCAGCAGCCCCAGCTCCCCTCCTCAGTGGAAATGCTTTGAAACTTTCAAAGAACCCAACTCTCTCCCCACATCCCTGCGTTAATATGCACCGACTCTGCTCCTGACGCACTCCATTGTAAATGATGTATGAAATGAAATCTCCTCGCTCGCTTAATGCAGAGAAGAAAGGCTCTGTAGGCAATGCTACAACATTCCCGTCTGGAGAAAAAGGCAGCAAAACCTCAGACTCCCTATGAGTGATACATTTTTTTTAAGTTGTTGCTCTTCAGTGTTGGTGTTTCTCCTTTTCATTTTTTGCTGAGGGTGGGGATTTGAATTCAGATTTCACAGAGAAACACAAACCACTTAAATGCGTTTCTAAGCCTTTCACAGTGATTGTGCGACCATCACCCGTCCCCTCGCCAGAGGGAATAGCAGCGGTAAACTCATTAGCCCCACAGACAAACGGTGGAGCAAAAACAACAGCTTCAGCCCTACGGGAGGCAGCGGGCTGGGTGCATGGGGGAGCGGTGGCGGATGTCAGCCTTGATCTGGATTTGAGACCTCCTTCCAGTTTTATATGAGCTGTTTCAAAACCAGAACATGTCAGCAGACTCCGATGGGAAAACGGATCAGAGCGGGCTGGGAGCTGCAGCGGGAGCAGCGCCTGAAGGTCGGCAGCATAAAGCGGCAAATACTCCACGGAGTGCTCTCAGTGCCCAGAGCAGATGATGGATTAGTTGAGGGCAAAGGAAAAGTCACTGGAAGGGAGAGTGGAGAAGGTGACTAAGACATCGCAAAAGGCACAGAGAGAGTATCTGCTGGTGACAAATAGTCTTGTGGAGCCCTTAGAGCAAGTTTACGCCAGTGCTCTGATGGGCTTTTTGATTTCCCCGGACCAAAGCACCGTACCCAGGCACAGACTGCCTCGGTATCCTTTGCGGCCAGGCCTGGAGGAGGCCCTGTCCTTGGGCTGGCAGGCATCTGCCCCATTCCTGCATGCTGTGGGCACTGTGCATTGGCTCCTGCACCCGGCTGCACAGTGCTGCTGCCACGAGCTAGCTAAACTCTGCTTAGACTTTATAAAATGTTGGTAGACTTCTAGGGATGATGTCCTTATAGCTGATAGATGAGCCACCTTGATGGATTATTAGACACTGTTAGCCATCCTTGCTAGACTTTACATTACTAATGAGTTTTAGGAGCTTTGCTTTCTTTTCCCTTTTGTTTGTTCTGAGCAGCAACTTGCACAATGACAAACCAAAATGCTTCAAGGCAGCAGCTGGAGCTTGAAATTAATAATAAAAAGTAGTTGTGCTGATGTTTGGATGCAGAGTCATGCCGGCAAATGTGCCTGTTTCACATGGCCGTGGTACTCGTGAGCAACCTGATTTGCTGTCAGGGTGGGCAGGGGAGCGGAGAAGGGTCCCAGGGCTACAAACAGTCAAACAGCTCAACAGAAAGTTTCCCTGGGCGCTACCGAAACAGATGGCCAATTTTAGCAACCTCACAGAGTGAGGCCCCGCCTGGCCTGGCTCCACGCTGACCCCTCCATGCAGACCTAGTCTCGCCCCACGAGGCAACGCGCGCTCCCTTCTCCATAAGTGCTGCGCTCGTCAGCCCTGCGGAGCCCACAGTTACTGAAATACCAGAGCCACGTTGTTACACCTGTAATAAACCTGCCCTTTCTACATATAGGAAGGTAAAATCTGTATGAGTTAGAAGTCTTGTCCAGAAGTCTTTAAAAAAAAAAAAAATCATAAAAAGCCTAAAAGCCCCAAACCAAAGAACAGGCAACTAGTTCTGGCATGAGTCCAGATCCATTTGACCTCCTTACTCCCCATTGTTCATGAAGTTAACAGGAAAAACATCCATATTTATCTGAGAATGGCACCATTATTTCATAAAGCTGCTTTATTTCCCTTTCTCTTTTCTGTATCGGAAAAATTCCCCAACATAAACTGAACATTTACTGCAGGCAGATTTTCTCCTCATTGTTCAAGGATAAGATGTGAATGGGAACGGCAGGAGGCCAGCTATTCTCTAGACATATAAAGTGAAAATGATATTTTGAAGAAGATCAAAACCAGTAGCAAGTATTCAACCACTTCCATTATGTGTCTTCATATTATTTGGGCTGCAGATAGGTGACAGCAACACAGCACATCAACCCTTGTGAACAAAATGACATGCAACAGTTTTTAATCAAACTCTGCTTGAGGAACATAAACCAGTGGAAAGTAGAGCAAATAACAACAGAAATTCTCAAGCAGGTTTACTTGAACTGTGATTAATAATAATAACCATAACAATAACAATAATGATAATACTTTGTATTCCCAGACTTTGCCTTATCCTGTAGTACTTTTGAAGCAGTGCCAGCTTATAAAAAAAAACTATGATTGCCTTCCTAGGACTTTGACAGCAACAAATCTTACAACTGAACAGCAAGGGTGTTCCTAGCCAGGTAGCTGCACTGTGTGGCATCAGGGAAAACCAAGCACCTCTCCTGTCAGTCTGCTTCTGCTGACCCTTCTGCAAGCTCATCAAAACAAGAGCATCCAGGAGTTAAACCTACAGGAAAACACACACAGCCCTTCCTGCCATGCAAATTCTTTTTTCTTTCAGGGCATGAAGGTATTCTTGATGTACCCATCCTTCTTCATATTTCATACCCCAGGTGGTAGCTCAGGCAGGATAACGCTGCTGGAACCATCCCAGGAGGCTCAGGCCTGGAGAATGCTGCCTGGACTGTGGCTGCTCGGGCAGGAGGGCTTTGCTGTCCGAGTGATGCTGACTGACACCACAGGGCAGTGTGCAAGGGATGCTTGTGCCGCTCTCTGCACCAAGGCACAGCCGTGAGGAACCCGTCCCTGTGCTGTCCCTGCCCCGTGCCATCCCCAGGACATGCGGACTCGCCACAGCAGAGTTTGGCTGCACGCGGGTGTTTCTGGCCACTGGGAGGCTATTACTGTAAGTCCAGTGGGAGAGAAGAAATGCAAAGCCAAGCAGGTGGGTTCACCCAGTGCCACACCTCTCCAAAAGTCTCCAGGAGACTCCTGGCAGCACCAAACAAACCGTTAGTGAGGCATGGATGGGCACCTAAAGGTGTTGCAGCAACCAAGACAGACCCAGAGAGCCAGTTTTATAAACAGAGCTTTAGGGGCTTTTCGTGTCACACAAGCCTGAAAAGTCCCTGCCTTGGAGGTCTAGTACCACCATTTTAAGCTCACAAAATTCATGCCAACAAAGCCAAGGAGTACCATACAAGTACCGTACTTGAATGCTCCCTGCCCGCAAGTCACCACTGTCATCTGCAAGGGGATTTCACCTCCCTGAAAGGAAGGGCTGGTGCAGAGCATCCCTCACTACCCGCAGGTACCCACGTGGTGCCATCCCATCACATACGGATGTCAGACATCCCCCACCAACATCAAACATCCCCCACCAACATCAGACATCCTGCACGCAGGCGGCTCCACCGCTAACCTCATGTCAGGCACGTCAAGTCAGATTGAGCCCAGAGGGCACTCTCCAATTATAAGGAAAACCTCAGAAAAGGTTTAGAGTTGGAGAGGGGCACAAAACAGCTTTATGTGCAATTGCTCATCTAAGTCCATAAACTCTGTAAACTCCGTTCCATTATAGTCATCCTAATAATAATCATTAATCAGTTATTTAAAGACATTCACATGAAAGGCTGTGAGCTTTTTTTTTTTTTTTTTTTTTTTTTTGAGCTAGTATAAATCAACCTTATAGGCAAAAGAATAAATACAGGGAGACAGCTGTACAGATCACACTGTCACACCAATCACTGCTTAAAAGCACACACTGTAAATAGCAGACAAAATTCACCCCCAATGGAATGCCATTGACTGCATGGGCTGGAACTGCAGTGGGGATAAATTGGCCTATCAAAAATACATAAAAATTTAGAAACAGAATTCAGTGACGTGTGGGAGCGATTTATCACTTAAAATGACATTATCACTAGCAAACCCATTAAATATTATGGGCTCTGTTAAGATTCCTAAGGGGCCAGCAACACTGGAGGAGGCACTGGTTGCATGGGGCGGGAGGGGACTCGCACCCAGGGCTGCCGGTGGGACCACGCTGCTCGCTGGGTGCTGAGCCAAGGCCAGGCTCTGGGGTGGCTCTGGGGTGGCAGCCCTTGCCCTGCTCCACCAGCATGTCTCCACGGTGCAGGCAGAAGCACAGGACATGACCAGCAGCCACACGTAGCACCAGTGCCACCGGCTCCTTGGCCTCTTTTCTCACATGTGGAGAAGGTAAGCTCCAGCGAAACACTGTGCCCTGGGAGCTGAACTTGTCCATCCTCAACCTGCCCATTTATGCGGCAGCATCCCCAGCCCATGAGGGGCCGTGGAGTAGTGCCACGAGCCCTGGCTGCCTTTCCTGCTGCAGCAACTGCAGCCTGCAAGATGAGCCTTGCAGGGAGTGGCAGGGAGGGATGGAGACATCTTTTTTCATGCCCCTCCTGGTGTTACCATCATCTCAGGCCTTTAGAAAGTCATCAGGCTGCTTCGTAGACCACTCATCACCAGTAGGAGCCAGACATGCAGCATTGTCTTAACAGCCCAGCGTGGTATTTAGCTACAGTAGGAGTCGTTAGGTTCAGTGCATGGGCTCATCGGGGAGTATCGCAGAGACATTGTGTATCACAGTATGGATTTAATGATAGTAATTGTGTTTTCATGGAGACAGGCTGAGGAATTTTGCTCCAGTCTGGAAGTGCCCAAGCCCAGCAGCTCTGCCCAGGGCCCCAGGCTGGGGCAGGCGTGCGGCTCGGGACGGGTTCAGTGAGGGGCCAGCCTCGCTGGCCACTGGGGCTTGCAGGCGGTTCGGCAGCGCCCGTGCCGAGGCAAAGCACAGCAGATGAGGGCAGCGGTGGGGATGCGGGAGCCAGGCTGGTGGAAAAAAGGAACAAGCAACTGCTTTCTCTTGGGAAAAAAAAAAAGAACACCTTGCTAGATTGCCTTACCAGGATATGATTATTGCAGATACTGGGCAAGGCAGTGTCAGTTGCAAAACATTTGTGGGAAGCAATTTTATTAGAGATATCAATATAAATAAATAGAAGGATTTTTCCGAGTGTGCTTCTACACTTGTTTTGAAAGGCTCTTTTCATTGCACTCACAATAGGTGCTGATCATATTCTTCCACTCTCTTATGAAGCAGCTGGGGCAATAGCACCAGCGGCTGGCTGCACACCACTGCGTTTTGGTCTGGTAGCTTTGAGATTTCACTCTTATTATTTTTTAAATTTGCTAAGGGCAGCAGGTACACAGGCACACAAACAGATGCATTTCCCCTGCAGAGGCCTCAGCAGGGATATCTGATGCCAACGTGGGGCCGGACACCCTCTTCTCTCCCCCTGCCCTGCTACCAAGTGGCCACATCCAGCCCAGGCTGCTCATGAGCATTCCCGTGGTGCAGGCGCAGGCTCTCACCCTGTGACACTGTGCAAAGTGGGACTGGGGGGGGCCTTCATGTTTAATATAATTGAGGTGTCAGGATGCATTAGTCAGGTGATGTGAAAGAATAACAACTGCATCTTGCAATAGTTCATTTGTTATTGCAGAACTGAATGGCAAAGTCTAAGAGGGCTTTTTTCCCAGCCCTGTATAGATTGTTATAAAACAGATACATTAATCTTTTTTTTTCTTTTTTTTCTCTCTCTTTTTTTTTTTTTCCCCCAGGGATTTCAAAATGGAAAGCTAACAGTAGAATCAAGGTGAGAATTCTAAGTCCCATGACAATTTATGCCCCTGAAGACTTCACCAAAATTTTTTAGTGGGAGTTGCTAACAAACTCACCGTGTATACCTGCTTGTACTCCTACTAACGGACGTTTGTACACAGTACCACACCTAATCCCTGCCTCTTAAACCAAATCTAATTAAAATTCTTTAGCAGTACTACAATGAAAAATAGCTAGTTTGGGCTTTTATCCGTCTCTTGTTCAAAAATCCCAAAGCATTTTCCATGCATCAAGTAGGCCTTGTGGGCAAGAGCTTCTATCCTCATGTGACTGAAGGATACACCAAGGTAAAAAACCTTGGTGCAACCTAAATAAAGTTAGATGTGAACAGGCAACTACCCTGGCAGGAGAATGGGCTTTCTTCCCAGCACTAGTCGAACCCACCAGAGGCTTTTTGCTTTGAAATAGAGCCACGCAGAGAGTATTATTTGTTTTTACATCTCTCCTCTTCCCTCCTGACCACGCCTTATTCCTGAAGGACACAAAAATATTCCAGAAACAACTGATTTCTAGGGAGAAATATAGAGGATTCGATTTGCTTCTGGGCTGTTTATATTTCCAGTCCCTCAGGACCGTGTCACAAATACGTTTCTCTCCATCTCACCTGCTGTACGGAATGATTGCTCATTCCTGCCCTATCTGCTTGTAACGGAAGAGTGGGCTCGGACCTGGTTTCATGCTTGCACAGCAAATTGTGGCACTGCCCTTTGGGCTCTCAAGAAAACGACGCAGGTGGGTGCGCATCCTCTCCCTGCATTGCCTAAATGCTGCCTCGGATGAAGAGGTGAGGCTGATGCACCTCAGCCACCCGTCCCTTCCCCGGAAGAGCTGGGCAGTGCATACCCCACAGCAAAATGGCTGGCAAGGAGCTGCCAACGCACAGCCCCAGCTGTCCTCCTTCGCTCACCTTCCCCAAGCACCCGAAATAAAGTGCACTTCTGGTGTGCAGCCCAGGTCACGTCACCACTGTCAGCTCGTCGTATGACTTTCTGGACAACACTACCACATAAAACATGAATGTATTATTTCTTTCATAATCAGATCCTCTCTTTCCAAAACAAGCTGTATTCAACAGCTCCTGCACGGTAGACAACTGCAATCCGTGAGCATCCAGACATGCTTTGAAATGTTCATGAAACATTTCCGTGCCCACTGGATTGTGCTGTTAATCAAATCCGATGTATGACTAGCATGAATACCTGGTCCTTATTCACAGTTGGAAGCATATCTGGCTCATATTCAAAAACAGCTTAATCAAGAGGTGGTCTTTAGATTAAAGACTAAATAAAGTATTTTTCAAAATTTTGATTATTAGCTGTGGGTACAAGGAAACTAAAATATATTGGTAAAGTCTGTGCAACTACATGAAGTGAAAGCAATGTAAATGCCATCACACTCCACTGGAGGGTTTGGGATAAGCTCTGGTCCATGGACTACATTTCAGAATCAGACAGTGATTTTTGAAGAATTCAGCCAGTAAGACAAAAAGGGTAATAAGCACCATACGCACAGGACTGATGATGCAGAAGTTTAACCAGAGGCTCTTTAGTGGTGCTTTGTAATCTTGGCCCTGGCTCCCTTTGCTCCCATTAATCTAATGACTGCATCTTACAGCCTCACGTGTCTGCTAAAAACCGTGGATGTACATCAGACATATTGCTGGAAGCAACTATGGCAGCTTTGTCGATGATGGAGGTTTTCCCAACATAAGGAAGCACATAACTTCAGAGAGGGGCAATTCAGGTTCTGCATACATTGCAATTTTACTGGACTGTGGCAACAACTGTAGAACCCAAAGTGAAGCATTTCCTGGCTCTCTCCATGGGGTTAGAGTTCAGCACAACATGGGATACCAAATGAAATTTAGCTATCGCAAGCTGATCATCCTTTCTCATATATATATATATAAATATATATACATATAAATATATGTATTCACACACACACAAATATGTGTTCATGCACAAACGTACATATGTCCCCACAGCCCCTGTCTGCACACCGATCCACCTAGCCACAAAAGAAACATTTTTTGGATACTCTGGTGCTACATTTACTGACGCAGTCCCAGGTGTATCGCACCTATTCTTTTTGGCATTACCCGTGTAATGCAAGATATAAAATTCTCGATAGATGTTCTGAGTTTGTATTTAATAGACCTGGAGGCTCTGAGTGCCTTTTCACAGATTGTGTTCCAGCTGTCTGCCGATATTTGAATGTGCAGGTCTTGGTCCCATGCTGAGCAAACAGGCAGCCTCCCACGCATTTTGTGTACCAGGAGTAATTTATGAGTCTATCTATAAAGGAAATAACAGTGCGTTAAGAAGGGGTTATGTAAAGCTCTGAGATTGAGAAGTCGCTCAGTTAACTCAGTACAACTTCCCAACATCAGTGTTATGTTTCAGCTGATTTACAAATACAGGAGGCCTTCATCTGGTGATTCATATTCCTTCTGAAGCAGACGGGGGGGGAGAACTATAATAACTGTCTCTACATAAATCTCATGTCACTGAGAGGCTCCTATCTTGAAACCTCATATTCATTAACCATCTTTTGCAAATATGAGTATCTGCATTGAACCGCAAGTCCCAAGGCACTGTAGGATATTCTGGTACCAACCAACCAGAGTAAAAATAAAATAAGAGGCGCTGGCCATTTATTTTCATTCTCACACCATGGGGATTTCTTCACAATTGTCATTTAATGCAGATTCTACAGGCAATGTATTGGAATGCACACAATGAAAGCACATGTGGGGAGTTGGGCAGCCCTGTCAGGAGTCCTTGAGTTTGGGCAGAACTGCTGCACTCCATCCAGACCAACGGGCAAAGGTGTCTGCTTACAGCACCTCTTTTCCCCTCCCGAGAGGAAAGCAGCCTGCGGCAATCGCACACACCTGTTTTAGAGACCTGTATGCAACCCACTATGGTCCCGCTTTGCACACCCAGCTAGCAGCTAACGGGGTTTGAAAAAACAAATCTTCCCTAACTGGAGAGCAGATTGCATTCAGCAGCCTGGCATCAGATCTCAACTGGAAACAAGGCAAAAAATGCAAAAGTTGCAACGTACTCAGCTTAACAAGTTCAGCATTATTTATTTAATGTCCTTAGAACATGAATATTTAAAGTGTGAAATGACCTCTAACCAGAAGAAAGTTATCAAAATCCATACGTGCCACCTCTCCAGCCAGAGGGCAAGCTGAGCTGGCTGCTCGGCTCAGGTCAGAGTAGACCAGGGCAGAGGCTTCATTGTGTTTTCTCAGGAGCTGGCACCCCAGCTGTCCTCCTGGCACTGACCTACAACAAGCATCTTTCTACAAATCTGACTATAAACGGTGTGTCTATCACGAGCCTGCAGCTACTTATGGGCAATGGAGCAAGAGGGAGCAAACAAACAGCGCCTGGTGTGGGGTCATGGATGGAGGTCCTGTGCCCCAGGCTGGTGCTCGGGCATGTCCCAGATTCTGCCCCAAAAGAGGCAGCAGGGCCTGAAACTTCAGCAGACAGCCAGGATACACAGCCAGCGGTTACAGCTTTACGGTGATCCAAAGGCTGACCCGAGCTATTGGAGGAAAGATTTTATTCCAATTGAAACAGGGAACGCATACACAGCAAGGGCATGGGACAGCATCACCGCCCCCATAGGGACCAGCCAGTCTCAGGCAAATGCATCCACATGGATTAGGTTCATCTGGAACTCAGAGAGAATAATATTTTCCTACCTCATAGACCCATTACAAGAGATATTCATTAGCGTTTGGGAGGCAATCAGACCATCACCATGATGAGCACCATAAAAAGCCGCCTGTGAAATGTGTCACTCACCGAGCCAGCCAGCCGGAGCCGAGCCCTGCCCTTTTGCTGCCTGTCATGCAAGAGAGACAGCCATAATTTAAGAGCCAAGGAAGTGCCTGCCATTTTCTCTGGTATTTTAGCCACTAGGACTCGAGCTTTGCCAACTGTTAGCACCTAATGTTGCAACCAGCACATTTCAGCTTCAGCTTGTGAGATTCCTGGCATTTCACTTCAAAAGATGCCGCGTTCCTAAAAAAAGCACTTTTTGCAATGGAAAATGATTCACACCCATTTTTCACCAAAGTATATTGAAAGCCAAAAAAAAAAAGACAAGGAGAAAGCAGCCGGCAGCACTGGAAAACTCTGTGGGAGCTCGGGGCTGGCTGGTGGCACGGCAGTGTGCTGGCAAAATCCGCTTTGGTGCCTGGTTTATAGGGCCTGGACCCACACAAGGTTCTCCATCTGGCCAGGAGGAGGAAGAGCTGAGACTGTCCCTACCAAGTGACACAGCTCCACAAAACTTCCCCTCTGGAGGTGAATCTAGAACAGGGTGGCAATGTTGGTGACAACCCCTAGAGGCAGGACCACAGCTCATTTTGGGGCTCACTGGTTGCCTACAGCACCTCCAGGAAAGAGGCACCTCCCAGGTGTGTTTGCACCTCAGCGACCAAAATCCCAGCTTTTGCAAGCAGCCCCAGCACCCTGCCCTCCTCCTTGCACTGGCAGCCCGGAATGGAAACCAGGAGGGTGATTTCTGGATACAGCCTGACACAAGGCCAACATGCAAGTTGGAAATCAAAGAGAACCAGAAGTAGGCTCGTTATAGGCTAATTAATCCAGCAAAAGTCTTCTGGACAAAGGTTGATGACATTCACTTCAGGATAATTTTGAAATAAATATGAGGATTCACAGAAGAAAAAAAAAAACGGGAGAAAAGATTGTTTTGAAGAATAAATATAGCTCATTTCTAGATCCCCTCCTCCACATATCAATTAATGAAGCAAATCACCCATCTGAATCAAAGATGTGGGAGAAAAACACAGTTATCTATTTGAACTACAAAAAAATTAAAGGATTTAAAATGAAACATATAATTAGCCTGTAGGACTCTGCTGTAGGTTATTGAGGCAAAAAAAAAAAAAA
>VXAA01007452.1:3087160-3217448 GCA_013399115.1 Anseranas semipalmata
CTTTCAAAGAAGGGCTAGACAGCTACAAGAATAGCTTCTGCTGCTCTCCAACAGAGGAGGAAGCACTCATCTTCCAGAGACAGGCAGGGCCAGCCGGAGCCCAGCTCTGGCTACAGGGTTTGTAAGCCATCAGCAAACAAAACCCTTCATATGTTGGGTCCTATGCTGTTGCTGTCATCTGGTGATTGTAACTGCTGAACCTCCATCCAGGAGGCCAGCTCTCAGTCCCCTGATATCAGGCAATCAACAGATAGCACCAACACAATACCCGACATATGAGGGGTTTCATTCACCAATGTTTGTGCTCTTCTGATTGAAGGCAGGCACTAAACATGGCTATTTTCATCAGACCCCAGTGCTGCAGGACACATAGCTGATGAACACCAGCTGGCAACGGGAGGACGTGTTCCCAACAATTAGCTGTATGATGATGCTCTGCAATCTCCTCTGAAGCATCTGGCATGGGCCACTGGCAGACCCAGCCCCGGGATGAATCGTCGCTCTGTTCCGCTGTGGCAACCCTTATGTTATTAAAGTTTAGATTGAAATGAGGAGTTCAATGTCAAATCTACAAGCCCAGCCAAAGACTCAGCAGATGCTGCATATATAAACTCATACAAGGGTTAATATCAGTCTGGACAAGGCTGAAGCTAGCTTTCATGGATAAATCACAAGAACATCCTTTAGCAGGCATCATTTTTCCAGAGATTATCACTTGCATAAACATGAAATACCTATGGGTCACATCTGAAAATCCCTCTTTATCATCACTATTGATTTGCAAATGTGATAGCTGCTAGAGACCCCAGGCAGGACAGGCACCACTTATCTTCCACCAAGGCTTGGATATATGCCTAACCTTAAGCATGCTTGCATGCTGCTCCTTGCATCGTTGCAGAAGCAAGTGCAAAATGCCATTGTAGCGCTGGAAGCATTTCCATGCACTGTTGTTCTGCTGAAAACAGCTACCCAAAATACAGAGCAGCAGAGAGAAAACTCCCTCTGCTTTGCATGGACTCCCTGTAAGGATGCTGGGGGGTGGCCTGATGGATCGAGCAAAGGAGGACATGTGCCTGCCTTCAGACACCTCCTCCTGGTGCCCCTGCCCACGCTGTCCTGCTGCCCCACGCCTCAGTTTCCTCCTGGATGATGATTTCTATCAGTACACTGCCTGGGGCTGGTGCCTGCTGATGAAAAGTGTCCTGAAACAGGCAGGTCTCAGCATAATCTGGTCATTCCCAAATAAATGACCACTGGACATTTGCGTTGGTAGAGCAGGTGTCACCAGCTCAGTTAAAAGTGTACAAGTCACTTGATCCTCATCTGCAAAAAAAAAGGTGAATAGAAAATGACTCCCTCACAAAATAAGATCACTTTGACTAAGTTACCTGCTTCCCTTCAGAGAAGATTTAAGCTTTCTCTCTCTTCCTCTGCAATCTGGCTCCCTTTTGAAGTTAAAAGAAAGGAAGGTTTGGGGGCTTTTTTATTTAAGAAGAAAAAAACCTTCTCCTCTTTGAAAATATTTTTCTTAGACAATTGCTGTCTCAAATTTTAACAAATACTCACTAATTTGCACCTTGTTCAAAAGCCAAACAGTAACTTTGATTTTTTTTGCCTACTGAATGTTACTCTGCCTTTCTTTGTCTTAGTGGCAGAAGGGAGAGTCTTAAAGAAATCAAACTACCAGCTCCTTTCCAGATTTCCACAATTTGTTATATAATTTCTTAAAAGGAGCCATAAGGCCACTTGGAGGAAAAAAAAATCTTTTAAAAGAAGAAAGAAAATAGATTTTTCACCCATCTTCTTGTAGATGAAGTAGATGAGACTAAAAAAAAGGCATTTCATTTGAAACATTGTATTCGAGCCCAAGAAAAAAAGCCGACAAGGTGTCCCTGCTAGGAATTTCATTCGAAGGGACCAGACAGAAGAAACTGAGATTTTCTTCAAGGACAAAGAGAAAGGAAGTTTTGAAAAAGATGAGCTCAATCTAAAACATCCTTTTTTTCTTTTCTTTTCTTCTTCTTTTTTTTTTTCTTTTGTCAGCTGTGTGAGAAGAGATGTGGGGTTTTGTTTTCCCAAGGAGGAGAATTTGGGTTCTGCGTGTTTGAGGTACAGCGGGTGCGTGAGTGGCAGGCAGAAGCAGAGCAGGCAGGGGAGCACTGCACCCACCTCTGCCTGCAAGGCTGCCTCATAAATATGGGACGGCTTTAATGACGGAGCACCGTTTTAGGAACCAGGTACTCAGGGCTGCTCAGGCTGCTCCACGTTGCTCCAGCAACAAGAAGCTCATCTGAATGGCCAGAGAGAAAATCCCTGTGACCATCTCACAGCCTTGGGTAAAGGGAGTGGCCAAAGAGAGGGGGAGCAGAGAGGCTCGGCACCTCAGTCCTGTTGCACTTGAGGCTTTGCAGTGGCTCCCACAGCTGCTCAGGGACCCACATCTCTTGATAACTGCCTGGTCCGAAGAGGCTGACCGGTCCCTCCACTTACTGTGGGCATGAGCTGGTCCTCCAGGCAGCTCGATGCATAAACCTCCCTCTCCATCGCCTCCTGTGCACATGCATACACACGCACCAGCGTGCTCCGTTCATACATATGCATGCACATGAGGGAAGCATAATGAAATGCATCCAGCCTGTCCTTTCCCAGAGGGAGCAGATCCTCCCGCGGCTCCTGCGATGGAGCTCCCAAACCCGTCTGTTCCAGCCTCCTCCTCCACAGAGGGCTGATGGCACCTCATCCCCACACCCAAACCTGTCCCAGCTCCTCTCTGCTGGAGATGAGCCCCACGGTGAGCATCACCTGGGGCTCAGGGACTGCAGACCAGTGGGAAAGGATGAGGCAGCAAGAAAACAAAGCAAGTGCAAGAGGTCATGAAAGTTAAAGGTGGTTCTGGGGAAGACAGACAGATTTTACACGAGGTACTGGAGCTGGACAGTGGTGAAGAGGACAAAATGGCTCTGCGGAGAAAAAAACAGCCACTAATCTGTTGTTATTTATCAGTTTACCAGCACTGGTGTATGCTGTGGTGGGTGTGTTTGCACATTGCTAATCAACTAAACAGTTTGCATGTAGCCCTGGAAGAATGGCAAATTAACCCAGTATTCTGGCGTTGGAGACATTTTGTGCTGAAAAGATGCGTTTGGTGGCAGACTCACAGGCTCCCTCCTGGATCACACATTTGCATCCAGGATGTTTTCTTTCCAATACAAAGCCAGTGAAAACAAAACCAAACAGCCAAACAACCTTTCCAACAAAAATAAATGGAGCTTAAGCATCAAAACATATCTGTGCATTTCTGCTATTTGCTTATAAAAAATAAAAACAGAAGTCAAAGCCTTCAATAGCAGACTTCCAGGTCTTTTCAGCTCACAACATCATTTCATTTAGAAGTTTCCTCTAATTATTTAAATGCTTTCAGGTGAAAATCAAACCAAAATTAACCTGAATGACACTTTACTTTTTCCTCATTTTATTTCCCTTTTTACTGAAAATCTCCTGTGAGACCCCTCCCCCCCTTCCAGCTCCCAGCTCTCCAGGGGCCCAAGGACAGATCTGCCCTGCAGCTCCACTCAGGGACACAGAGCCAAGCCCAAGGAGCTTCCACAGCCCTGCGCCTGCCTGCACCATGTTCCTTGAACTCAAAAGCTGCATAAAACACCATGGTGTGACCAGTTTCACGGCCAACCTGCCCCTGCCTTTCAAAGTGTGCCTCTGTTTCTCTCCAGCACTGAAGAAGATGGACTGCATCTTTCCAGCAAGCCTCAAGCTGCATCTTCCTGCTGAGGACACAGGAAAACCAACAACAACAACCCGTGAAATAGGAACATGTGCATCTGGTCCAACCCTTTCATGAGTATCTCAATAATGCAATAAAAAAAAAAAAAAAAAGCATTCTGCATTCATACAGCTTCACCACGATGCTATTAAAATAAAGATAACGGCTGTGAGTGAGTTAGCACTGCATTAGGCAGCAGGCTGCAGCTACATCTTGCTTCATTAGCAGCCTCCCTGCCCCTCACGCAGTCACTTAAGGTGCCTTACAGAGCCGTACACGTGTGAGGTGGCTGGGGACAGGGTGAGCTGGGCACAGCATCATTTCAGGGACCTGTTTCTGCTTCAGGATCCATGGAGGGGTCACTGCTGTTGGCTCTTTCCTCTATTTTTTCCCTGCTTGGTTTTCACAAGTTTTAGTTTTGCTGTCCCAGGTTGCTCCTTCCTCCTCAGTCATATTAAAAGCCACAGGAGGGTATTAACTGCCCTAGCTACCTGCCCAGGGCCCAGGGGAGAGCAAATTTAACCTATCCCTTTCAAAATGAGACTGTGGAGAGAGCATACCATTAGTGCCAAGCAGCAGTTGTGTTCCCCAGGGCTGGAGGGGCCCTTTCCTGCCATGCTGCGAGGAGCCTGGCTGCGGCTCCAGCTCCTCTTCCACCACCAGGCCTGGGCAAGCAGCACGCAGAGCCCTGCTGCTTGTGGTGGGGCAAGGGACAAATGTGCCAATGGTGCCATTAGTTCTCTGGAAAATGGGAAGAATGCTCTGGGGATAGCCTTCACTGCTGCGTCAGCATCCCCAGAGGGGCTGTGCCAGAGGGTTTGGCTGCAGGGTGCTGAATGCTCCCACCCAGCACAGCGGCTGGGATTAGTGGGGTGACGTGGGACCATACCCCAAGAAACCCCGCTGCGCAGCACCAGCCTCTCCAGCTCCGCTTCCAGACCGAACACTCCACGAGAGCCCGCGGCGCCTTGTCCCGTGCTGGGGGGCACGCGTGCGGCCGAGCCTCCGTGGCCCCCTCCCCGCTGCTACGCACCACTGGTTTTCACCCCGGCAGCTGCCGCAGCCCGTGAGCCCCCACGGCTTGTTTGGTTTGAAGCTGTTGTGTTTGTTTTCTTTTCCTGTTAACTTTCAAGTATAGATGTGCAAGCTGGGGGAAGCGTTCCTAATGCCCCATATGTTTCCCCTCAGGAGCAGAGCTATTCTTTCCCATGCTTTAGACTTTTAAGATGTTGCCGCCTCATTTTAACTCCTGGTTGCTGCAGAGCCACGAGCCAGGCACGGGGAGGGGCCGAGCATCCCTTGCAGGACATGGTGCCGCAGCGGCCTGGGAGGCCACCCCAAGATGGGCGGCGGGATGGGGTGCATGGCTCCTGTCCCGCAGCCAGGCACTGCTCCTGTGCACTGGAACCTTTTCTCAGCAGCTCTGATGAAATGCTTTGAACCTAAAAATGAAAAGAGAAAGGAAAGGGATGTCCCGTTCCACCCCCTCGGCACAAATATATGCACGCACACACACTCCTGCAGACTTCTCCTTTGCCCGGTATTTCAAATGGCCGTATCTTTTTGAAGTTACCATGGCAGTGAGAGCAGAGCAACAGCACAACTCGCAGAGGAAGAGAGAGCATGGGGAGAATGCAGGCAGCAGCATGGAGAGGATGGGAAGGGGCCGCGAGGATCCTCTGATGTCTGTGAGATGTGGTGCAGGAAAGGGTTTCCCACCGGAGAAATTAAAATAAGCAAATAAATATCCAGCCATGAGAGGGCAGACAAAAAGTAAAGAAGAGAGAGCTCTAAGAGCAGAGCTGGGAAAAGGACAAAGAAAGAAGCAAAGCAGAGACAGAAATTCAACTAATTATAGAACAGGGGGTGTAAAGAAAGTGAAACAGAAAAAGGTGAAAGAGGACTTGGCACCAAAATCTAGAATGAGACCAGTTCCAGGAAACAGCAAGTTTTGAAGACAAAATATGCAAAACTGCCAGTGACAGACTGCTCCCGAGCAGCCTGCTCTGCCAGCACCCACGGGAGCCCCAGTGCCTCCAGCTGCCTCGACACGACACCCAGTTAGCCCTGGGCACTGGGCTCCCTGGCTGCAGCAAGCCCGGGTGGAGGAATGGCATGGTGCAGGAGGAGAGGAGAGGGGCAGCTTTATCCAAGGCCACACTCTGCTCCTGGTTGCACCTCACCACACTGCACCGCGCCATCTGTTCTCCAAGTCACCAGGATGTCAGGTCTCGGTTCAGCCTCGTTGGATGGGTGCTTAACTCATCCTTCCCTTTGCACCCCAGTAATGTTAGCCTGTGTGCTCATTTAGAGCCTGTGAGCCCACAGGGAGGAGGTGACCAGCCTAAGAAAGATGCCCTTTGTACGACCGATTGGGAAAGCACCACTGAGCTGTCTTCCAGCCAAGATTAGATATCTTCTAGCGCAGATCTAATCTACCCCAGCAACAGGGACCTGACTTTTCCCTCTTGGGCTACTCCACAGATTTCATTGCCAGAAAGTCATTCAGAGCATCCCATTTTTCTCAGCATGAGTCTGTACTCCCAGTAGACCCATGCTAAATAATTCCTTTTTGCTCTGGAAGTGTAAAATCTTCATATGTCATTTTGGCTTTGTACCTTATTTAAAATGGTTGACATTTCTGCATTTCCAAGCTTACCTGGAGGGTGCTAAGCAGAAGACCATGAGACTGGAAAACTTTGCAAAGCAGAAATCTTACAGAACAGGAATGCAGGATGAAAACAGCATCCCACGCATATTTAAATACCAGCATCCAGAGTGAGCAGGATTATGATTGCTTGGCCTGAAACAAATGGTTCCACTTTTGCTGCCGCTAATACCATTAAATAACCAAGAGAGCGAACGTCGCTGATTAGAAAATGGCACAGAGAATGACTGACGAACATTTGCAAATGCTAATCAACTTTACAGAAATGTTAACTTTCAGACCTAAAAAACCCTTGACAGTGTCCCTGTGAAGTTATGTAGGGTGAGGCTCTGCATACTGGAGCCGTCCCTTCACATTAGGCTTGATCCTTGCTCACCGTGCGAGCACGCAGCAGAGTGCACCCTTAATGCTTTTCAATTACATGACAAGCAAAGCAACCTATTGGTGCTCTTTATGTTAATGTCCCGATATTTTTCATATTTATGATATCTAATTACATGTGCTTCTGATAGTGATGTAATGTTTAGGTACTGAAGATTGAGAAGACTGCTCTAATGTTAATATATTTACATTATTAAAAAGTAATACATTACATAGGCAGTCTGCTGCGTAGGGCTGCATTTCTAGATGAGCTCTCAAGGCAAATCCATTATCTTCTCCCTCCTCCTGTCCCCTGTACAGATTCTGATAACTAGGATTGACTGGCAGTGGTTAAAGTGACTGCAGCTGGTATCATAGTGCCAAAAGGGAAAAGGTATCTTACACATGCATGAAATTAAATAGGCCCAGGGGTCTCAAAGGACCACACTGCATTACCAGGCAAGGAATTCAAGACATTAGCTCAGAAGATCAGCATTGCAAAAATGGTGCAAAAAAAACCCTCAAGGGGGATAGAGAAAGACAGACTCCCCTGTGCAGTGCCATCAGAGGCGCTTTCTGTGAGAGTCCATTAGCTGGAAGGGAAGTCTCTGCAAGACCCTCGGGCTCAGGCTACCTTTCCCCTCCGGTCAGGAAATTGCACATGTCTGATGATCACCAGGATGTGCTGCAGAGCCCATTGCTCTCTTCAGATGAGGAGAAATGGTGTATTTATAGGAGAGGTTGAGTCGTTATGTTCCCTACGGATCACCTTCCGGGAGGGCACGTTCCCTTTGGGATTGCATCCTCCTCCAGTGCTTCCTAACTGATCACATCTTCACAAGTTCACCAAAGAAGCCAAGACCCAGGCTGGTGCTTCATACATTTTACAGAGACACCTCAAAGTAGCTAACTCAAAGCTAAAATGTGTTATTCAGTATTACATGTCTAGTCAACTCAGGAAGGATGTCAACTGCAAGTGAAAACTGGGGGGACAAGAGGGAGAAGCTGTGTTTAGCCTTCCACCGGGGGATATTTGCAAAGCGAGCAGGTGCTGAGTCTTCATCTTCTGCTGTGATCAATGAGAACTGAGAGGGATCCGCACTTCCTGTATAAATGCAACATCTCAAATGCTGGCTCCACATTAAAAAGCCCTGAAGAGTCCTTCTCTCACAGCAAAAGCGAGTCACAAACACACAAGAGGATTCAAAGATGTCCAGCACTAACAGCACTGAAGGATTTATAGAGACAAGCTTATTCAGGATTCACTTATAAATTCCTGATAAATGACAAATAGGTGTTTATACAAAAAATGTATAAACAGTTGCAGAATCCTTACCAAGTACAGCAAGGTCCACTTGATCACCAATGACCTGCTAATAAATTATAGTTGGTCACCCACATCTGTTGTAAGCCACACATTAGGAACCTACTGTGCGGGGCACGCAGACGCTCAGCATCAGTGCCCACCAGGGAGGACAGGCGCTTTTGCCAGTGTTTAGACACTGGACAAATTAATTGGATGATGAGGAGCTTGAGCAGGCAGACCTCCAGCACCTGCTTCAGTGTACGTATTTCCATTCAGTACAACATGCTGACATCTTTCAAAAGGAAAATGTATGAAACTAGGTCTTCCTGGCTATTTCTACTGCTTTGGATGTAATTTCTGCCTCCTTAGAGTGATGTGTGCTTACGCCAAGGAATTGGAAATGACTCCTGAGTCAGTAATAGTGGTGGGGAGGAGGGGGGGGAGTTGCTTGCAAGTCACAGCTGATCTGCATTGACAGAGAAGTTGTAAGGCAGCTTCTGTGATTTCTTCCCAAATTAAGCCTAGCACAAAGGAGGATTCTCAACCTCTTCTTTTAATGAGCACAGAGCTATAAGGACAATTACACTGGATGAAATAAAATTAATTAACGTACACATTTGGGGACTAAAAATGCTTATTATCTAATATATATGAATTTGACCTAGCTTAAAATTAATGACAGAGCCAGAATATACACGGCATTCAGGTTATATAAAACTGAGATAAACATGGTGCAAAGAGAGATGCTGCTGATCCCTCTAATATCAGTACTGCGAGAGCTAGGAGGAGTGGATGAAAACATGCTCTGTACATAATTTTCATAGAAATTTGCTTCGGTTGAGCTTGTACTTTACATGTGTTTTAACAACTGAACTTACTGGCAGCAGTGAGCTTGGCAAAGTGAATATTAGGTAATACTTCTATGAATATTTTCTCGAGCTGAAATTCTATTTTGGAAAAAGACTAGCACAATGCAGCACTTTACTTTCCGGGATGCCAATAGCACTTACGTAATTGATTGAGTTTGTGGTTGCATGCGTCCTGGCATTTCAGCCAGGATGCCTGCTTTAAATGCTTGATCAGGATTTTTTATTCCTGAAAGATTCCTTCAAGGAGAAGCATCCATCCTACTGGAGAACAGAAGCATGCTGGGTGGCCTACTGATCCAATTAAACTGACCAATACACTTAAAACCCAGCATCAAGAAATGTGCAATTAATTAATCACTTGCATACAGTTGACAGACCACAACTTATTCATCTAAGTTATCTAGCAAGAAAAAACTGAATTATGAGGAAATTCAAGAACATCTTTTTTTTTTTTTTTTTTTTTTTGTGGATTACAGCAAGGCAAAGTTTATTAAATAACTCATTCCAAATTACTTTGGCAATTCCATGTATGATAGAACAATTTTAGTGTATAAGAACTTCTTGGATGATGTTAAAGGGCAATCCTATCCAGATAGTGGCTGTGAAATCACATTTGGCATCTCAGGAACTTCAGCTCAGCATGCTCCTCTTATTACAAAAATGTACAAATGTGTAGTGTTACGAGTTGGTCCAAAAAATAAGCTTAATGGAAGTAAGGCATTGCACCATGGTCTGCCTGTGCTTTCTGATAATGGGAAGAAAAGCCCCTTTGCAGGCTGGAGTTACCAACAATCCACATTAGAAACCCTTAGGCCTACACTTGGATAGTGCTATCAAAAAAATACCCAAGAATGTGCAAATGATAGAAATAAAACCTCAGATCACTGTTTTTAGGACAGAAGATCTGTGCAAATCATACTGCCCATTTCCTGAGCCAAGGCAAGGATGCTTTATGCAGTGATGCACATGAAGGGCGTTAGCGCTTCCCCGCCTCTTACGGATGTGGGGGAGGGAGGAGAATTGGATGCACATGGTTCAACAGGATTTGGACCAGAAAGTCTGAAACTTGGCATGGCTCATGAATCCAGCAGTCTCCTACATATACAAATCCAAATAAACTCAATTCAAAAGGAGCAAAATAAAATCTTTCCTGTTTACTCATGCATGTCTGTAAGGAGACCCCGGACACTCCTGGGCACGGAACAGAGGGCAGTGCAGGAAGGGCACAACACAGAGCTCGCTTCCCCTTCTCTCCTGGCGTCAGCAGGCGCAGTTGCTAAGAATTCCCTGGGGAGCAGATTTCCCGGGGGCGGCGATGCTGAGGACTGGCGAAGGTCCGCGAGCGCCTCTCGATCCCTGCGTGCAGGTTCCCAGTGCTGCTGGTGCTGTGCCGCGGCTGCTGTGATTTATTTGCCAGGGAGGGTGGGCTCTCTGCAAACCTCAAATGCACCTGGGATGGGGTCAGGGCATGGGCACAGGGGTGAAGCCAGAGAGAAAGCCCTTTCCCATGGTTGAAAAGGGTTGAGGCAGCTCTAGGGACACAAGAGTTGTCCTTGCAGCATTGGTGATAGGGACAGGCAATAAAGAAAGGATGAAAATGTGCAATTCCTCAATCACAGAGCCAAGGATAAGAGTTCTCTGAACTAAGCCACAGGTTTATAAATGTAACCCCATTTTTCTACAGCGAAATCTCCCGTATATAACTCCCATGTAATTCCTTATTCACTTTTATAATCCCATCTTTCTTCTGGGAAGATTTCCTTCACTCTGTCTGCCCCCAGATTCACTTTGGGATATAGGCCTGATTTATTCCTCAGAGAAAAAGGCTGCTACCACTCCTCCCAGCTGCTACGAAGCTGTCCCTTAACCCTGCAGAGGAAGGACCCTTTCCTAGTCATGTCATTAGCATTTCCTACTACTTGCATGTCATTTTTCTTTTTCCTCTTCATTCTTTTTTTTTTTTTTTTAACTTCTGCAGTGAATTCTGCTTCAACACCCACATGTCTGCTATTGAAGCCAATCAGCAGGATTGACTCAGGTAAGTTCTTTTATTAGGTACTGATTTCTTTGTGTCTGATGTCTTTATCCAGACTCCTTTGAAAATTCCATTTTGGCTGAGCATATTGAAGCAAATGCCTCTCTCACTCTCTTTCATTAGCAATTTTAGGGCAGCACTGGCAGGTTTTTCACTCCTCTCTCTTGAACTCAGGAAAAAAGCTGCAGTGGCTTTATCTCTTTTCACTGTCTCCTAAGGATGTCCTGCCAACACTCTCCCACCTCCAAAATTGGACAGAAAATGTAGGTCTTCGGTAGTCTGATGGCCCGAGATTTGGAAGCAACAACATTTCAAGACACTGGTTTTCTCATCTCCTCAGACTAGAATTAGTTCTGCCACCAACATTTTGCCCACGGCCCCCAACCCCAGGAGTGCTCACAGCGCATCTCCCTCTCACAAATTATTATGCTCCAATGAAGATGTTCCTAGCAGAGCTCTAACGTGTCTGGCACGAATTCATGTTATATCTAGGTTTTGACATTGGGCCTGCTCCTATAGAAGTCAATGTCAAAATTCCCTGAACATGAGGATCAGGCCTGTTTCTCTGATTTATGCAAGTTATTTTTATATGATAGTGAATTGGATGCAGTATTATAAAGTCTGGAATTAATCTGCATTCTAACACTTTATAAAAAGCAAGAAAAAAATATCCCAAATTAACATCCTCCTTAACCTTTATTTTTATCAAGTGTACTAAATCAACTGAAGAATAATTGCTCTGAGGACTATGCCAAATGAGTGCACATTTAGTTTACATATTCCCTAATGTAATATGAATTGATGAACTTTCTGAGATACACATGATATAAATGATCATGATGTGCCATTCTTAATTTCATTCAATTGTCTCTGCAAAAACACTTTGCTCTTAAGATGAAAAGTGCATTACATGCACACCGGGCCCACAGGAGAGAAGAAAACTCCCTTGGAAGTATTTGCCCTTTTGGCAAAAAGAGAAACTATTCTAAACATAAAGGTCGAAGTCTTGCTGTATAGTGACTCACTGGGAGCCAGGTTATTGCACAGGGCATGGCATGGCTGCAAGCAGATCAGGGACCAAACACTCCCAACTCCAGGAAGAAAAAATCTGAGCCAGCCCCACCACACTGTGTTGCTCTTTCCTGCATGCCAGCTTCCCTGTGAACGTCCCACCTCAGCTCCCAGCCGCCAACTTAGACCTGTCTCAGCTACGTGAGAAGAGGAAGGTCCTTCTCAACCCAGGCCATTCTATGATTCTAGGAAGAGTTGTTGCTGCTCACGTTGCACGCATGAGCAGCCCAGGAGTTAGTTGTGCTCAGCGTGCCCTCATGCTCACACAACAAGGTGAGCCACAGCCTGGCCCTGAAGAAGGGTGAAAAGTGAGCTAGCAATGTCCCACTGGGTTTGGTTTGTGTTCATTGTTCAGTGAATACATCACTGTAAATACCTGCACGTGCTACCGAGCTGTCTCCTGCAGGAGTGAGCACCTCAGTGAGAGTGAAGACCACTCAAAGACCTTCTCTGCTTCTCTGGCTGACCACCCTCAGTGACACTCTACAGCACCAGATTCACTACAACATGCAGTTACCTGATGTTTTTCATCCCCCATGAGTCTCCCAACATTGTATGACCTTGGGCACATCTTCTTTGGTCCTCAGTTTGCCATCTGTTAACTGGGGCATAATAATGTGTTACAGGTTTTAAAGCCAAACAGGATAAGCAATCATCTGAGTTGGAGCACTGTATCATAGAGGTCACTGGACTCCCCTGAATTTTATTTAAATCAAAGCAAACCTCTTTGAAAATATATCCTGCCTTGATTTGCTCATAGCTAGACTCTGAGGATCCAAAGGAAAGGTGGTAAGCGGTGCCAATGTTAATTACTGTCACAGATAGATATGTCTGTGTTCAGCTTCCTTCATGGACTCCTGCACTTTTTCTGCTAAACGGAAGAGTCCAACAAAAAGAAGGTTTGTTCCTCAGATAGAGACTTACAGATCATGATCAAATCATGCCTTACTTTTCCTTTTAGGATATTGAATTATAATAGCAACACATTATAATAGTAATATTTATCAAATGTTCCAGTTCCTGCTTTCAAGCATATGGTTCTTCCCTGAGTCTTGCCAAACTCCATTCAGTGCACCAAAGCAGGGATGCCAGCGCTGAGCTCGCTCTTCCCATTTCCTCTCCTCTGTGCACATCCTAACAGCTCCCCAGCAAAAAAGGGGCTGAGTCTCCATTAACCTTGATAGGCGCTCCTGCAGTGCAAATAATAATGCTCGTGGTTATCACAGAGCTTGCTGCCTAGGGAGAAACTTTTCTTCTCTGACACCTGTGAGCAATCTGGAGCCATTAGCCATTTCACTCCAATACTAATGATGTTCCCCTCAGTCATTATCACTTTTTTTTTTTTTTTTTTTTTTTTTTTTTTTAATAAAACCCTACAGTAAAACTGAATCTAACAAGTCATTAAAACCCCAAAGAAGCTCTGACTGACTTGATCCCAATTGTTCCTTATGTCTGACAAGATTCTCCCTATTGAGCATTTGACTTGCATTTTATGTTGCCTCATTAAACTGTGCTAGACTTTAATCAAGGTCAAATGGGGGCAAATTTGTGTTTCCAGAATCCAAATAGCTTTTGCCAGGCTGCTGATCTGCAACTTGCATTGTTTCAAGAGCTCTCCCCATGGATGTAGCCCTGTGGATTTCCTTAACGTGCCACACGAGAGCATGACCTGTGCCCCATGGGGCCTGGGGAAAAACTAGGACCCATGATTGTTTATACTGCATTAAATTCTCATTCAAATCCTTCCCCAGTGCCTCTGAAGTGAAATGCCCAGACAAGGAACTCAGTGAAGAAAGAACACTGTATCACAGCATGAATAAAACATGTCCTAATTTTATCAACACCTAGACTCCCAGTCCTTAAAAACCTGAGGTATTTTTTTCCTTTATAAGGTATATGATGAACAGCCGATTACATTTTTGATGTCTTTTAATGATCATAATTAACTATGATCCATCATTGTAATTTCATCACTAAATCAAGGTAGATCACCATAACAGTCATGATAAATCATACTCTTTGCACAACTATTCCTGAGGATGAACCAGAAAATGAAGTTAGAGGACTTCAGAACCTCTCTGCTCCGTCAGCAGGATACTTAGCAGTGAGTGCATTCCGATCGCACAGACACGACATCTTATGGAGTGAAACCACTCATCTCCCCTCAGGTTCATGGGCTTGCTTGACTCATGTCAAGAGCTGTGCCTCTAGTCTTCCTTTCCAACATCTGAGGAAATCAATTATTGGTCACCCATTTTGTGTATTTTCCTTCCTGAAAGCAAGGGATCAGTGTTTCTAATCTATAGGGAGGTGGTACCTAAGAAAAACAGCTCATTACAGTATTCCCTCTGGAAGTCCTCATTTTAAATAGAAAATGGTTTTTAAATAATATAAATAACTGTACAGCCATGCCAGCTGTGATTAAGACCAAAGTCCTCACCACTGGGGGTTAGGTAAGACCCCTTGGCACCACCCATATTTATCAACACAATAAATTAGTCTGTAAGAAAGATCAGAATGGGGCCATATATCCTCTCAGGGGCCACTAGGACCCCCATATCAAGCAACATATGATGAGATACCAGAATTAAGAGCAAAAATCTTGATAGTGCTCACGAGATGGATTTGCTTTAGACAAATTCAAGTCTGAGGATCTACGTGGTCTTTTCCTGACTTTGCTCTGTAATTTCAGTTCTGTTAAATACTGTTCCACAGTGTTAGACACCACAGATGGCTGCCTACCCAAGAAAACTGAAGAGAGTTCTTGGGACTATAAAAAGCAAAAATCTTACACAAGTTTCCCAGCCCAAAAGTTGAGGAGATAAGTGCTGAAGTATCCTGTTGACTGCTCAAGGACCATCCAGAGTTTAAAAAAAAAATAAAATAAAAGTCATTCAAATGTACAACACTGACTTTTCCATGTAGTTTTGTATGATCAAGGTCACCAACCATGGCTCTCAGCAGCTCTTACAAAAGACGCAAAAGATGCATCATCAGACAAATAGGGAAACTGAGTTTCACTGGGGTGAAACAGTGTTGTACAGGGTTTCACTAGCAGAACTTCTCTCGGTCCACTAGGCATGGTTTCTTCCTAAAGACCATGAAGAGAAGAGATCAAGGTCCCTTGAGAGGACAGTACAGATGTCAAATTTCCCTCATCATGGTCCAAATGAGAAGTACTGCAAAGGTGATACATCACAGCTAGATTCCCCACTCTCCTGCAAGCTAGCAGAGGGCCCCCATCACTCTTGGTCTCCTTTCTCACATTCATTTTAATCATGTCTCTGTCATTTTCAGGTTTGGGTACAGCACACTCAGCTCGACCTGCCTTTGGCTCTGTGTCAAGGGTGTCATATTATCCATCTGTGTTACAATGGTAATGCTTGATAGCCAGGAAGGTCATTTCATCTCTAATAATTCCACCCAAAGGGGATATGAAGGTAGAATGATTACTGAGTCATATACCTTCTTGCAGAATACCTCATCCTCTTTGTTGCTAGATTATTTAAATGATAAATGGAAATTGGACAAGTGAAAATCACCTAAAAATGAATTGTGGTCATAAGCCATAGGAAACACATTAGGTTTCCAGAAAGACAAAATAAAAATCATCAAAGCTTACTCTCTTTCCTAGAGACAGGCTAAAAACATCTGTTTAAAATATTTTAGCTTTACCACCTGTTGTTAGGGAGAGGGATAACATGAGGCATAGTACTGGTTCTGCAGAGGTCCATCACTGCATGAATGGCCCAATAAACTGCAGCAACCTGTCGAAACCTGAACCTGGTACTCTGATGATCTAGAAAGAGACCATGTGTACAGCTAGGCTTATAAGCCAGAGGCACTCACGTGCCAGTGTGCGACTGTGCCAGGTGAAGAGGAAGCAGAGATATTCAAAAATACTAGGAGCTGAGATCTGAGCTCTTTCCAACATGGGATGACAATACTGTAATTCTAAAAAAAAAAAAAAAAAGAAAAAGAAAGAAAAAGAAAAATCAAAAATTTATTATAATTTTTCTTCACACTGTCATCTAAAGTTTTGCTTTTGTTACTGCCTTTGTTCATGTTCTTTGAAATACAACTAACTGTCTCTCGCAATCATCTCTCCGCGCAGTCAGCCAGGAGACGCGAGCAGGGGAGTGCCAGTGAGCACGGCGAGTTTTGTCTCCCAGCGTGCCACTGCGCAGCCAAGTAGCCTTGGGCTACCCAGCCCAGCTTTGCAAAGCTGTCTCAGATTTCCTGATTGCAGAATGAAGGTTGTAATATACTGCTGTGGCTCTGCGATGCTTAATTAACATTTGGGAAGATTTCTGCATGGTATATGCACTGTCAAAATGCCAATGCCTTTGCCATCTTGCTTACAAGATTAGAAAGTGACAGCAGGTAGGCTGTGGTTGTGCTGGGCCAGCCTGCGCTGCATTGAGCAGTCCTCACCGGTACCATGTACACACTCGTCTGTCTGTTCATGCCCATCTACTGTCTCTTGACTAATGTTTAAATCATAAGCTCTTTAATGCAAAGGCATTTCTTGCTCAGGATCAGTACAGTGTCTAGCAATGTGGGATCCTGGTTCGTGGCTAAACCTCAAAGGCATTGCAGGAGTACAAATATTAACAATGTAAATGGTTGCTCTAATTTGTGGCACAGGTTCAGTTTGTGGGCAAGTACCGAAATCCACCGGCTTTCCCCGCTCTCTGTGTTTCTTCTTTATTGACAGCTTAATCACCTTTATGTCTGCTGCTTATCTTGGAGGATTTTCTATGAATTGTATTCACTTTCTTCCACTGTGACAATATCTACACTTTGCTAATTAACCGCCTGGTGAACGTGGTTACAAGCCACAATAAATATTTTCTGTACCAGAGAATAATCGTGATGCTGTCACTTGACACTAGGGCTTTCACATCTTTTGATTTTTTTTTTTCTTTTCTTTTAGTGTTAAGACTCTGTTAGCTGTCTCACTGCAAATGCAAACAGATGTTTCACATCTTATGACTCAATGACCCATTCCACACACCTAAAACAATAAAACTTCAGGCACTGATGTTTTTATCAAATGAAAAGTCCATCTACTCCTTTCAGCCTAGTACAAAAGATGAAAAAATAAAGGTTAGCCTAGGGGAGCTTAGTCTCCAAAACCACTGAATCCTTGGAGACTACCAACAATATTAGTAATTACTGCTCAAAGCAAAGCTGAGTTGGCATGGAGACCACCAAGAGCTGGGTCTTTAAAAGATCAGCTTCTATTCAACACATATATTAAGTGCTGTATTAAGCACCTACTGAACCCCAGAAAAAAATGTAATCACAGAATTATTTCTAAGTGGACTTTTTGGTTTTTCATAAGTCAAGAAAGAGGGTCATGAATAGAAAGGGCAAAAATCATCACAGAGAAACATTTACCTCAGCCTTTCTGGGTGCCATTAATCACCCTTTCTGCAGAGCCTTGTACAAAAGCCATTAAAATTTAAGATAGGAGAAATCGCAGCTATTCCTACAGCTACAGCTATTGCTGCTGCTACTACTCTTAATTAAGGTCTGAGAGCAGTTAAACATTTAAATATGATAAGACTTAGAGGTGAGCTGGCTTGCCAAATGGAGAAAGCAAACATTGTCAAACGGGATCAGGGAGAGGACCCTGGGCAGCAAGACGAGGGGCAGCAGGGCATGGGGTGCGCTGCCGAGTGCCTGCGCGGGGACCAGGGGCTCCTCCTCATAGGAGGAACCGAAGCTGGACTCAAGCGGTAAGTATGGGCACAGACACAACTGCTGATTCTGAAAAGGCTTTTCTGCTTGGGTGCCCTGAGGCATGTCTCAATGGAGATGGTGTTTGCGAGGGCCACCTAATGCAGGAAAGCAAGGAGGTGTTGAACAAAACTGTGGAGATCCTTCCCTTGGGAAAAGCCCCAGGCCAAGAGCTAGACAAAATGAAGAATAAGAGCCATCATCTCCAAATTTTCAGGTCTAGGAATCTGGGTCTGGCAAAGCTGTGAGTGATGAAGGGTGTTGTGCACCGTCGCCGAGGCACAAACATCTCAATATAGCTTGTGTTCAGAAGCGGCACTGAGCATTATCCAGGAAGTTAGTGTCGTATTGTATAATCCACATTTGCTTTATGATGACACAGTGTCTTCCCTGCTGGATATTTTACCTTTCAAGCAGTAAGACAATAAACTACAGTCCCTGACAAGAAATGTTTTCATTGCCATTGTTTTAGAAACACATGTTTTCTCATTCACTATCAGCACTGCCTAAATCAAAAGAGGTGACTTTCACAATAAATCAGATAAGAGCAGCCCAGAACTGATACCTGCCAACTTGTTTTCTCCCTTAATGGTGCTCCAGAGGCAGACTGAGATGCTTCTTCCCAGAGCAGCCCAGAGGATGGGCGTGATGTGGATGAGCCCGACTGCAGCATTGTGGTGCTCCCCAGCCTGGCGTGGGTGCTCAGCACAGTGCTGTGATGGATGACACTGCATGAAGTAGAGCTGTACAGCACGTATGCAGAGAAATACATGAGAAATTAACCACTTCTGAGCCCTGAAATGTGCACTGCTGAACAGCACTCTTAAAAATCATTGTGAGCTTTTGTCCTAGTGATAAACATGTTTTTTGCCTGCCAAACTGAGGTTGTAGATGTTGAATAAAAATTTGTTCCTGTGGTTTTGACACTTACAATTAAGGTCTAAGGATTCCCTCCTCTTGCCTGACAATGGTGGCTCTATCCTGGGGTACGCAGGGTGACATTAACATAAGTGACCAACAGAATCATCATCTTCAAGTGTCTAAGCAGATGCTCGCCCAGCTGGGGACGAGCACAGGTTGTCTCAGCAGCTGCAAGCCTGCGCTGCACACCTGCACTCTGCATCCACTGCTAAACAGTAACCCTGCAATATCCCTCTGCTTGGTTATTTGTGAGGATGAAAGAAGGGTAAACGGAGGAGCTGCGCGCTGCTGCTCCTCATCTCAGCCTGCCACAGCTGGTGAAGCACCATGCTGAAGAAAGGCACTCGTGAGGATGCCTGAGAGGAGCGGGTGGGCGGTGATCAGAGCTATTTCTCCTCTTGCCCCAGGTGAACTTTTTTCTGTGCTAAAAGAATTTTTCTTACATGCAGGCAGACAACTTATTCTTTCCACCATATACTATCCTAATTTCCCCTGCACACAGTGGATCCAGCTTCTCCCCTTGAAGCAATAGGATTGTACAGATGCCTCAGTCCTGCAGGTCCCAGGGACCAATGCTCTCATTTCTTCCAATTCCTGCTTACCCAGGAGCCCAGCAAGACCTGCCAGGCCGGCAGCCAGAGCTCAGGCACCCTCACCGTGGCCACTGTGCACCAGGGCTGTGTCGGGCATCCTTTCCCTCCGCGCACCACATCAGCTAGCCACACTTCACAAAGCCTGCCCAAGAGCAGGCAGAAATTCCATCATGCACACTGGTGAGACACGAGGAGCAGCTCAGAGCAGAGCCAGTGCCAATACTGGGAAAGTGCATCTCATGATGCACTCAAAACCCAGTTCCCACCTGCGTGGTGCACACAAAAGCTTTCACAGGGAGAACTCCAAATGTCTGCTTGGATCATTAACTCCAGAGAGCTAGAGCTCAGCTGCTCGTGTGCAGGGATGTGTGGGAAAGGCACGTGCAGGTCAGCAACCCCATAGCTATCTTGCCCCTGTGGGAAGAACGTCCCTTGACCTCATATGGCCGTTCCCTTCTCCTCGTACTTTCGCTGTGCTGCGGGTTGTGAAGGCACCCTACCCAGACACCAGCTTCCACTTAGAGCCTCTACAGCCTCTCATCCAGAGCATGTCTGAATTTTAAAAGTTCTGCATCATGTCTCCTTGCATTTCATATTCAGCTACACAACTGGAGCTGTTGTCTGCATTCTCATTATCTCAGACTTCGATTAACATAACATCTTCCCTGATCTTGAGAAATTAAAGCTCATGGCAAACACAGCTCCCCAAGTCAGCATCTTGCCTGACCACACCACCACTTTGTACAGCCTCCCCATAGCCCTGATCCCTGTTGCATCAAACATAATATGTACATCTCTGCACATGTTCTCCATACAACTGATCAGCACTCCCAGTCCAAACTGATCCTCACGTTTTTAGTCCAATGCTGTCCTATTCCACAGAAAATGTCTTCTTACTTTCTCCCATTACCCCTCATGATTAGATAGGGTCTTTGCAAGTGTTCACATTGTTCTTCCCAAACTCTTCCTTAAGATGCTAGTTTCTGCTACAAAAAAAATAGTCATTGATTAGACTGCTGATGTGTTGCAAACAGCACCTAAAAAGCTGTCTAACAGGCCACTGTCTCATTACCCTCTACTTTTTCCCTCTCCTTGTCTGCATTTGTGTTTTTCTCTCAAGTTAAAAGTTTTGGAAGGTGGAGGAAACCTTTTTGTGCAATAACGAGGGCTTCATCATCCTGGCACACACCTCAAACCTGTGGCTGATACTGTTGTAGTAGTAGGGAAACTGCTCCTTCCCCCTCCAGGTGCATCGTTTCCCTCACAGTGCAGGGAAGGCTTCTCCTCAGATATCTTCTGCTGACTTCTCCTCCTGTACACCCCTCCCTGTTTCTTGCCCAGTGCCCACTCTCCATTTCAGCCTTCTTCCCTTCCAGTGTTCACCTGTCCCCAAGTTTTTGTTGTTGTTTTTGGCTTGGTTTGTTAGGTTTTTTGGTTTTTTTTTTGTTTGTTTGTTTTTAAGGGGGGGCTCACTGGAGTTTTCGTCCATCTCCCTTTCCAACATTCAATCCCCTTGCTCCCTTTATTCGTGGCCCACTGAAGCCCCGCTTGTTTATGCCATCTCCTGCTCTCCTGTCCTGCTTTGTCTCCCTGCTGCGTTCCAACTTCCCTACACTCTCCTGTCTCCCTCTTCAGTCTTTCCATTGACAGCCCACATCACTCCCTCCCTGCTCTTCTCTTGAAACACAGGCACATCTCACACAGATGGAAATCAAAATATATGAAAATAGAAGAAGGGGGGGGGGGGGGGGGGGAGGTAGGACAAGGCCCATGCCTTGTCTCGTCCAGCACACTTCCACTGGCACCAGCTGTTCCAGACAAGAGTATTAAAATCCCATGATGAACAGCCTTAGGATTCAAACTCCTCCAACAGGAACATTTAACTGCAATCCCTAATAGTTACAGATCATTCTGTGTCTTAAGGCAGGAAGTTTTATATGTCTGTGTTAAATCATTATCATTCAAGAAAAGGATATCTCATTAACATACACAGATGTGGGAAGTACAGCAGAACTTATTGCTAGCCCAGATCATGATTTAATGCAAGGAGAGGGACAAGGGTCTATATCATTCCTACCATGCTGTGATGGAGCAGAGGGGGCAAAATCCCATCTCTGGAGGAAAGACACAAACACTTCTTTTGTGTGCTGGGTGACGAAGTGGCATCCTGGTGATTTGTTTCAGGACAATATTCAGTCCTTAAGGGTGTCTCAGATGATGTATCCTAACCCACGTAGCCCTAGCACCTGCAATAGTACACAGTGACTACCTCAAATTCACTTTGAGTTTTGCTGAACCCCCAACTCCACCATCCCATCTGACCACAATGCATAGGAAGTAGCAGCTGGCATCTGAGAAAGAATTTGCTGCCACTGAGAGCTGGCTCCTCTCGCTGTGTCACGCACTGCTGGCGAGTGTCCCACGGGCCGCAGCCACGCTGCCTTGGCCAGGGAGCCCTGCTGTAACTCAGGCTTTGCTGAGATCCTAGACTGAGCTTCCAGGTTGCAGCAAACTCAAGCCTGTGCATTATGGAGCTCATTAAAAAAAGGCTTTGCACAGCTCTAATTTTCATTTCGACATTTTCTTTACACCTCCAGGCTTACTAGCAAGCTGTACCAGCAGAGACTTTAATTTGTTTACAGAAACAAAACAAAAAAAATCAAAATTAAACATATGAATTGAATTGCTGAAAACCACCCTGTTACTATAGGTTCAAATGTAATGACACCATCATTTAGAATAGCCTCATGTGGGTGTGTGCCTTCTGAGAGCTGCGAGAGGAAAATAAACCACATTAAAATACAATTCCTCTAGCAGTTTCTGAGACAATCAAAACCTTACAACAGGGGTTTTTCAGAAGGCAGGATTCTACCTTAATAGCATCTATAGATTGGATAGTCCCAAATGGCTCACATGGAATTTTTATTCAAACCTAAATATGGAAACAATCTTTATGTATACCTGTGCACATAGTCCTCACCACTGGAATAGCTGAGTCCCTGAAATTGTATTCATGTCCTTGGACAACCTGTGTAAAACTGGAAATTTAGGATGCAAGGTAGAGATTAAGACATGAGCATTATTCACACCAACCATTTGTAAGCACCTTATTTAGCTGGTTTTGTTAGCAGGCTGCTCTATACAGGTCATCCCCCAGGACAAAGATGCTCCTTTAAAAGCCTCCTTGTTCAGGTGCTGGGATGTCCTCTGAAGGGATGCTGCTGTGGGAATAAGGGGGAGCCAGTTGATTTAATGTATGGGAATCCTCAAAGTGCTTTTGGCAATGCTTCTCACCAAAGAGCTTTAAAGAGACTAAGGAATCATGGTACAAAAGAAAAGAACTTCTCTTGAAATAACAACTGTTCAATAGAAACAAAACTAAAAAAAAAAAAAGAAGATAAATGGTCAGTACTCAGAGTGGAGGAGGTTATCTACAGGGATCTGCACTGCTCAGTACTGCCAAATGTGTTTGTATTTGAAATGGGAAAGAGGGAGAACCTGGCAAAGCTTGTTAATAATGTAAGACCTGACTGGGAAGAGCTGCAGAAGGATCTCGTGGTGATGAATGACTGAGCGGTAAAAAGGCAGGTGACGTTCAGTACTGATGAATGCCATGGGGAAATACAACCTCGTTCTATACACACCACAGGGGGCTCTAACCGAGCTATCGCTGCTCAGGAAGGGCATGCTGGAGTTAGCAGAGTCATTCTCTGAAAATATCAATGCAGTGCTCATCAGCAATTGAAAAAGCAAATTAAATGCTAGGAATGATTAAGAAAAGAAAACTAAATGGAGAACAGCATTACCCAGAATGCCACAGAGTGCCCACATTTGGAATCCATGTACTATTTTGGCCTGCCCGCGATTGGAGGCAATGACTTTCACCTAATCATCCAGCAGACCTTGGTCAGCCTGCCCCAGTAATGTCTGCACTGACTGGGATGTCCACAAGTGAAGAGCAAAGTATTAGTAAGATTATGCTCTGAAAACAAATCCCAAATACCCAGCATATCTAGCCAGAGCTGCTATGATGGTCTTCTGTTGAGAAGATGCTGGGAGGCCCTGATAGTATTCTCAGACAATCTCCGTGCAGTTCTCAGCCAGATCTGCTCATGGTGGCTCAGCTCACCAGTGCACATGACTCATTCCCAGAACCTAAGGAAGCATGAAGCAGAAAAACATCCATAAAGGATTAGATCACAATCCCAGTGACAGCACTGGTGATTACTAAGTGGGGGGAGAAAAAAAGGTTTGTGTTAAAGACTTTTCCTAGGATGAGTAATTTGCAGCATTTAAAACTCTTTGAAGACTAAGTCCCTGTTAAAAGATACTCTTGCCCAGAAAAAGACAACCTTTGGCCGGTATTATATGATACAGCTATGTGGCCATCTGGATTTTGCCTTCAATCATTTTCATCGATTCAGAGGCATTTTAAAATGCTTAAGTTACTACATCGGATTTAAATTTCAGATCAATGTTGTCTTTGCAGAACTGCTCTGTCTTGAAACACGGCTGAGCACACCCCGTGCGGCGGCAGCAAGGGGCTGTGCCAGACCCACGCTGGAGCTGGCACTTCTCCGACTCCGGCAGTTATTGACTACTTCCTCTCAAAGCTTGTTGTGTTCATTCTGCTTGCAGCCTTCAAGGTCTCAGATGTCCTGGATGGCACAAGGCCTCTGTACATTAAATTTTTCTATTGGCAACACTGGAGAGGGTTCCAATCATTGTCTTCTTGGCAACTAATTAACTAGAGTCAAACGGTCTTAGGGTTCCTTGGATAGGTCTGCAGGTGGTTTGCATCCATGCCACCATTCACCTCAGGGCACTGGGGTCAGATACCCCATACTGTGGTTGCTCTCCACATCACCTGAACCACTGCATGTTGCAGGATCAGCCTGGCCTTGGCTGCCCTGCTCCTCCTCCTCATCCCAGAATCTCTGCGTGCAGCCAGCCCGGCTTTACAGGGCACAGCAGAAAGCTGCCAGGTTTGCTGCTGGGAACTATCTTCTTGTGCTCAAACACAGTCAGCCCCAGGCTCTTGCTAAATTATCCATTTCCTGCAGTTAAGGTGAAGCTCTCAGTCATGCCCCTGACAGATCACCCTGATTGGCCTGGCCTCCCAGCCTGGGGGCTTCCTTCCTCCACCCCATGCCAAGCCTTCGGGGCGCGTTTGGCTGCAGACTTCTGTTGGGGCTCACTCCTCCTCCTCTGCTCCTGACCACTGCTTTGCAGGAAGCCCCTACAGAAGGGATATTAGCTCAATTCCCTGGTGCCTCTTTTCCAACGCTTATGCAGGGAATGATGCTAATTACTATGTTACATCCTGCAGCTTGAAAGGAATTCACAATGAAGCTGACAGAATTGGACTGAGCACTGAGTAAGAAAGTGAAATTTGACTATCAGCAGGGCTGCAAAGACACTCTAGGACATAATTTAGCCAAATACACCTGCCACAGTGGGTCCTTTGCCCCACAGTAAAGGAAATTAAGATTTAGTGGTAAGCTGTAGCCTTACACCAGTAGCAAAAAATACAGCTCCTCCTGGCTGTAAGAGGCTGAACCATAAAGGCTTCTGCTAAATTACACATGGACAGGTCTCAACCGGGATTATATCTTTCCTTCTATATTTTGTACAAAAGAGAGACTCTCTTGCAAAGCTGGAATAGGAAGAAACGCTTCCTCCTTTCAAGTTGCACACAGTCACTAAAGCTTTGTTGTTCCCTTAAATACCTAACATCAAAAAATTTGAAATCAGAGGCATTATCATTTCCCAGAGCTTTCAGGGCTGTTCTACAGGGGTAAATTGCTGGCTGAAGCATAGAAAGCCAGCAAACCTCAAACCCATTTTAGGAGATTCTTCTTCTTTTCCTGCAGCCTCGTAACATGCATTTAGGGATTAGTATCCAGGGCACCTATCATGGCAGTCTTTAAACAGAATCAATAGAAGGAGAAATGCATAATCAATACATCGATGAGAACAACTTGACCTTTCCGCAAGAATTGCAGGGACAAGGAAGCATTCAAAGAAAGTTTTTGTAAGTTTTCATAGAACAAATCTCAAGTTTGCAGAAAGTTCTTGGCTAATATATAGGTCAGGATGGGAGAGCAGACATCAAACAACTGCATGTGCAAAGGGCCTCTGGCCAGGTTCTGGTCCAACCCCACCGCGCAGCCCATGTCCCAGCTTATTTGCATGGCAGCCCAAGGTGAAAATACAAGATCAAGTGTGGGTGAAAAAAAAGCTCCTGCTGCAAATGCAGGGAGCTGTCCTCAGGCACATCGAGCCCCTCGCTGGCACGGTGGGGTGGGCAGCACACTCGCAGGAGCCGGGGCTGCTCCATCCCAGCCCGCCCTGCCTCTGGAGAGGTGGCCCAGGAGGTGCCCGTGCTTGCTCAGCGGAGGAAAATGCAGAAACAGAGATAAAACTCTGCCCCGGCAGTGCTGGAGCTGCTACAGCAGCGGAAAGGCAGGGCTGACCCTGATGCTTCGAGAAGGCGTGCTATCACTGCGGTGCCCAGGGCATCAGCAGAATATCTCCCTCAGAGAAGTACACAGCTAATTAATTCCCCACGTACTGTGCTGCTGAGCAGCCGCCATTGTGACCAGAAATTAGTTCAAGTGTGAATATAATCAAGTAGTCAGGAGCACACTCATCTTTTGCCAACCCCCAGCCACCCATCATCACAGCAGCACAAGCCCTAATGAGAATTTATAAGCCACCAGCCGGGGAAGGTCACCCAGGCTGGACAACAGGTCACATACTGGGATCTGGGCTTTTCCTTGGCTGAGAGCAGGCATGCATTTTGCTTCTCCAGGGGAAACCCACACAGGGATGGAGCCAGAAGTATGGTGGTCTTTGTGACAGTAGGTGATGACCTGTGTGGAGCACCTCATGTCAACCTGGGTACAGCCAGCAGCTCATGCAGCAGCCTGAAAGGCATTCCAGGAGATCTAACTGCAGTAGCAATCAGAGTGAGGAACTGTATAATCTTTCCCTATGGGTGATTTTGCAAGAAATTATATAATTACTGCTTTCAAGATTGGCAGAAAAGTACCATAAAACTGTGCCAAACTGAGCTCAGGACTTAAAAATATTTGGAAACCTTTGATATAGACAAGAGGTGGGATAGGCTCATATCTGCTGTGCATGGAGGGGACTCAGTGACAGGGGTTCAATTTTTTATGCTGCTGCAGATTTCCTGGATGGTACCAAATATGTCATCTATCCCCATCTCCAAAATGGGAATAGCCTTCTTCTATTAATTTGCAGCTGCTTGAAGCTGCTGTGCACTGCCCAGTACAACAGGATGTCTAGATGTCATTATAATAAAAACCTCAGCATTAATAAGTATTTTGAATGCGGTACTTGTATGACAGATTCAGACTTTGAAAATTCCTAACAAATTCAGCAAAGTATGAGGCTCTGTCTTGCACTGACAGTATAGTTGGTTTAAAATCTAGTATAGATATATAAATAGATATTATAAAGTATACATTATATACACATACATATACATACACACAGTTTTTCTTTAAAGCATCTCTGTTACATTTCTTCTTTAAGCACAATTGCTTTCCTGTGCAAATTCAAACCCAGAACCAGCTATTTTAAAGTAAGGAAATTATGACCAAAGATATAAATACGTCTCAGCATAGCCCTGACTGACAACATGAACTTCATTTTCATGCTTTATAACACCACCTGAATCACTAAATATATTTCTGTTCTTGTAAGACAGCATTCCACATAACTTTTATTTGTGAATAAAAGGCAGAAAGATGCATGCACAGTACTGGAATCAGGAATAAATTATTTCGTTGGAGTCCATTACTCTGGGAAGCAGCCTGAATATCAAGCCTGGGAAATAAACACAGACTGAGGCTAATGCTTTTCCATCATAGGCATTTGCTACATTCAGGTTCCCAAGTTCCCACTGCTGAGCCCAAGCCGAAGCACCATCAGTGCAATCCTCCCAGTGCTGCCCACAGGCCCTGGGTCCAGCACCAAGGGTCTCCTTCTGCTGCCACATGTTAATCAGCAGCCTCACAGCTGGGTCTCAGCCCACCAGCCCTTGCCACAAGGCAGCTGCATGTGGAGTTGGCCAAATCCCAACTTAGGGTGGGGAATGGGATCCCATGGGGGTTGGAAAAGGAATTTTTTCATCGCAAGATGTAACTGGAAGTATTCTTTAAAAAATACCAAATAACTGTCAAGAGAAGCACCAAAACATCACTCAGTGCTCTTCCATTACATCCCTTCTTACTCAAGCCAGGACTCCCACTGAGCCTGCCCAAGGTAGAAGTCACCACAGCTCTGCCACCCACATGTGCAAGCTCCCAGCCAGCCCCAGAGCAGCACAGACCACGCAGCAGCTGTGTTCAGACCACAAGACTGCAGCTCTGGCCAGGCTGCCAGGCCTGCCTCCAGCTCTTCCCCGAGGTTTGGTGTAACTGCATTGACTGTGCCTGACCCAACATCTCCTTCCAGCCCTAAGCGTGCCAGGGAACCCCCAGCTTAATTTCTTGTTGGGAGCACCTGGTTTGCATGAGTGTCAGGCACAAAATGGATGATGTATCCAAGCAGTGCCCAACATCGATTAATGACAATGATGTATGGAGTCACATCCTCACTGTTACACCTGCATTGTAATCCACAGTCCTGTTCCATCGCACATGAGAACAAACCTGTCTGACCCACACATATCACACCAAAAGGTGAATGTGGAATGATTTGTTTGGTGTCAGCCCTGTTCCAGCCATGACACTGAAGGTCAAAAATGCTACAGGCAATATGTACGAGGGTGCCACCTGGCTTTAAAGAACCCAAGTCCTCTTGTCTGAGGTACTTGCAATCATTTATTTCAAATGCTGTTCTGGTTCCGAGGACTACATAAATAATCATAGCAACCATGTCTGTTCTGTCTACCCACTACTAAATGCATTTTTCACTCCAGTCTCCCCATCAGCAAAGGATACCTTCAGGGTATCCTCGTATTTCTAAATATTCCAGAAACTGCAGATGATTTACTCTCACAGTACTAATGTAGCTCAATCCATTCTCATTTTCTATTCATGACAGCAGTAGTTTGCTAAAGAACATCGGCTCCTATCAGTTCATATCGTTCATGACAACTTTACAGTATCTGATATAATTTCTAATTTTTGTGCCTCGAATGGCAATGCGCATCCCAGCAGCTGCGTGTTCCAGGGAAGCGCGAAGGCACAGCCTTGCATCCTGCCACCAGATGGTACTCCATATGGACACAGCCGAGGAGGACGTACTGGTACTGCATCACCAGTGGCAATCCGGGCCCTTCCCCCTCACCATATCCTCTCTAAAGCCTGTACATGGTGTTGGGAATCATATAGTCAAGTTCTCTGTTCATTTCTGAATGCTACATAGGCTCCAAATGTGGTAGAGGCCTCTTCACGTGACACTTTTTTTTGTTTCAAGAAGTTGCAGGAGAGTGGGGCAACCATATTTGTGTGCACTCTTTCCCAGGCTGGTTTTCTGAACTTGTGCCATTTCCATTTCATCTGTGATCTCTTGAGCACCATCAGTATAGTTATAAACTCCATGTGGAGATGGATGGCACTTCTCCAGGGACACACGTGTCCCAGTATAGTTTGGAGGCCACAAGCTGGCTGCCATTTGGATGTTGCAGAAAACCATAGCCCTGCCTGCTGCAGGCCAGAAGAGATCCCAGCCCTGCATGTTTTGTGAGCACAGAAGAGGGAATCCCAGGGTATTAGCAAGATCCCAATTTCTGTAATTATTTATTGACTTAAACATCTCCACTCATACCTTCAGGTGGAAAAATCTGTCAGCATTCTGGAGCAGAATTGCCCAGATTTATTGGACTGTCACCAAGGAGGTTATTTTTCAGTGACGTAACATACCCATCCCTATGTGAGCTATGGATCTCAAGCCTTTTACTGGAAGATGCTCAGTACACTTCAACAATGGTTACTCACTTCCACACACAGGCACTGGATTAGTTTCGACTTTCATACACAGAGACCAGGACTTGTGTGCCTGGGTTTCTTACAGACCTTGTGCTAAAAAGCACATCCCGCATCCTTCTTCCTCTGCTTTCCTGCAGCTGATGGCACTAAACGCAAAGGAATATCAACCTTGTATGTTGGTTGGAGGCTGGACTCAGAAGAGGGACATGTCTACTTTTTTGTGGCATGAGGTGAGCATCTTCTGAGCCATCCACGTGCAGCAAATCCCACTAATAATGTATGTACATAGATAAGCTTTTCTTTAAAGTACTAGTGGTCACCAGCACAGTGGCCACTGCAGGAGGATGGGGTATGACCAGCATCAGGTATTCCAAAATCCCAAGTCGTGACCTCAAAATGCTTAAGCCAAGCTAAACAAGCACGAAGAAAATAAACGTTGGGCTCTTATTCACTTTCCTATTCCTGAGCCCTAGGATGCATTTTCTTCTCATGTAAGCACACCTACACGGATTAGTTGTCACTACTCCATCCCCTGGCTCCTTTCAGAGCAAAGGTAGGGGTTACAGCAGAAAAATCAGGGAGAGGGGCTGCAGGCCATGTCTGCTCCAACACCAGCTCCACAAGCAGCCACTTCAGTGCCATGCAGAGAACACCGCATCACCTGCTCTAGCAGCTGGGGCCACTGCAGACACTGCAGGTCAGTTTGTGCCATGTTGCTTGCCAATGGCCCGTAGGTGCCAGGACAACATAAGGGTTGGGGAAGGACACCAAGCACCTACCTTCAGGAGAGGTCTTGTGAGCCAACAAAAATAGCAGCCTCCAAACCACCTCAGCTGAGGGATAGCCCAGGGCTGAAGAGCTTAGGGAAGGATCACTGCAAGCGCAAATTTGGGTACCACAGCATGATGCACTGCTGCCTTCCCTAGGACACAGAGCTGGGCCAGGGCCTTTAGCCATCACTACTGCAAGCATGCCTGAACTAGTGCTCACTGCCAAGAAATTCCCCTGTTGAAGGAACCGCTGAGACTTTGGTGCTGTTGTCTGAAATCCCACCGGGCAGCAAAACAGCCCAAGGACTCGGGGCAGCTCCTCTGTGAAAAGCAGCTCCCAACCCTGGCACTGGGGTCCCAAGACACCCCCCCATGCAGCGAGCCATCCAGACATGAGATGCCATTTGATCTTTTCCAAAAGGGAAGGCTAAACAAGAACAGATTGTTTTCCTTAAATGCAGGGGGGAAGGAGAGAGGGTGAAGAAGAGAAATTGGCCTGCTAGGTTCATCTCAACCATACAAAAAAAGTCCTTTTAACTTCTCTTAATGAGGACTACTTTTTCCAGATACTACCCAATTATTGCAAATTGCTTCATCTTTTAATTGTTACTGCAAGGCAACTAAACATTGTTACGTTGATTGCTCAAGAGTGGATTGTTAATGGCTTTAATCATTTGATAATCCAGTAATACAATCAATGCAACTCTGCACCTTGTAGGAATAATTTTTGGATCCACATGCTAGGAAACATATATTGCCTTACCATATGTCAGCCTCTGGGGGCCGGATTCTGCCACTCTTCCTCAATTGCAGCTGTACTCCCGCACAAGTCTGATCCCACAGCTTTCCGTGGGAACACCCAAGCAGCAGTGACTCACTGCATACAGGGCTGGCCAAATTGGGTAGGCAAAGGGGAAGCCTATGGATTTAGGTTCTGCATCGCAGATGGATGATCTATTGTCGTGGGAGAGAGGAGATAAGTTCACACCTGTGCAACTGTCACCACGGCTAGGCTCTCACTACAGCACGGAGAATTATGCCATGGAGCAAATTTTGTATGGAGAGCCCCGCAGCTCCAGAGCTGACAAGCGCACAGATGGTGCGAACTGCCTGAGCTGGGGAGGAAGGAGGTGGCAGGGGCTGATGCTGACGGCTGGCAAGGCAGGGAGACCTCTTGCAAGGGCGTATGCCTCCAGAGATCAGTCATCACACGTGCCAGAGCTGCTACTTGGACAGCAAGGCAGAACATTAGGTGGGAGCTATGTTTCTTACCTTCACGCCTCTGCTCTCACTGTTGGTCAGGACTGATCCTGGCAGCTGGGGTCTGATGTAGCTGGATCTAGGGCATCCCTGAAGCTTCATTCAAAAGCACTTGGATCACTGCTGTATTACATAGGGAGTCCCTGAGGAGAAAAATCAGACTATTGAGAGACAGCTCTTACATGATGTAAAAATAACAGCATTTGGCTCATTAATAGTATTTAGCCCTTAATGAATCTCTTTGGCTTTTAGTCCCTTTGTTATTTTGCTGGTAAAAGCTGTTGGTTTCCTGAAGTCTGACTGCCCCAAAGGAGCTGGGCTGGCACTGCCAATTTGTTTGGCCACTTGGCCATCTCCACCAGGCTCTGCTCCTGGGCCAGGAGTCCCACTGGCCACTTGTCTGTGGGGAGCACCAAATCCAGCCCCAAGCACCGAGCCAAGCCACACATCAGAGCCATCGCTCCAAGGGATGATGACTGTGCAGGCATGCATGGTGCCCACCCACACCACGCTCCGGTGACACAGAGAGGAGGACAGGAGGCGATGTGCGCCATCCAGGGAGATGCCGAGCAGTTCAGACAAGTGTAGAGGAGTGAGGGACATGCGGGAGATGCCAGTGACAGCGCAAACCAGGAAGAGGGCTGCCTGGAGGTCGTGGGAAGAGGTGCTTCTGCCCAGTGGACCAGAAACTCTGGCCAAGTTACAGCCAGGTTTTCAGCTTGAGACCAAGCACTTTTAGAATCTCAATTGTCCACCAAATATGTAGGACAGGACAGGACGGGATGGGTGGGACAGGACAGGACAGCAGAGGCCACCTCTTCCCCTCCCTGGGCTGATCCCCGCAAGCTCCTCACACAACTGGGAGCAAATCTCGCTGGGGACCACATGGTCCCCAAAGAGCAATTTTGAGGCATAAAAGTATCACAGGAGGGTAAATTCCTCCAGAGTCACTCACATAGAGCAGAGGAAAAGCATCACCTGACACAGGCTCAGTCACAAAAAGTCAGTTCTGACAGACAGCAAGGAGACTAATAAACTAAAGAGTTGCTTTGATTTAGTCTTTCAGGAAAAGGAGACAATTAAGAGGCTTGTGTAATTCAATAACTGTTAACAGGAAAAGGAGCTGTCATAGGCAGAGGAAAGCACACTGGTGAGCAGAGAACCCACAGATAAGCAGATAACCAGTACAGCCACACTCGCCTGCAGGGACAGGGGGAGCAGCACAGGGTGAGACAGTCTCCATGGCCTGTCCCCAGGACAGCAGAGGGGGGGATTTGGAAGGGCAAGGGGGAAAATCAGGGTAATCACAGGTCAGCTGCCATTTACTTTCAACACCTGATGCAACTAAAGGGCATTTAATGCAGCATGCAGGGGAGGTGTCCACCAAAAAACTAAGATGATGACATCGAACAGCAGCCAAACCCCACCCAGGACAAAGCTTGCCAGAGAAATTTAGCTTCATCTTTTCTAAAATGCCCTCAGATCAGTGGGGTTCATTTTTATTAAGCTTGATTTTCTCCTGTGTTGTGAACATTTTCCACCAGTGGTCAAGGGACTGATGTTCGCTAGCCAGGAACCTGCAATGTCAGTCAGAACCAAAACCAAGGGGTCCCTCCCAGCGAGCACCAGCCTTAGGGCCCTCTCTCACCGTGGGAAATTTAGCAGCACCCAGCGCTGGCAAGCAGCAATCACCTAAAACAGCAGTGTGAAACATAGTGGCTGGGTCTGGCCATCAGAAGCATGCAAATGAATTAGTGAGATTTTTTTCCCCCCCTCTATCACCTCTCCTTTTTCTTTCAAACAACTTCTATCACTGACAGGGTGAGGAAAAGCTGCTAAACATAAGCTTTTTTGAGGGACAGAGTGTCTGGTTGCAAAGTGAAACTACAGAGGCGCTGGAGCGGCCACAGGCAGGGTGAGATGCTGCCACCCACCCGGGCTGGGGACCTCGTCCTTCAGGTTATCCCCTGGCTCTAGGAACCAGCCTTGTCACCTAACGCAGGCTTTGCACAGCCTCTGCAAGCAGCCCACCTGCGCTCACAGACAGCCTAGGATACCACGGGGAGGGCCAGACAGAGCATGAGGAATACCCAGATTTTATGTTTTTCCTCTCTCTCCCCAAGAGACCTCCCTTCAGTGCCTTCCCAGCTTTACGCTCATGATTGATCCGAGTCAGGACTCGGAGCAAGTCGCGTGCCGATACACCTCCTTGGGGCAGGACCAGAGAGCTGCTGAACACAACCTTAATTTTACTAATCAAAGCCCCCAGCCTGCCCAGGACGATGGGTGAGAAAACTCTGGGGAAGGGGGAGTCTTGTTACAGGATCCAGGCCTTGGAGGGGTTTTTTGACTGATATGATATTTAACTTCAGTCTTCACACAAATCCTGCCCACTGGTATTGGCAGCTCATCTACAGACGAGGGCTCAGAGACCATCATGTCAGATACCATATCTATCACTGGGCAGATCCTCAGGCAGATGGCTGGAGCTACACAGATCATCATTTTTATTAATCAAAACATCATGTGGCTCTTTACATAGCATAAATAAGATGAAATACAAGAACAAAGATGTGCAGCTGATTAAAAATAGATGCGTGCATACCTCAACAGTTCAGAGCGTGGTGGATAGAAATGTTAAGTGGGGTCCTACAGAGTGCCCTGCAAGGTCAATACAATTCAATAGTTTTATTAACAGCTCAGAGACTGGACCAGGAGCATGCTAATCAAATCTGAACATTTTACCAAGATGAGAGGGTGGCAAATAATGTGCAGGACAGAAATAAAATACAATACGAGCTTGATAAATTAAAGAAGTGGCCTGCAATCAATACAAAGAGATTCAGCAGGACAAATGCAGAAGATTAACACATAGGAAGGAATAAACAAAAGGACAGAGGCTGTATGGAGATATCTGGCCAAACAGCTATACAACAGAGAGTGGTCTGGGGGGATGATCGATTGAACAGAAGTCAATAACATCAGGCTGCTGCAGCCCAGCAAGGTAATTATTCCACTCTTCACAGCACTCGCCAGGCTGCTGTTTGGAGCAGCATGCCCAGATCTGGGCATCACGTCGTAACAAAGACAGACAAGTTGGAAGGAGTTCAAAGAACAACAAAAATGCCAGAAGACTTGAAAAACGAAATCTTTGTGTACATGTGAAAAATGAACCGCAAGCGTGAGACCTGACGCTGCTTTTGTTCAGTCTCATTCCCAGGGGTCTGCTGAGGCTGGTGGAGTTACAGCCCTGAGAAATGAGGTTGGTCAGAGGGGACTCAGTGCTGGCTAGAGGAATGCAGCATACAGAGAGATGTTCTAAATAACAGGAGGCTACAGATAGACAAAAGGGATGCAACATAGATGCAGGGATTAATTAGGGTTTATTTTGCCCTTGGTGAAATTGCAGCATTGGGCCAAAGCTCCAGCAGAGAAAATTTAGGGGAAATTTGACTCTGTAGTGTTTCTGAAAATTCAGGCAATGAAAAGCATCTTGGATAGGAGCTGAGACCAACCGTAACACCAACAAAAAAAGTAGATAAAGAAAAAAAGATAGCATCCAGCAAGGTCTGTAAAATCACTCCTGTTAGAAACACATTACCTAACACATCAGGAATGAGCTCTGTCACACTCACCTCCCACAGACCCCCCTGAAGGAGCAGTGCATCCTATACTGCAGAAAACCCAAGGCACCCAGGAGCCCCCACATAAACTCCAAACTGAGGCTCAACCACCTCCCTGCAGAAATAGTGCTGTGCTTACACATGTGCAGCTCCCACTGCAATCAGACCTGGCTACAATTAAAGCAGAAACGAGCTCTCCACCCTTTGGTGGTAGCTCAGAACTGACAGAAATCAAAGCTCCTTAGCTGCAGCTGGAGGAAGGAGCCGCAGGAGCTCCCTCTGCCCCAGACAGCTCTCCCAGCACCCAGAGCTGGAGGAAGGCACTGCCTGGAGAGGAGCCAGAGCATCGCTCAGTGCTCCAATGTGGAGACGGAGGTCTGCAACTCTGCAGCGCAGTGTGCAGGCTCCTGCCAAAAGCCCAATTGCACCATCTGCCAAATTAATATTCCTATTTTTAATATCTCATTTAAAGGGAAGCATTAAGGGGAGAAAGGAGAGAAAAATAGGACGCCACCTCACTGATTAGATTTCTAAGCTCTGTAAGGAATCGCACCAGACACTGGGGCTGTTTCTCTCCTGTCCTCCTGAGATCAGTCCCCTCTCCAGAGGTGTACAGGGCTTCTGGGTTGAATGCGGGGAAATGCACCACTGCACACCATGCTGCTGCTGCCACTGCCGCTTAGCAAAGAGAGGAGAGCAGGGAGGCTGGAGAAGTTTAAAGTCTATGGTTCATTTCTTTGTGAGGAGCTCCTTCCCCATTCTATTTCCAGCCTGAAAGCAGCCCCTGCCACCTTGTTTCTCCTAGAAGGCATGTAGTAGGGCAGTGAGGATTTGCACCCGAAAGGGAAAGGGGTGAAAGCAGAGGAGAGAGGGAAAATCACCCCCAGCAAACAACGGTGAAGAGTACAGGCATGCTTTGGGAAAGAGGCAGCCGGTGGAGTGGGTAGCAGTGGTTGATGCTGAATTAGCAAGGGAATGCAAGCAAGAGGCAGATGCTGTGAGCTGCAGCCGCGGCATAGGGACTGCTGCTGGCTGAGGAGCCGGGGCAGGGCTCGCTGGCCCCTGGCCAGCCACGGGGTTCCCTTCCAAGAGTGGCACCTCCCGAGGCTCGTCCAAGCAGCTCCTGGGCTGAACAGCAGCCACAGCAGCTGATGCTAATGGAATTAAACATTAAGATGCTAAACAGAATGAAGAGTGAGAGAGGGGCTTGGATTTGTCTAGGTATCAGACATGTCTGAGGTTAATGCCTGCCAATTCTTATTTGCTCTGCAATGTCAAAATCCATGTCCTTATTAGCCAGCTCATTAGTCCCCCGAGGCTAGTAGCCCATTAGTCCCATCCTGGTCCTCGCCAGCACTTAGCTCTCTCAAAGAACCCCTCTCCTGCTGAGGTGCAGAGCGTTTACAGCCGGCCTGGTTCCTGCCCACATCCCACTGGCTGCGCAGGGACCAGCCTGGCTTCCTGGGGTGGTGCCGGGGGTTGGGAGGCTGGCCTCCAGCAGAGAGCCCAGGGAGGGCAGTCTTTTCCTCTGCCACCCTGGTGTGGTGGCAAGAGGCATCATCCTGCCGCGCTCCTTGTGCTCGGAAAGGTGGGATAGGCTTCCTGCCCTTCCTCTTCCTCTCTCCGCCTCCCTGTGCTCCCTCAGCTTCTTCATCCTCCAAAACATTTTGGGTCTGCCCTGATTCTCTCATCATTGACTTTACGCTATGGATCCTATGGGAGAGGGAACTTGTCTTCTGTTTGCCTATAAAACACCACTCCATACATAATTAATACTAATAATTAGCAGGCATCACTACTAGAGACAAAAGATTACCAAACCACAGCAGACTGCTAGTCCGTTAAGCACAGCATCTGCTGCACGTATTAGCACTGGTCTAGCAAGGGACCTCAAGCTGTGGCTCCTGCTGACCGAGCGGCAGCTCTGGCAGCTCAGGGCACTGTGGCTGTAGTACCTTGCACCAGCGACAAGTTTGGCCAGTGAGTTTCCCCTCAGCCCGGCTGGGATTTCAGCTTCCCCTCCCCTGCAAAGTGCCCCGGAGATACCTGAACATTCACCGCACACGGCTGAGGGTCAGGCTCCCAGGCAGGGCAGCTGAGAGCCAAGATACGGCCTCTTTCTATTACTTCCCAACATGAAACAACAGCCTGTACTAACCACACTTAGCACTATAAACAGGGATTTGCTGTCAACAGATTGTGCACCACTCTGCTAGTGAGACCTGTATCATCATCCCCACCTTGCAGATGGGGAAACTGGGGCGTGAAGGATGTGCTGGGAGTCAAGCAATGGTGCTGGACCAAGGTCAGTCGGGAAGCCGGGAATGTAACTCAGTTTTTCTGCAGCACTACTATTCCTAGCTTTAAATTAATCCTAGTATAAGATTAAAAGAGTAGAGAGTGCCTTCTTCACCTCCCCCCAGGAGAGAAGTTACTCACTTTTGTAGTTTTCTCACATTTACATACCAGGCCACAGCAGTGAAATAAATTTTCTCCTCCTGCAACCACTAGAATAATCGGTCCAAGTTCAATTTGGAGCCATGTCTTCAGTGTGGATAACTTCCCAAAGAAGGATTGCCGCAGACACCATGATGTAGATAGGAAATTTCCCTCAGACTGCTTCTTCTACCTCTGGAGCAAATATTTCCCCAGAAGTTCCCCCCTTCACAGGCAAGATCCTTCCCTTTATTTCTATTCCCAGACCTCAGATTTAGCAAAGCACTGAAGCAGGTACTTACCTTTAATCAAGCACATTAGTCGCCCCATTGAAGTCAATGGGACTTCTCAGGTGCTTAAAGCTAAGAATGTGCTCAGAGTGTGCTGCTAAGCCAAGGGAAGTGGTGGTTGATGAAGACAGAGAAAAAGCAGTCAACAAATGAACCAGAACCATCTGCAAATGACTCCCAACTGGGCAGGCTCCCTTGTATCTCCTTACACTGCTTTGCGTGCTGAAGAATTTTTCATTATGAATACAGAGCTCCTGCTGTTACTACTGCTTTTAACTGGTGCTTAGCAATGCTGGACCCCGGGGGTATGCCGCAGCTCCAGCCAGGGCCTCCTGCTTGCTGCCAGGGCACTTCCAGCCCTGGCGTGGTGGCTGCTGCGGGAGGGAGGGAGCGCAAAGCACGGCTCTGCTCTGGCCCGGCTGGGGAATAGCCCCACAGCTGGTGCAGAAGTAGCGTGGGGAAAGCAGTGATGGAAACACTGCTGCTGGAGTTAGGCTAGCCCAAAACTGCTGCCCAAACCTGCAGGTGATGGTCTCCAGGTACTACTGGTATTCACACTGCAGGGCACACCACGCAGTGTTGTGTCCCACAGCATTATCCCACGTTTGCTCGTTCCTGATAGAGTTGTAGCCTGTGCAAGGGCACCTTGAGAAATGCTTCCCACAAAGCATTTTCTGGAAATCCTTCCCCATCCACCTTATGTGCTTTGTTGAGTAGATTCCTCCACACTTGGTAAAAACAAGTCAACAATTCAGGACCAACGTGTGTGGTCAGTTGGATTTGCTAGGCAGAATGTAATTGTTAACCTAAGTTAAAATTTGTGGTTTGTAGGTTGCTGTAGGAAGATGGTTGTGGACATCCAATATTACGGCTTTGCCACAGGAGGCGAGCTTGTCCTGCGCCAGTGCTGTGCCTTGCTCAGCTACACATAACCCTTAGAATGAGCACCTGCTCTAAACAGTTCTTCCTCAAAGCTCAAAATTCATGTTTTACAAATAAGTCCTTAAAAATTTACCATTTTCTGCCAGCAAACTACTATAAAATATTCACAACATTCAAAATGGATCTAGATGCAAAACAATTCTTTCTTTTTTCAGGTGATAAGTTGCAGAAGACATTACCCCAAGCTCCAGTCCTGGGAGGCAGAGTTGTGTGCAGTAGCTCGTGTATGTTCTCTATTGCTTTTTAAAGACATTATAGGTGGCAGATTGATTTTTATTAATTATTTCTATTGCAGCAACACCTAAGGCTGATCTGATGTTGCTCTTATATTGTGTAGGAGTAGCAAATAATGAGATTATCAGGTTGTGTACTGCCTCTGAAAGTGCCTTATTTGGGACTTGTATCATTTATTGCAACGTACCCTGTAGACAGTATTTATCAGAGCAACACAAGAAGAATCCATAATATTCATCTGGCTGTTGCCACCTCCATGATAAGATTATGATGGCAGTTCAGGAAGACACTTGAACAAGCTTCAATGTACTCCCCATAAAGACTGAACGTAACAACCATCACAGACAGTAAAAAATAACCATCAGCCTGCTTCAAAACGCATCCTTGACTGGAGACATAATTTATGGGCACGTGCTGGCTTTGCAGGCGGCTGTCCCCACGGCCGGCTGGAGGCAGCCTCCCAACAGCAGCGCTGGAGCAGCCGCTCCACGAGCTATCCTGCTTCAGCACCAAGTCATCCGTCACGGCTCCCAGGGCCGGTGGGGATGGCATGGCATGAGCGAAGGTGGCTGCACCAAACGATGACTCCAGATGCATCAAACAGCTGGGAAGTGGCACACCCAGTATCATCTTCAATTGCTTCAGCAGATTCTTGCCCTTATTATCACAGATGCATACATGCCCGATAAGAGATGGGTATCTGCTCAAGAATAGGATGCACTATGCATGAAGGAGAGAACTGCTGACAGGGAGAATATAGCTTACTATTTAAATCCCACTTTTTTTTTTTTTTAAAGTCTTTTTTAATAAAATTTCCTTAGAAGAGTCTCTCTTGTGTACACAAAGCCATGGGGAAATTTCCCAATGGGTACAGAGGAGATTACAAGATACAGCTTAGGCTGGAGCATCAGGGGGTGGATGCTCTGAACTCAGGGGGTTTCTAAAAGCACAGGGGAAATTCTTCCAGAGTCAGAGTATTTCACAGTGTTTTAATAGGGGACAAATTACTCATTTTTTTCTGCCCTCTGCAGATCTGCCCAAAGAATCACAAACATTTTTCCTCCTTCAAATCATTCTCTGGTGAGAGTGATAACAATACACCCCTGATAGTCTAACACCACCGGTAGATCTCAAAGCACTTGATAAAGTTGCACAGGTTTCATGAGAGCTATTTTTCAGGGGCAGAGAGAGGTGAAGTGACTTCACTAAAGAGCTAACCTAAGTAGTTGAATCAAAAAAGACCTTATTATAGTAACACAAAAGCGTCGTTTGAGATACTACGATTTGACATCATCCCAAAAAATATAATGCTTTAGGGCATGACTCCATAGCCATTAACGTTTGTGTAAGGCTTTCCATTGACATCGGTGGAAGCTGGGTCTGCCTTTTAAAAGCTATCCCTTCATCCACTCAGACAAGCATTTTTTTTTTCATTCCCATTTGCAGCTGATGTTCTCCAGCCTGTTTTCTGGAAAGTGACAACTTTTCCATTTTCACACAGAGCACCGTTATTTCCATGGTACGCCAGTCTGCTTGGGATGTCATGGCGTGGCTCACAGCAAACACTAACGTGACATGACAGGCAGATGCAACTCGCTGAGCTCTGCGTCGGCAGGACAAGCCAGGGAAGAAGTTTAAAGCAGCCTTTGCCAAGGAAACATGATGGAGAGGGAGGGGAGCGCCGAATCCCCCCTTGCTGCTTCTGGACAGAGAGACCCCAATGTTACAGCCCGGCATCACTGTGGGCACGGCACTGTTAAGGTGCCAACACCACTGAGAGCCAATGGGGATGGCAAGGGCACCCTCAGCCAACTGCAGTGACCCTGGTGTCCCAAGCTGGGGTGACGTGTTTCTCTGTGTGACTTCCCGGCTCACAGTCACGCTGCTGAGTTGTGTGCAAGCTCGGTTTTGCCTCTCAGAACACCCAGGAGACGTCTTTTAACAGAGGGACAAAAAGAATAAATCATGTAGCCTACCCGGACTGTAATACCTTGGAGTTAAGCCAAGGCACTAAGGCACACATGCAAGTAACAGAAAGAAGGAAACGTCCCATGTCTTTGATCAGCTCCAGGATGTCCGGGAGGGACAATTCAACACCCGGTTGGGCTAAGCCGGCAGGAGGCTCTGCACCACGTCCCCAGGGACACGTCTGGACGCTCGATCACAGCAGGAGCTCGGGGCCTCTTTGCCTCCCTGCGTTGCTGGCTGAGGGGCAGGATCCTGCCAGCCCTGGGCAGGTACGGGCAGTCCTTGGTGTGCACCAGTGGGGATGGACCCCCCGAATATTCCTCCCCAGCTCCACCACTTCCTTGTCCTCCTGTGGGTGCTTCCCTGCTGCCCTGAGCCAGGCCTGGAAAACTCCCAGCAAGAGCAAGCATTGCATCAGGAATTAAACAGCACAGTGCAACTTTGGACGAGAGCCTGCCTTCGCAAGGTGTTGCATTCCAGCCACACACCAGACACCGTCACTTGTTGGATGGGGTGAGTATTAATGATGACCCCAGAGTCTGCATTAATTCATTTACCGTGATCCAATGACTGGAAGACATCCCCTTAGCTTCAGTAGGATATTGGCTCAAGCCCACATACATCAAACTATATCTGCGACATCCAAGCTGTCCCCATCTGTTACCCTGACTGTGAAGTTTACAGATGAGAAGCGGGAAAAAGTTATAAAATGTAATGTGCAAGCCCTGATCTTGTGCAGACATATGAGGCATGCTTAACTTCTCACACAGAATGTAATCTCAGATGTCCCCGTGGACAACCAATGACGCAGAGACATCGGCACGCATGCCAGGCTCTCAGCACGCATTGCTCAGCTGCCTTCAGAGTGCGAGCACAATTAAGGTCAGCTCACATCTTGCCAAGCCCCAAACATGTACTTCCAGGAGCTGCAAACAGGTTGAGATAATTAATATCAATAGCCATTAATGTCCACTAATATCCACTCTGTAGCCATAGAATGAAATCGCAGAAACTCGAGGAGCGCTCTCTCAGCTCTGCCTCGCAAGGCAGGATTGCTTTCTGCAGTCCTTGGAAGGGCTGCTTCTCTCTGCAGCCCTGCCCGGCTGCACCACGTGCTACGCTGTCCTCTCACCCCTCCACCTTGACCTCCAAATCTCCCAGGGCAGAGGCTGCCTCGGTGAGATTGATGACTCCACTTGGCTACATGGAAAGCTTCTGATGAGCCTTGGTGTTTTTCGGCTCTTATTGCAGCGGCAGTTCGGAGCCTTTTTGACCTCCAGCTGCGTGAGCACCCGAGGCTACAGCCTCTGCAGTGCAGCCTCCACAGCACAGCCTCCGCAGCACAGCCTCCGCAGCACAGCCCCGCAGCCTGCGTGGCAGCGGGGCAACACGTGCCTCCTGAGCAGGGTCGGTGTCAGGAAGAACAATGCCGGCACGGCGGCGCTGGGAAGCGACACAGAAGACTTTCAGCACAGAAATTACTCTAGGCACAAAGAAAACACCAACAAAGATCACACTTGACAAAAAGAGGCAGGAATTTCACAGCAAAAGAGAAGAATAGAGACTTTAAAAGCTGCTTTCATTTCACTCCACAGCTCTGTACACGGACAGTCAAGCACCAGAAACGTTAGGGCTCAGGGCACACTGCAGGTCACTAGGATTTCCTCATTTATTGCTTATTTCTTATATAAACTCACTACAAACACAGGAGTCCTCTTCCTCTTTGTATTGTTTGGAAACAGTGAGACTGAATAGGATCTTTTCTTTTTCACTCCTCTTCCTCTTAAGGGCTGCAATAATGAGCTGAGGATACAGTTCACTTCTCTGAGAGGAGGCTATTAGAGCTGGCGCTAAACACCTACATCAGAGAGGCTGCAAAGCAGCGGCTCCGTCCTCTCCTCCTCCGGGAAGTCTCAGCTCCACTCGGGAAGGACAAGGAGGCAGGCACTAGTGGAGGACACTGTGGAAAGGATCGACTCCTGATCCCCAGCACGAGCAGACCCACTTCACGTGGGATGCCCACATTTCTCTGTGGGCAGAGGGGTCCCCGAGCAAGCAGGAGCTCTCCAGGAGCGCACCGGCCACCTCCAGCTCTTCTGCCCGGCGCAGGGTGCTGCCAGAGGATGGGCGTTGGGTGAGCCCAGAGGCACAGCTGATGGGAAGGGGCAGCTGTGGGGAGCAGGACCAAGGGGAAGAGCCGTCTCTGGCAGATGTTGGCAGCTGGCCGGATGCCTCCCGACCCTGAGCAGTTCAGGTTCAGGAAATGCCTGTCATGAGGCGAGGCTGAGATCAGTTTCCCCAAGCCTGCTGTGACCCTGAAGTGATTATCGCCTTAAAGTAGGTTAGTGTGTTAATAAATTAATTATGCACCAGGGTAGCCAGTTGTCTGAGGAGAGAAGGATTAAATTACCTCCTCAATAAATTAGGAACAGGATGTCCTGAGGGGAAGGGAAGATCTGAACTTGAACGATTCCCACAGGAAACCCCAAGAAAAGACTGGAGTCGAAGCCCGCCCTGCGTTGGCCATCACTGGACCACGTGCCTTCATGACGGGGAGCCAGCCTGGGGAAGACCTCCGGGGTGTCTGGTAATGGCCGGGAGCAGACCCCCTGGCACGCAGCAGGATGGAGAACACCTCAGCCAGGGCAGGTGGGGCACAAGCTGCAGCTCCAAGGCCAGGCAGCACCACCGCCACCCGGCAAATAAACAGTGCGGGCAGCAACAGGTAGCGAAGAGGATGCCACCTCACAGCTAGAGCTGCTGCCAATCCAAGGCCTGTCACCAAACTATCAGCGGGTTGAGATAAATGTTCCAGGAGTTCCTCTTCCCCTCCTCCCTGAAGCAGGCAGTGATTACTAAGGACATTTCCATGAGCGGTGTATGATCTTTATTTTTTTCATGCACAATGACCTTTAAAAGTACTGGCTAAGCTATTTGCATTGCCTAGCCCAGAGTTTCAACAGACAGCAGGAAGACGAGCATTAACCTTAATGGCTAAATCACTTCATGCCACTCCGAAGATAGAAGACTCCCACGAGTAGGTGAAGGACCATTTTCCTTTGATTATTACATATTTAAACAGCAACAAGCACCTCTCAAGCCTCAAAGTTACATGCCTGCCAACGCTCCCCTGGATTTTCGGAGGGCCAGCCCAGCAAACACCCGGCCCGGGGCTCGAGCGGTGCCTTGGGATGCTTCACAGATGAGGCCGGGAACCTGTGCCGTGGTGGGGTGGGAGAGGTGCCGCACGGCAGCGGGGAGCTGTGGATTCAGAGCTGACCCCAGAGCACCCTGCGGTACTTACCAAGGGCTCACGTTGCCTCGGTGCTGGGATCTCACACATTTTTTTTCAGAGAAAAAGGATTTTGTAACGTGTAAGTTATATTTATACCCACAGTAAAGAGGCAGCATAAAGAGCATGTAAATAAAATCGCAGCCCCTTCAGCATGCTGTTTAGGTGAAAATACCTGCTTTGGAGTGGGTTTATTTGTACATTCATAAACGTGAAGCCCAAAAGGAGTAAGCACTGCTGAAATAAATTCCTAAAAAAATGCAATGCTTATGGCAAAATGCTTTGTGTTATTTAGCCAGCTCTGATAATTAAAACCTCACATCCAGCCGAGGTCAAAATATGGCCCTCTTCCAATGTGTATTTACTTCCATGGAAAGGTTTGCATTGATCCTGAGAGATTCCCCAAAAAGATCAGTTCACTCTCCCTCCTGCAGGCACGCAGCCACCTCTGGTAATGCAGCTGTTCCCTAACAGCTCGCAGCCTTGACGGGCAATAATTTTGGACAGAACAGGAGAGAGAATGCCACCATACCCGACCCGCAAGTTGTGCAGAAGTGCTCCGACACAACCAGGGCACCTGCCTGAGCCTCTCCCCCTTTGTCATGTCAGCTTTAACGACTTGAAAATCTGGTCCTTGCACAGCCACAGCCAGTGCTTTAATTCGGATTCGGGGCACTGTTATTAAGCCACCAAAGTCACTTCTCACAGCGGGTGCTTTGCAGTCCACCCAAGCGCCAAGCGCGTTCTGCTCCAACAGCCAGGCGCGACGGAGCAGCACCTCTATCTCCGTCTGTCTGTACATGTAAAGAGAGAACACGCTGCCTGCCCATGTGCAAAACAGCGTTTCTCACCCGGCGCCGGCTGCCGGCTGCTTACTGCTCCCACCCACCTGCCTAAGCCTGGGCTATTTCTAACGCAGCGACGCTGCAGGCTGCACAAACCTGCAGGCTCACGATCCGGCCCCGGCACAGATTTGGGGTTTTACCTGGCCTGGCCCAAACACGATTTGTTTTGTAAACACGCAGCCAACCCTGGTGAAGCGCCTGGATGTGGGGGGGGACGCGTGGGGCACTGGGGGATCCGGCAGCCCCCAAGCCTCGGCCACGGGGTCGGGGGCTGCTGGCAGAAGGCACGGGGACACCGGTAACGTTGCCAGCTGCTGTGGGAAGGTTTGACAGGGGACATCTGTCAAAGCCCTCCTACTACAAACTACTTGAGAGGAAGCATGTGATGGCATTATTGGAGCTTGTATTGTGCTGCTGAGCTGCGCTATTCTTCATGTCTCTTTGTCGTTTGAGAGAGACTTTTGTGACAGAATTTGCCTATCGCTTGTAATTCCGTGCAGGTTGGTGAAGTGCCCTATTTTAAAAAAACATCATACATTAGATTCTCCCATTCTCATTTTTCTTGATGTACAATGCTGTCTAAATCAGTTTAAGATCAGGCCTGTACATCATCTCTGGAAATGAATACAAATACCTCTTATTCCAAGTCAAATTAAATAATCAGGAGATACAGTGGCCACTCGCATATTTAATACAAAGAGACGCAAAGCCTAGAGCTTTCTGCTGCTGTGGAAGCGCCCACGCCGCAGCCTCTCCATCCCCGGCGTGGCCGCACTGGGCAGTGCCAGCACTGGCACCATTCCTGCCAGACAAAGAACCGTGGGGACGACACCGGCCCCGCGCCCACGGCCGCAGCCAGCAAACTCGGCGCAGGCATGACCCGAGCAGGAGCCAGCACCGTGGCACAGGCGGGCTTGGCAAACGGTGGCTCTGCCTGTGTCCCACGTGTCCCCTGGTGCCAGCACTGGGCTCTGCTCCCCAGCCCCGGCCCCGGCATGGCCGCCAGCTCCCCACCCATCTATGCCCGGCCGTGTCCCCTGCCATCGGTGCTGGCCTCCTCCCCGGCTGCTGCAGTGTGATTTTGTTTGGGTGACGGGAGCTGAATGCAGCAGTCCAGGCTGACACATAACGCTGATTGATATATTGGCGCGTAAGAGTTTTTATGTTACTGGCGAGTGACTGTCAGGCAGTACGACTGGCTGCGTACCCCTTCTCAACTTGCCAGAATTAAAAAAAGGCAGTGGCGAATACAGCAGGGATGCTGAAGGAGGAAGCTGCCCTGATGGCAGGCTCTGGGACAGCAAGCATCCTCGGGGACAGCTACAGCAGCCAGCAGTTTGGTTGCAAAGAGGAAACAGGACACCAGGTAAAGGAGGTGCCAAAATTTGTGCTTGGGGTGATGGAGGCCAGGGGGGCTCAGAGCCACCGGCATCCTCCCCCCTCCCTGCCTGAAGCTGTACCTGGGGAAGTCCAAGTGCGTGCAGGTCCCCTCATCTTCCCTGCAAAGGGCCTGGGGCATCCTTGTCAGATACCTTGGTCCAATCCTGTGCTGGCACTGAGCCCACCATCACACAGCCCCTCAGAGCAGTGGGTTGGCAGGGAAGAAGCAGTTGTTCCGTGCTCCACCGCCCGACTTCCCCATGGCTCCAGCCAGGATTATTCGCGCCCCAGTCAGAGTCCGAAGCAGCGAGTGAGGGAAGTGGACTTGAGCATGGGACTTGAGTAGCAGCTTTTATGAGCTTTACACAAAAAAAATTATGCTTTTATAAAAGCTTAACAGCAGGTAGGCATAAGGCCATGAGAAACAGGGAGGTGGTAATGGTCTTTTGAAAGTAATTCCTTTCAACCATAAAACCAAGACTTGATGAAAATGATAAGCCATGGGATGTGGCTGCCTGATAGTGTATTAACATAAATGCTTCAAGTAGCAGCTGCAGTGGCCTCACGAGTCGAGAGGAACGGGGGGAGTTAGCAGCCTCATCAGCCAGCATGGGGAGCTGCTGCACAAAGAGCCCCTCGAGGGAAGCGGCAGCGATAATTAATTGTTGGGCTGGAAATTGGCCCACCTGCGTGCACTGCCTCTCCCGCCCCACGACCCCTGGCAGGGGCTAGCAGCAAGTGGGCGCTGGGGAGCAAAACATCTTCGCACCCCACCCCATCTCATCCCATCCACCCCACCCCATCCGTTCCAGGCAAAACACTCCATCACCACCCAGTGCTTGCTATGCAGAAGAGGGGATCTTGTTTCCACCTCATTTGCCATCTTTGAATTTTCTTCCCCGATTCTCCCTGGCAGACAAGCAGACGTCCCCTGCAGAACAGGCTCTCAGGAGACCTGTTCCCAAATTCAAGTCACTGTCCCCCCAGGAAGCCGTTCACCAGCACCTGGCTGCGGTACAGGCAGGCGGGGGAGCATCCTCCCTGCCCTCCCCGCACATGCCACTGTGAAGCTGCACCTGCCCGCTGCCCTTAAAGGACCGATGGTTACAAACACAACTTCTGACAAATGAATTTGCAGGATTCAAATTTCCCCTTGCAAAACTAATATTCCAGTTCACTGGTGTCCCTGCTAGGAGGATGCGATTTGGTTGCACAGTCTATTATGTTCCAGAACGTGAAAGGTCGGGCTTAAATGGGATTTTTCATTGTAAAAGTCACCTACATGAATGACACACAGTACCACCAAAAGGCATTTGTAAAGCAGAATCCAGGATTACAGATGCACCGTTTACTTCTGTTTATCCCCTGAATAGGAAACTGGAAAATATTTGCCTTTCCCAAGCCTTCAGCTTAAGAAATTTCCTGGAGCTTTGTTGCCCTTTGGTTAGGTTGGGATTCGTCCTAGTGGGCATGAAGATGCTCTTTGGTGTGGACAAAGCAGCTGTCTACAGCCTAGGGCTGCAGGTACTGGGACATCGGCACGCCCAGCCGGGTGCCCACCGTGATGGTGGGGCTTGGTGCTGTGCCTCAAACCATGCGTGAGGAACGGACCCAGGGGACATGCCAAGTGTGACCAAGCCACAAGCACAAAGGGCAGCAAGCTGCCCCGGTGCATGAGTGCCGCTCAGCAGCATCCCGCCCGGGCACGACCCAGCTCTCCCCCAGGTCCCAGCCCCGTCTCTCTGCATCCTCTCTCAGATTTCTCTTCATGCTTCCGATTTTTACTACTGGGATAAAAGGAGTTTGTACGCAGCCTCCTCCTAGGACTGAGGAAAAAAAGATCAAGATATGAGAGTCAGGCTGAGAGGGGAAAGGTTTTGGGGACAAAAGAGAACAGAGCTTCTTTGCACTTTCCGGATCACACATCCTGTTCTGGCTTACTGCAGAAGATCCAGAAGAAAGGGAGAGCCCTTTCAGCAGGGAAAGGCGCAGAAAGGTTCAGCACAGAGAGCAGCAGGAGCGAGAGCAGCACCATTATCTGACAGAAGTAGAAATAAGACTGAGGGAAAGAATGACTTAAAAATAAAAGAAACATTAAAACCAATGTTTCCAGGAGCATACATGTGTGCGTTTCTTTCCATGAGGAGGGCATTTGGAGGGATAAGCAGGGTTAAAGAGCCTCATTCATCTTCCCCTTACAACTGTGCTGACTCAGAACCTGGTCAAACAAGTTTAATCTTTTTAGCGGCAACAAAGAGAAGTGGAAGGAGGGTGGAAAGAAGCCAGCCTGGATGGGCAGAGAGGCAGAAAACGAAAGCACCGAAAGAAAACTTCCCTTCTATGGCTTTCAATTATTTGTTCCACTGTGGAAATCTGGCTTGATGGGTTTGGGGGAAAAAACATTGTCATTAGAGGTGTGATTCTGCATCTGTCCTCTTTGTTCACGCAGTCCTGGCAGGAGGGCTGGGACCCCAGAGGGGACAGGACCCGGTGGGGACGCCCCATGCTACAGCCCTGGGGAGAAGTTCCTGAGGCCATAGGGAGCCACTTGCTGACAGCCCATGCATCCCTTGAAATACAAACCAGAGTCCCCATCTCTGCCTGGTCCCTCAGCCCTACATATCTTTGAGCTCCCTGGGCCAGAAGAGTATCAGGGTGGGGTGAAAACAATTTTTTTTTTCCTTTTTGGAGACAACAACATGAGGAATCTGCCACTTTGTCTCGCTTGAAAGGGAGCCATTCATTAGCAGCACTGCTCTGTAAGAAAAATGGCCATCACCTAAGAGGGAGAGAACACTTTAAAAAATCAACCACACTGTACAAAATAATCCTACACTGGCTGGAAGATGAGGTCTTTTTCATCCTTAATTTCTGTAATTCCCAGTCATGCTGAGTATGATGCATCCTCATTTATAATGTAAGAGTTAAGGTTGGGGCAACAATTATTTTCAGGATCCTATAATCTCAACTGTAAAATTTCACCCCAGGCTGAAAATGAAAGAGCAAATCCTTCACTTTGGCATGAGCTGTATAAGACACAAAGCAGTTCCACTGCTAGCGAGTTACGCAAATATAAATGCACATTAGATTCCCCACTTAACATTTTTTTTTCTGATCTTGAGCCAAAAATAAGATCTGAACTGAAATATGAATTTTTCATTGCATGTTTCTGATCCAAGATGTAAAAACAGACTTCCGAGGCTGCAAGCGTCTACCTGCTCTCGCCCACCTCCAGAGCCCTGGAGATAGGTTTGCTGAGCACACACCCTGCAGACAGCCGCCTCGGCTGGCTATGCCACCGGCTGCTGCAAAACCTCTCCGAAATGGCTCGCTCCAGTCCTGCTCCAGATCTGTACCTGGCTGCACGCTGCCAGTGAGCTCCAGAAAATAAAGGAAAACATCCTGGCTAAATACAACAATATTAGCAAATGCTGCAAAACACAGTTCCACTTTGGAAGATCTGCTCAACAACGGCGCGCATGGAGGCGTACTCCCAGCTCAGCAGCCAGTGTGTAGAGCAGCATCTGTACCCAACAAGCCTGGCTACAGATCCCTGCCGATTCCTCTTTTCTGTGCTCCAAGGAGCTCCTCTCACCAAGCCACAGCACTCTGTGGAGACCCAGCTGATGAGAGGAGATATTTTGATGTGAAATTTTGTGCTCTGCCCCATCTCCTCCCTGCTCAGACCTCAACAGAGCCTTTTTGGTCAGAAAGGGGATGTTCTGACATGACTGCGTTTTGCAAATGCAGCCACGTGAGCCCCGCAAATCACAGCAAATGCACACTGAAACCGTGAGAACCGTCAGGAGTGGGGTCTGATCCTGGGCAGCTCTAATGGAGCTCCCGCCTGGGGCCTGCTCCTGCTCCTGTTTGCACAGCTCTGCACAGGACGTTTGCAAAAGGCAAGGGTGTTTGCAGGGGAGGACCCATTTTGCATCTCCCCTGCACGCCGGGCCCCCCCAGATGCTCCAGCAGGCGCCCTGCATCCATGGATGCTGACAGCCGCTCTGCTGCACCCACTGCTGGAAAATGCCTATGTGTAGGGACATCTCCCTGAGGTGCTGTGTGGGCTCTGCCCCTTTGCTTGGGATTTTTTTTTTTTTTTTGCTTCTGTAAGGAAAGAGAAAGAGAAGGTAAGGAAAGAAAAGAGTGGCGTTCCCTGCCAGCCGGCTGGGCACCGCACGGCAGAGCGCGGCCGTCCTGCCCGAGCAGGCCGTGGGGCTGAAGCTCTTCTTGCAGTCATAAAACTTGACGGTGTTATGACAGGCTGGGGAAGCATTAATTACCGTTATTGTTGTTTCAGCCATTAAAAGGAGGAATGGTCTCTGCTCTAGAGAGGTCTGCACTGGTCTGAATTGGGAAAGCATCCCAGGACAGCCCTTACATTACTGCTTAAAATTCATCTCATGTTGAAGTGCTACCCTAATTTGGGCCAGAGTAAGCAAGTGCTTAAGTGATTTTTTTTCTCCAAGCAGAGCCAGGCTAAGGCTCAGAGGAAGAACAACAAAAGAGGCTTTTTCCTTTCAAACCACCACGCTGCTCTGAAAGCCACGGCAGGGCTGCGTCTGCAGGAGGGGACGGGAGGCAGCGGATGCGCTCAGAAGCCGCGAGGGAGAGGGGAGCACCGCGGTGCTGTGGGCTGCGGGCAGCTGTGGGTGCCACTGGGCGGGGGGCAGAGCCCCCGCCGCTCCTCGGCCCCATCCCCATCCTGCTGGCAGAGCAGTGCAGGGGAGCGTGCCCAAAACGGGCTTCAGGCAAAATCCTTCGTCTTCAGCTACAGAGCGTAAATTGCTGGTCTTGGCCAGCCCAGCTGATTTACCTGAAGGGAACTGTGGCAGGGACTGCTGTCTGCAGGTGGCAAGTGCCAGGGTGGGACGTGCTGAGGGGCTGGGGCCCCATCACCTGGCAGCGGCAGCAGCTCCCCGAGGACCACGCTGGCTTTGGCTGGTGAGAAAGGAAAGTGGAAGCACTGATTTTAAACCTGGCTATGGCATTTACACAAACATACATAAGGCTGAGAGATGACAGAATTATATAATTTTCTTGGTACAGATTTGCTGCTCAATTTTGCAAAATGTAGCGTGTGATGCAGATTGCTATGAGTGTTTGTTTTTAAATACCAGATTAAATGGGCACATAAAATTACCGTAGCCTTGAGCTGATCCATTGCTCTATGACATTTAACGTTGGGTTGCATCAGTCATGCCATGTTGCGTTGCATCACATAATATAATGTGACATGACTGATGAATCCAGACCTCCTGTTTCACCACCAGGGAAGCCTCACCAGCCTGAGAGCCATCGCTCGGACCGCTGGCGCAGCTGGTGCTGCCGCTCCTCCCTGGGCTTGCCATCCAGCGCCCCCCAGGATGCACAGGCACAAGGGAGGGACCAGCAGGGTCACTGGAGCCTGAATGTGCCACAACAGGATGTTGTGTGGTGTTTTTTAAGCTCCCTTTCCTGGCTCTGAATGCAGCGATTGCACAGTGCCTGTGAGCTCATTGGCGAATTTGGCTTGGGATGCCTCCCAGCTGGGACCTGCACCCTGCAGGTGGCCCCTGGGCTTCCCAGGCTGGCCCTGGATTCACAAAGTCATGCAAGGAGTGGATGCACAGGTGAGTGCAGAGCTCCCAATGCTTTCAGCTCCACTTCTGGTGCAAAAGCCCCCAGGGCAGCTGGCTGTTGGCTGCAATTCCTCCCAGCATTGCAAAGTGCTCTGCAACCCAATGCCACCAGGCAGCTTGCATGGCTGAAATGCCTCCAGGCTGGCAGAGGGCTGCACCCCCTAAGTGGGTTGATGAGATGGGGATGAAAATCCACGCTAAGCTGCAGGGAAGCAAAATGGATTGGAGAGACCATTTGCTAAATCCCCCGGTGAAAGGAGCAAGGCTGCTTTCTCTGCCTCTTATTCTGCCTTTGAAGCATGGGAGATAATGCTCCTCCTCGGGCTGGGAACCTTGTGCCTGCTGGCTGGAGGTGAGGCAGTGTGGACAGGTGCTAAACAGGCACATCAAGCTGCGAAATGGTCTCCTGCACCTCCTGCCTGTCCTACACCTGCTCCAAGAGGGAAACAAAGAAAATCGTAGAAAATCCTAGCTTTTTCCCAACCCCGCCAAGTGTCGACAGAGCACTTTGCAGCATGAAGGCCACCTCCACGGGCCCAGCTGCGCTGCGGTGATGCAGCTCCTCACCCTGCTTGGGGTGGCACCGCCGTGCCTGTGCCCCGCCGGCTCCTGCGGCCGCCCCGCTCGCCCAGCCCCGCGGCTGCCCTGCGGCTCACCTGCCTGCGGCTCTTTGTGGCCGTGGCCTGGAAATCTGATCAAGGAAATGATCTGGGCTAAAAATAACCCAGATATAATCCTTTAAACTGCCGGAGAGGCAATCAAAATTGTGATATTTACGGATTTGCATGCAGTAGCTAAACAAAGATTATGGTATTTAAATTAGTAAGGGAAGGGAGGGCTTCCCAGCAGGACCAGAGCACCAGTCCGGTCCACACACACGCTAGCAGGGATGGAGCTGCACTCTCTGCTATGCTCCCAGTCAGGTGCAGCCTCTTTACCACCGAAGCAGCACCCAGCCTGTGCTGGATCCCCTGCCCGACACCCACCGCCCGGCAGAGAGGCAGTTAATTGCAGAGAAACTGGAACAAACAAAGGGAGCCAAATTGGCATTTAGTACTTGGAACGAGCGCTATCCCCGACAGAGCGTACATGAGCGCCTTCCAGAGAACGGAGAGTCACAGGCATCCCGGGGACATTCCCTAAGCCAGTACTAAATATGCATGATTTATTCATCTACTACCACTCAGATATTTTTTACAACTGATTATTCCCTGTATGTGCCACTCTGCAGCAGAGGCACTGCCTGGGCAGGGGCTGCTGCCTTTTGCCCTGCACGCTCGTGGCAGAGCAGCGCTAATCCAAACGCAGGCGGTGGGCATCTCGCCTATCTGCTGGCTGCTTGCTGTTCATGGCCCGGTGTATAAAGCCCCGAGACCCGCAGGTTTTAGGCACCAAAATGCATGGGGTTCGGGAGCTTCAGCCCCACTGAGACCTGCAGTGCAGGCTGGGACACGGGAGCAGAGCAGCCGTCACATCTCAAACAGGCGGTACTGGTAGAAACTATCCATGAAACAACGAAACTCAACCAGGAAACTTCGCTAAGCCCAAGACAGGGTTAAGCTTTGGAATATCTTGCCACAGGACTCTGCAGATGATAAAAATTTGCTTGAATTCAAGACCAGAAAGGAAATGAGCAGAAGACAATTCCCGCGTGGGCTGAGGCCATCCCGTCCCGCCCAGCTCCTGCAGCTCCCAGCCCCACCACGGTGTCTGGGGGTGGAAGAGCTCTTGGGGAGTCCCGGGGTGGCTTTGCCTCTTCCTACGCTCTTCCCAAGGTTTGGGCCAAAGGCCCCTCCCTGGGACAGCAGACCAGGCTGGATGGACCTTTGCTATGACCTGTTATGACTGCTCTTAAATCCTTAAAACAGCTCAGTTTAAATGTCAGTGAAAGATCACAGAGTAAGAGCACATACATACTCGGCTATCATGGTTCAGCTGACAGGAGGTAATTTGTTATGCTGCTGTAACTTGATCCTATCTCCACGAAGCCCTCCAATGCTGACATGAGTCCCAAAAATGGGGCATGGGCAGTTCAGACACGTGAGGTTTTTGGAAAGCTTTGCTCACAGCCAGGAGAGAGAGAGACAGCCATCAAACTCCCCTAAACCACAAACTCCCTCCTGTCCGTCTCAGTAACGGTGGGGTTGACCATCCCTCTACGATCCTACATGCCCCATGTGCTATTTCACGACCCGCCGCGAGCACCTGCAGGGTTCTGCAGTGCCGGTGGGCAGCTGCTCTGAGGCAGGCAGGGAGCCAGCAGCGCACACCGTGGGGCTGGGCACGGCCCCGCTCACCTCTTCTCCATGATTCTCTGGGCAGCATAAGTAAAATCCATTTCTAAGGTCTCAAACCAATGCATTTTCCCTGTGGATCTTTACGAAGTTATTTAGTTCAAGTGTCTTCGTAATTGTGATAGATTGAGACAATTCGTACCGGCTGTAGAGCTGGCAGCAGGAGAAAGCAGGGACAAACGTGGACGTTGGCTCAAGACCCTGTAATGGATGTTATTTGCACTGGGTGCAAGGCAGCACTGTCCGTCCTGGGCTGGGGGGGGATACAGGGAGGCACAACCCTGGGAATGAGCTCACACAGCATGCAGGCTGGGGGCAGCAGCCTTCCCCTCCAGGCAGCCTGCAGGGCTTGCACGGTGCAGCCACGGTCCCCCAACTGCTGGCACGATTCAAAAGCAGAGTCCAGCCTCCCAGATTCCATCCTTTAAGGAACAGGATGGAAAACTGTAGCGGCACCAGGAAAAAGAAGTAGGTGAGACACCCCAGCTCCTGAGAGTCAGCCAGCAGGAGCAGCAAGGGACCCGCAGTAGCACGATCTATGGTAAGCTTTCATGCTAAAAGAAAAAAGAATTAAATGTATAATTTTACACAGCACTTAAAAAAATCTATTTTCACTTTCAAAAATTGGATTTCCTCCCTGTCCTTCTCCCAGGTCATTTTCTCTGTACTTGGCCTTACCCTGGTGATTTCTCATCGCACTTCCAGCAAGTGTGAATGGTGTGCCGCTTTGCAAACTCTGTTCCCTCTAGACTTAGATTATTATTCGCTATTGATTCATTGCATCCATCCACAAAGATGCGTGTTGCAAAATATCCAGGAGCAGTACAAGAAAAGCAATAGAAAATACCATTAAAAATGTAAAGAACCAGCCATCCAGACAGGAGGCAGGATATGAGCAATGGCAGGCTCGTCAGGCTGTGGCATCAGTTCCCAGCTTCCCTTCAACAAACCCTACGGAATTTGAGGCATAAGAAGAGAAAAACCAAGCTGTCTAATCCTGGCATTGTCTGCCAGTTTTGCACAGGAGAGAAGGCAGCAGCCCTGGCAGGAGGTGGCAACAGCGGTCTGGTCAGCAGAGGGGGACAGGGTGGGATACTGCTGGCATTTCATGCATCATGGGAGCAGAGACAGATCCCAAACCTCCAAAAGCCCAGACTCAGGTAGCACATTGTTTTTTCTAGCGACCTGGAGCAAAAAGACATCCATCCTGTGCAACCCCATACTCCATAGCTGCCCAAAGCAACGGATGCTACAACTTCCTCCCGAGCAACAGCACCAAAGGGTCTGGATTTCCCATCTCCCTTTCCCTGGCTGTTCCCTGCAGGGCTCATGTTGCTTCTCCTCCTCTTACCCTGGGCATACACAGAATGAAGGAGAAGGGAAGGGGAAAAATATATTGTTCACTGTATTCTCCAAGCAGAAAAAGCTATGTACACACGGAGCACAAAAATCATCTAATTCAGGGCTTTGTTTGCAGGAATTTAATATTCATAATGCACCTATTTTTATTTTAGTGCTACCCATGAATATAACTGAATAATTGCAGCTGATTAAAGGCAAAAAAGAAAAGAAATGTTAACACTGAGACAAACAAACACTGGCTGTGTGGTAAATAGAAACACTCAAGGATTTAATTCCCTGAATAAAAGAAGGGAGGGGGCAGTGCAAGCCGGGAGCTCTTGCCGTTGCACTCCTCAGAACCGTCTGCAGCTAGTGTTTCTGGTTGTAGTTTCCTGCAAATAATTTACAGTGCTAATGTAGTTTTTGCTGTAAAAATGGTTGTAACTCCAGTGTAAAACTGGAAGCTTTTCTTTCCCTATCAAACGCAAGACTGAATTTATGTCTTCCCTCCCATGCTGGGCATCGCTGCCTTGGTCCATTTCCACTGGTGGCTCACACCCAGCTGTTCCAGGCAGGCTGGGACTTCTGCAACAGGGCAAGAGCAAAGCGGTGTCCTGGAGTGGGGAATGGCACTGGAGAAGATCCCTCTCCCTCCACCTTGCATGCGTTTGTCTCTGGTCCTTGCACCCTTGGCACCTTGGCAGAGGGAGGTGCCACCAGCACCAGGAGATGTGCTGTGCCCTGTCACATCCTTCACTCTGTGCCAGGAACATCCTTGGGCCCTTCCTCTCCATGGCACCAAAATAAAAGCCTCCTCATCGGGCAGCAATCTTAAAAAAAAAAAAAAAAAATGCAATTGATTTTCAGAAGGGATATTCACCTGGAAGCTTTCCTCAAGACACTTCTGGTCAGATTTCCCACCAAATTTAACACCCTTCATGTTATGCTGGAAATACAGGCTCTAAGAGCATAAGGCATTTATTGTTAAGGTTTACTTTATTATACAACATTACAGCCATTCGAGGTAGATTGTATCCCCTGGCAGTTTCAGGAAAGTTTTTTCCTTGTATTCATTAGAAGGAAAATAAAGTGCTTGCAAAAACTGGGAAATCCCCAATTTCAGTTAAATTGAGAGCATTTCAGGGACTTCACCTTCAAGAAGGCAGCGAGATAATTTACATTCTGACCTAGATTTCTAACCCAAATGTATTTGCCTGAATGTGAAATGACATTTCATTTGCTCAAGGGTTCTGTTTATTTATTTAATTATTGAACAAAAGGAGGGGGAAGGCCCTCTTCTCAGATCCTACCAAAAGAAGTGGGAAGAAGAGAGTTTAATTCTCTGGTCATGCATAAGTGAGGGAAGAGTAGTCCCTGAGCAGTCCCTGTGCCTGCATATCTGCTCCATCTGCTATGCAGGTCCAAAAGCTGTGCTGCAGCCCAAGTCTAGCTTCAGTAGGAGCTTCTGGCCAGTGGTACCTCAGCCCATGGTCACCCACGTGCACTGGTCCGCGTGGCATCAGGAGCTAGGCTGCCAGTGGGAAAGCCCAAAGGTGTCTGGGATCATACAAGACATTTCCCAAAGGTTTCTGGAAAGCCGGAGTCACAAATACTGTGAAACCAAGATTTTTGCATGTAGGAAAAATATTATCTCCATCTATGGGAGAGTCCATGAAATAGCTCTGAAAGACCTTCAGCCACGGAACAGTTTACCCTCAAAGTCTGGAAGCTTCTGGGTTTCTTCCCCAGCTAATTCAGCCCTGCTAACTCAGCACTGTTGCTCTGAGGAGGGCCAATAGCTGCTGTTTTGCAGGATGGAGGAGAGCAGCAGGCAGCAGAACAGGCAGAGAGCAGAGTCCTGGTGAGCCCATGCCTCCAACGGGCACCTCCACACCTCCTCCTGAACTCTTGCTTACATGGTTCTCTAACTCAGGGCATTGCCACCGCAATATATATATATATAAATGTCTAATCTCACCAAGAACAGCTCTGTACATTATGCTTGCAACCTAGTTTCATGTGACAATCCTTCTCTGCATCTCTTCTCCCTCTGCACATTTCTGATGGAGTCATAACACTTTGGGTGGTTTCCTGCTCCGGGAGGAACAAGGGAAGCCGCAGATCTGTGTCAGACAGTGGCAGGACCCTCCAGAAGGCCCTTTGCAGCTCGCCACCTAACAGGTTCTGTAAAAGGCACATAAGGAGGAAGAAAGAGCCTTAATGTTGCACCTCAGAGCTAATCATCATAGCGAGGAGCCTTTGTGCATTGTGAAGTGCAGGTCAAAGCAGCTCAGCTCGAGTGCAGTCAACAACCCCTTGTTCTGACACAAACAGATGCTCATCACAGAGAGACAAATGAATGGAAAAAGCTGGGGAAAATGACATAATCACAGAGTAGCACCTTTGAATATGAGTGTGCTAAGATAAAACTTGCCCCTGCCTTCCATCCACTTACCAGCAGGTCCACGGAATAGTTATGCCTAGTACATGACAAGAATTTAGTCATTAGCTCTGTATTTGCTGGCAGCCAATGCCTGACCTGCTGAATTCATCTGGCTGAGAGGCTTCTTTTCCTCTGCTTTGTTCCTGACAGTGTCATCTTTCAAAAGGCACACATTTCTCTGTCCTAGAAGAAGCTTAGGATGGTCCCTCTGAGGATGTGAGTAGCTCAGAAAGATTGCTAAGTGTAACGCCCCAGACTCCTCTGGCTGGGGACCTGCACGTGTCCACCAACACCATTTAAAACCCATCACAAGCCCAAAACTCCCTTTGGTGACCATGGGGTGTCCCCAAGGACCCCCTGCCTTAGCTCTTGGCTTTGCTGCTGAGCTTGTGAACATGAGGTTTAACCTCATCCTTGCCACCTGCAGCTTTCTTCAGCTGCCACTGGAGATGTCCCCAGCACTCACATGGCTGTCCCTGCGCACACGCCCGCAGCCGGGCCAGGAGGACCTTGTCCCTCGGTACTGGCTGGTGATCACCCCAGGTTTCCTGCTCCGAGGGCCAGGCAGACCTCGTTCTTTAGCCCCAGTGATTAAGACTCTGTTTTGACTCTGGAGATCCACAGTTCAGTCCCCGCGTATGATTCATCTGGGCTATGGGTGGATAATGAGAGGGGCGAGCGGTTGTGCTCCGAGAAGCTCCCATTGTTCTCCGTCTCTTTGTATTCCTGCCCGATGCTCCCTGGCCACCTGCCTCCCTCCCGGCCTTTTGAAGAGGGATTCTCTGCTCCCTTTGTTGTTCGCCCTGTCCCAAGCTGCCCACGCAGAGGCGAGGCAGGCTCGGATCCCCGAAATCAGCCGACAAAGAGGCAGGAGGGCAGCCACATGGCCGGAGGAGCACAGCAGCATGGGTCAGGGGCTCCCGCAGTCTGTGCTGCTGCAAAACTAGCTGGTAGGCACCCCCGATAAAACCAAACAAAGTAAAAGTAGCAGAGGGAAAGTGTGAAAGCGAGCCTGCCACTTATCATGGGAAATAGCTGTGCACCAGAGGCTCCTCGTAAATTATACTGTAGCTTGTTGAAGAGCCAGGCGGGGAGGCTGGCAAATGTACCTTCTCCAGCAGCATCCGTACCCATCTCTCCCGCTGCCGTCCTGCCGCAAACAGGCGACGCGGATTCAGTATTGCTCATGCATCATCCAGAACCATTAGTGGCTGTACAAAATGCAGTGCTACTTCTTCCCGCTGTAGCAATGGCCCCATGCCCTGGAGCCCCCTCCAGCACAGGGGGAGCTGTGCTGCAGGGGCTTGGGTTTTGCCACAGCCCCAAGCCCAGGTGCTTTCCTGGCCATTGAGCCCCTGTGCTCCCCGTGCTGAACTCGGCAGCTCCACAGCCAGCTGTGCCCCCACCAAAAACATCCCCTCGGCAGGGTGTTCCCAGGTGGGGCTTCTCACATCTGCACAGGTCCTGATGCATGCAGAGCCCTGTACAAACCGCAGGTACCATCCTCCTCCTTCGCCCTCTCCATGAGCTGAGAAGAAGTCATCCCCTTCCACATGGGAAGGGGAGGTGGGTGGCACATCCACATGTCCAACCCTGCCATGGGCTCAGTGTCACTCTGCCAGGCAGAAGCCACGTGCTCCTGCACTGATCTATGTTCAGGACAGAAGACAAGTCTCTCCACAGGCATAAATACAGCACACTAAAATAAATAACTATCCATTCAAGTCTGCAGATTGTGAATACTAAGGGAAAAAATTGCTCCCAGCTACCTTCAGCCCTCCTGGCCCCAGCCCACTAACTTGTTTATGCGAATGCCTGCGGGTCACAGGCTCATTCACTGTGCCTCACCTGATGCATCCAGAAATACCAACCCCCCTGCAGGCTAAAATCACAGAGCCAAATTAACTATGTTAATCAGCTCCACACAGTTCTCCCACCGAACCCAGGCGCGGGGCTCCTGCCGCCTGCAGAGCCAGGCTCCTCGCCGAGGCTACGCTCACCGCTGCGGCTCCTGCCCAGGCTGCAGCTGCCATCGCAACGCGTCCCCTTCCCACCCCAGAAAGCCTGTGTAGATGTAGTGTTGCCGTAGGAGATAACTGCTGCTGGGAAGCTGCTTTGCACTACAAGGAGCACTTGCATACAAAAAGGCTTACAAAAAGCCGGTATAAGGAAGCTACTTATTGCTGTAGCTCCAACCGAGTATAACATGTACCAGTTCCACAGCACAGATCTGGTAAGACCTGCCAATGTAAGGTTATTTTTTACCTAAGTTATTTTTTTTACCTCCCTCTGGTCCTCACTTTACCCTGCATGGGAAGATTTGTACACTCTGGAGAGCCTTGGAGCCTGCAAAATGCTTTGCAGGAGAGTGCAAGAGAAGGCCAAAACGTCCAGCAAAGACGAACACCCACCCAAACTTGCGTGCACTCGCTGCACCAACTCGTGCTGCTCCAAGGGCTGGAGGCAGCTGGTGCAGGAAGGGCTGTGGGCAGCAGGAGGGGTGTGCAGGATGGCCCCACGAGCGGCTCCAGGCTGCAGTGAGACACAGCGCTCACCTCATTTGGGCAGTGGTGGCAGGTCGCAGCCCAGGGAGCTGCAGCTCATCCCGGGCCGTGGCCGAGGCAGGAACTGGTGGCCTTGGTCCCAGCAGCGGCTGCCTGCTGGGGCGGGGAGGGCAGCGAGGCCAACTCTCCTCCAGGATTTTGGCAGGCACTTCCCGCCACAGCTAGCCGTGACACAGCTGCGGTGGTGGGAATTTGTCTGCGGAAATCCCCCGTGTCAGCAAGGCTGCGCACAGAGCAGGGAAGGGGGAGTGAGCCGCGGGGCCTCTCCCCTGGCCAAGCCCCTCCGACAAGCACGTACTAGTTTTTCCTGTTCCCACACTGCATGCACTGTGTTGTCCTCTGCACCGCATCCCAGCGCCTCGTTAAGCAGCCGGCATTTGGGAGCATGCTAACCCTATTCAAACCAGCGAGCTGCTGCACAAAGAAATGGGAGCAAAATCCAAACCCCCTTTCAGCGTCCGCCCAGACGCTTGGCTCTGCTTGATCAAAGCACTTCCAAGGAGCGGGAGCTGCTCGCAGTGAGAACAGCACAGACGGCTTATCTGGGAAGGCCTGATGCAACCACCAACATGCATGGATTTAGCCCAGTTTCCTCAGGAAATGAGGCTGGTTGAGTCACAACTATTAGTCACAGTGCCTAATAAATGCAGAGCCCTTTGGCCAAATTCAGACAAAATTGCCAAAAGTGGAGTCCTTGAGGCATCGAGTTCCTAGGTAATTGTGTGGCCAGTGCCCCTGTGGCACCCAGCTGTGGGTGCGGGAACTGGACATTGCCCACTGAAATTACCCAAACTGTGAACCCCCAAGGTTCGCCCCAGATCACCCCGGTCAAACACCCACTGCCTCAATGTCCCCACGGTGGTGCCAGGACGGGGCACAGTCTGCTGGAGGGGCAGCCAGCAGGAGCAGCCGGCCGTGCCCGTGGAGAGCTCGCTCTGCTGCAGCCCGCAGTTTGCTGATTTATGTTTAAAACACAGACAATTAAATTACATGGGAGCTGATGCTGCTTAATGCATAAAGGCACTGAAATGCCAGGCCTCATCGGGTTGCCATGTAAATCACCATGGTTAACTGGGTAAGTGAGAGCACAAAATAGCACGGGCTGAGCATGCGTCACCCAAAACCCTGCTGCTGCAGAGCCGGAGGTGTTTCGTGAGGAGGAGCAGGGCTGGAGGGGAGCAGCCCCGCTGGCCCCGCAGCCACTTGTTTTGGGGATTACGCCCCGACTCACACAGGCAAGACAGGAGGGAGCACCGGACTCCAGCAATTTACACACTGATCGCTTCAGGTTCCAGTGAACTAAAATCAATACAAATAAAGGAATAATAAGAAGAGCTGATACGAAGATGGATGGGAAAGAAATAGCTAAGCATCCTGCTAGGAAAACAGCACAAGCCCTGCTGAGCTACAGGCAAGTCCCCGTGGGGCAAGCGTGGGAGCAGAAGGTGCTGTTCCACTTCCCCCGCGTCACCCTGCCCGTCCCCGTCCCCAGCTTGCCTGGCGGGCGCTGGGCTGGGTCAAGCAGCCGTCCAGCAGCCGAACTGACCCCGCCAAACACCCGCCGCGCCAGTGCCAGCACAAGGGGAGAGCCTGCAGCCGGCTGTGCTGCTGGGGACAGCCCCAGCCCCGCGCTGAGGCACAGCTGGCCCGGCCGCAGGGCTGGCAAGTGAGGGAGCAGACCCCGCCAGAAGCCACCCAAGGGGCTGGTGCTTTCCTTCGCTTGCCCTTCCTTCACAACTCCATTTCTGAGCTCTGGACTTTTGCTGCTCATTCATTAACCCCTTCTCACAAAGAAGCTTTCCTGTCACATGTCACGGAAGAGGAGCTGTGAGTGGGATGGCACGGGGACCAGGGCAGCAACTGCTCTCACGAGGTTTTAGATGCAGGGACTTTGGGGATTTCACAGGAAACATTAACACTGCCAGAGGTCATCCGTTTCTGTGAGAGCTCCACTACTCAAACAAGCAGCCCTCGCAAACCAATTAGCAACAAATGTGACAGAACTGGATTTTATTTATTTAGCATTTAGCAAACAAAACCAGATTTCAGCTGCGTCTAGGAGGGACACAAAGGCTGGCAGGGTCCTCCCAGCCTGCTCCATGCTCACAGTGCATTCCCATGGAGGTGCAGAGGGTGGCAAAAAGGGGTGAAGAGCACCCTGCCTTTTACCACCAGTGCCACAATCACATTCCCAGCCCATTCTTGGGCATACAAAATTATTTGATGGTGAAATGAAGCCAAAGAAAAGGAAACTTTTCCATACAGAATGCAATTACATGGTACAGCTTATTACCACCTGATGTGGTAGCCAAGAGCACAAGCTGCTTCAGAAGAGACCAGAAGTATAAATGGGGGAGCAGATCAGCTGGCTACTGAGCATCCCCATGCCTCCCACTGCTGGACACAGGCAAGCTCTGCCATGGGACAGCTCACGGGCACATCTCTTGTTTCTGAGGCTTTTTCCTCAGCGTCTGCTGCTGGCTGGTGTTGGAAGCAGAGCAGAGAGCTGAGCCCTGAGCTGCGCTGACCCAGCACGGCCACGCTCGCACTCTCCTTGCGGGTGGGAAAGTGCCAAAGAGCAAGCCGAGAGTCAACAGCACGCTGGCAGGAGGCTGCAAGCGAGCCAGCTGCATGCTGCGAGGAAGGCATTTGGGTAAGCGACGGTTTAGATCCAGCCATCAACCAAACCTTCCTAGCTAGGGTAGTGACCTTTGCAGGGTGTGAGGCTTTTTCTGAAGTCAGTAAAATGTGCAACAACTCAGCCCATCCTTACAGCTTGGAAGAGCCCATGCTCATCTCTGGCAGGGGAGGAATTTCCCAGCACATGGGCACATGGCCAGGCTGGCACCTCTGGGCACTGAGGGTTCAATGCTGGAAGCCCCTCCTGGCAAACAGCATGAGCCCATCACACACAGCTGACAGCCTGGGTGGGTACCTCTCCTTGCACCACAGCAGGGAAAGCCTGCTGGGAGTATGGGCTGGACCAAGCTCCTGCACACCTAAGGGCTAGGCAAAGTACTAAATCCCTTTTGCCACAAGCATAAGTCCAACACACTGCTGCTTTGTCCACACTGCGAGTTGTTCAGCAGAAAAAGCACATGGTGCGGTAGATTAATCACTGCCAGTCACTGGTGTGGTTCACACACACATCAGCCCAGCAGGAGTAGCACCGAGCTTTGTCATCGCAGAAGTACTTTTCAAATATACATATAACAAACCTAACATCAAAGATCCTGAAAGAGGAACTTCTTTCAGATGATATCCCAGGCTCAGCCTCTACAGAGCACAAACAGAAGGGATGAATGATGCTGCAAACAACAAAGAGAAGTAAATTGTCTCCTCTGGATGAACTCAAGCTTAAAATCTAAAAAAGGAACTTGTCTTGCTTTTGTCTCCACTGAAAATCCACCTCCTGCCTGGACAATACACCACTGTTCAGGAGGCAAGAGGCAGCCGGGGAGCTGGGCTGCAGTGTGGTCAAGCTCTATTGACAACCCCCAAATTGCCAGGGAAACAATGCAAACCGAGCATTTGCTTTGATCAGCCCATTCAGATCTCCATCACAGTGATATAATATGCTAATTAATAGTAATAGCTTGCATTTCTGAGGTGCCCATTATTTAACCATCTCAGGACAGCTCTACCAGCGCTCACTCACAACCCCAGGCAGCGAGGCAAGCAGGGTCTCACCTCTCCCTTCCAGAGGATTAAGCAGAGGACAAGGGTTGCGAGCTGCAAAGTGCCCCAGAGAAGATGGGGATCCTGCAGGGCTGGGACAGGCTTTGTGTGCCCCACGCAAGCCCCACAAGATGCTCACCCCTTGGATTCCCAGACACACACACGAACACCAACTGGCCAAAGCAGCCGGGGCTTCAAACTTCCTGCTGCAAGCCCCTTGTGCTGCAGTCTGCAGCACGATGATCTCGGCTTGACCTCACCTGGTGGGACCACAATCACTCCTCTCAGAGCATCAGTGCCTGCCCCAGCACAGGGACACAGGCAGCACCCGCCTCAGAAAGTGGCAGTGAGCTACAGAAACGTGGGGCAGCACGCAGCAACCGTGTGTCACTTAAGGAGAGGCATCCCCAGCCATTATATAAATTGCTGCTTCTCCATTTAACAAGTTATCATTAATATTTATTGCAGCATGTTCACAATTGTAAAGATCTTCATTTAAAATGTTTTGTGCCTCACACCCTGTCAGTAGGGAAAGCACTATAAGGCAGAAAGCATGCTTGCAGGCTCTAATGCAAAGTGATGGCTCCAACTTCAGAAGGGAAGCCTATTTCCAGCAGGAACATCTGCTCTCGGCGTGGAAACCGGGTACCTAGTCTCGAAGGCTGGTAGCAGATGGAATGGGAAAGTTTCCTCTGCTCTTGCTGCAAAGCTGTGGAGAGCGAGGTTCACCACCTCACCAGATTGCTTGCTGGGTAATGCAGGCATCCCGGCCCCGCTCTCTGCGCTTTCTTATCCTCTTACTGCAAAGCAAGCAGGGAGGAAAATGCGCTTTAATTGTTTTGTGCAGCAAGAGCAAACCCAATTTAGCTCTGGTGCCAGAAGACATGCTGCTGGTGGTGACGCAGGTTTCCATCTCTCGGAATCGCAGTTCGTCTGCTGCGAAGAGTTTTGCGTGGTCTGAGGCACAGACGTCAGGCAGCAGAGAAGGTGATAACTGCCTGCAAGTGAGGGGAAGGGAGGAGGAGAGGCGGCCGGGTGAGCGGAACCAGGCAAGGGAAAGGTGAGAGCACTGTGAAGCAAAATAAAGGTTAAGGTGGAAAAGTGAGAAGAACTTAAAGCTAAGATCTGTTAAACCTCCCTCCTGCAAAGCCTTATGCAGGTGCTTAACTTTGCAGACTGAGTAATCCAATTAAAGTTGTTAAATCCCGCAGAGGCTTAAATTCAGGGGAATTAATGATAGCGCGCAAAGTTAAGCGCACACTTACTGGGTGAAATAGCATGAAAAAGGCTCCTTTGGAAAGAGAGCTTCATGACTTGGAACTTTTAGAAATGAAAAACACACCATCAAATGTCTCGAGAAATAATCTCGCACTGGGTTGGAAGAAGCATTTGATGTGACCTAAAAGTCTCCTTCATCTCCAACTTCTATTAGTCCGTGACAAGACTTAAAAGGTCATCTAGTCCACCCCCTTGCTAATGCAGGATTATTCCCAACAGCACACTGCCTGTTACTTTGTCCAGTCCAGTTTTAAATGAAAAGCCTTGCAAAATTTCCTCTTACCAAGGACCATTATCCTTCCAATTCTAATGTGTTTCTTTTTGTCAATAGTTCTGTCAGTATAATGAAATCCTTACTGTGCTAAATTGCTAAAAAAGATCTAAAAGTCGAATCTTCTTCTAATATGACATGAAAGTGCTAGTATAAAAATAGGATTGTATTAGCGATTCTCCACTGTATTGTATTAACATCCTATTTCACTTAAGAGAGGCAGGACTGAATTATCTTCGGATTCTTCCAGCCACTACTTTTACAAAGCTGTGTATTTGGGGTTCAGAGCTGCATGACTTCCCATTAAAGTGATACAATAAAATCCTATGCGGCATGCAAAACGCTGAGGCTGGAGTTTAGGGCACATGCCAAGCATGGAGCCTGACCCCCTTGTGCCCTGCACCCGAACAAATGCAATGGGCTCCCTGAGGCTGCCAGGGATGCTCGGTCCAGGATGCACAGGGGTGATGGTATTTGGGTGCTCTGTTGTTAAACCATTGGATGGACAAGGGTTTGCAATCTTGGCCAGGCTACTTCTCTGCTTTATCCCTCGTATTTTCCATCAGAAAGGGGGATAATTGTCCTTTGTGTGTCACAGGGTGTGTCCCTCCTGTCTGTCAAAGCCCTAACTTCAGTGCAGATGCTCTTTGCAGCACCTATGCACAAAGGCAAGCACAGCTGGGTCCTTCCTGACATCAGGGCCCCAATAGAAACCACACAGCCCAAACCAAGCCTTTCATCCTGCCCTTTGTGCAGGATCTTCTGCGGCATTCCTCCCTCTGTCGCTACCCCGCTCCTCCTTGCCTCGGGCACCAGGGTGGCCGGGAAGGCGTGGGAAGGCAGCCACACAACCAGAGACCCCGGGGGTAGAAAACGGGACAGACGAGTCTGAGAAAAAGCACGCCTTTACAATGCCCTTTGTGGAACTGAGGTGTGGAGGTGATGGGGAAGAGGAGTCCTGTCTGTGTCATTCACCCGCCAGGTGAGAACAGGTCAGGTACCTGGGAGAGCCAGGAGTGGAGACCAGGCAACGTCAATAAAATGGACACGGTCACCTGCAGCCGATGTGGAGGCACTCCAAGGGATTCAGCTGCCAGGAGGAGGGCTGATGCTCAAAGCACACCTCAGGGGACCAGCCGGGGACGTGGAGAAGCGGTGGCAGGGACTGGGATCGGCAGCAGGGCAGCGCCTGGGCAGGGCCCCCCAAGCAGAGGCCGTATTCTGCACTGCCTGCACTGCCGTCAGCGGGCCCTGACCCCGGCTCATCGGCAGTTTGTGCCAAACGCTCATCTGCTGCTTGATGGCAGCTACAGGTCCCTGCTGATTGCACTGTGGCTTCCAGCAAGCATTTAAACTAGAAATTCTGCACAGCCCTGCCTGACCAGAATTCACCCGAGTTTGATGCATTTTTGCATTATATCGTAATAAAACCCAGCACTAACATATCGCCTTTTTTTTTTCCCCCTAAGAAACAAGTCTGTGTTCTTTGAGGGTCCCTGAGCTTCACTGAAGCTGTAGCACCACATTTACCAGGAATCCAGGAAAAAAAAAGTTTCATCTTGTTTCAGCCCTGTTCTCGTCACCATTCCCAGCATGTTCTGCAGCCATGCCCTCCCTGGGATTTACAGGGGCTTATTTTCCCAACACATGCTCCGTCATTGCTATTCTTTTTTTCTTTTCCTTTCTCTCTCTCTCTTTTTTTTTTTTTTTTACTGCATAGCAGAAAGCTATTGAGCAGAAAGCCAGTGGGAAGCCACAGCTATTGTATCTCAGGTTTAGTTCCTTATCTGCTGAGGGGTCCTTTTGTGATTTTGTTGAGGAAGGACATGCAGACAGCGCCTTTTATCACCAGCACGGCATCTCCAGCATGAAAGGAAAGGCAGCGGGAATGCAGATGTGACGTTAAAGTATAAAAATCCACCATATGGTAAAGATTACTTCAGCCTCAGTCTGGTCAAGATGTTGACACTTTGGTTATGAAAAGCAATATGTATCTCTCTCTTGGTGGTTTCTGTTCAAATTAAATGTTTTGTATCAGGCAGAGAACTAATAACGAGCCAGGTTTTCCCTAGACAGAGAAGTAGTAACAAATACGGAGTAATGTGAAAGCTGACTTGAAAATTACTATTCCCAAAGATGCAATAAATGTAGAGATAAGATTTGCTTAGAGGACTTGAATGAGATAAATGCTAAAGGTGCTGCTGGTGGGAAGAGAGTCCAAGGGGAACAGGCAAAAGCAAAAAAGTAGCATTTAAAAAACACAGGCTGACCTGTCAACATTTCTGTTAACACAGAATACCTCCCAGCCACCGGGCACCGCTTCGCTCTCCAGGAGAACACCCCGCCACGCTGATCTATTGCTATTGTGTGGCTTGGGCAGCACAGCGATGCCTTCGCCTCGCAAAAACAGCCTCCAACCAATTACATTCTGGAGAAGCAGCAATTCCGGCCTGGCTCAGACTAAAATAAACTTTGCACATCAAATATTTAAAGCCCCAAAGCCTCTCCGCGAGGCTGCGCCCCGCAGCAGGGCTCCTCGCGGCCGCGCGCAGACACGCTCCCGCCCCGCGCACCTCGCCCCGCGCACCGAGACGCCTTCTGCTGCTTAATGCGAGTTAACAGCAGCCGCAATGACTTATTTAAGAGCAGATCAAGAAATATCTCAGCTCTCTTTGGAGACTTCAAAAGCAGCTGAATGCTACCGGTATCTTCCGATAAAGGCACAGCTTTGCTGCACCATCTATCTCAGGGGACCCAGTAGATGGAGGTGGGAAGGTGCAGACAGCCAGGAGAAATGGCCAGAGCTCCCGGAGCCCAGCTCCTCCCTGACCACCAGACTGGCCTCCAGCACGCTGCACCTGTACTCTGTGAACACCTTCACAGTAGAGATGGCTCCCAAGCGAGAGCAGGCTTGGGGGGTTAGTTCGCGGGTACTTTGGAGGCTTTCAGCTGAAATTTAGAGCAGGGGACTTCAGCCCTTGCCTCAATTCCCAACACACCCAGGTGGGGCTGGGGCAAGAGGACAGCAGATGCCATGTGCTGTAATAGCAACCTTGGGGACAGCTTCCTCTCCAAGGCCGGAAATGTCCTTCATCAACAGATGACATTTCCCACTGGGAGCTGGGGAGCCAAAGCCCCGGGGCCAAAAATCTCCACCCCAGGCTGATGTTGATAGGAGATTTGATATTGATTCACGGGGGCCAGGATTTCATTCTGTGATTTAAACCTAACTCCTCCAAAGAGAATAAGATCAATTTTACAGAGAATCAAATAGATAAAGAACAGCCTTTGAGCCTGTGTGCAGAAGAAGCATAGAGAGGAGTTTAAAAAAAAAAAATGGTTCTTTCCTTATCTGGAAAGTTAAAAAAAGAAAAAGATAGAAAGGAACCTGGAGAATGTTGTTTGCTCATTTTTTCTTTTTTTCCAGTCAAAACAACCCCGCCTCTGTCTGCTCTCTGCATGGGTACCGAGGGAGCAGAGCAGCAGAGGCTCCTCTGCGCTGCTCACAGCAGGACTGGGGACCCTCACACACACACTGTTTGCCCCCAGCCCAGCATCCAGATCCTCCTTGGGCAGCCCCTCCATCCACACTGCGGCCACAGGACCAGTGCAGCAGGGTGGTGTCCGCACAGCCCGGCACGGGTGGTGGAAGATGGAGAAGCAGCAGCCAGTGTGGCCAGAGACCTGCCATGGTAGGGAAAGCAGAGATTTGGGGCTGGAAAGGGGAAAGTCATGCACCATCCTTCTCTCTTAGGGGGCTTATTACCACAATTTGTTTTATTTTGGCCTTGGAAGACAATCCATCACCCCCCAGGCAACACAGAGCAGCTCCAACAAGGCTGCTGCTGCTCTGCTCCCATGCTGCCTCCCCCCTGCTTCTCAGGGAAGCCCAAATTCCCTCTGCCAACTCCCAGAGCTTCACCAGGGGTGGGTCTCCTGTTCATCCCTGCTGCCCCTGGCCACCTTCACTCACCCTGCAGAGCCAGGCAGCCAGCCCTGCCCAGGCAGAGCCCTGCTCACATTCAACAGCGAGCTGGAGACCATTTTTCTTGGGAAAAGTTTTTAAGCTTGATCAGTGATGGGGTTAATGTTGTTTGCCATGTGTCTCCATTTTTTATCTGTATTAACAGGAAGCGCCACAGCAGGATTGTCCCCAACAGTGCTACAGTTTTGTTTTGTATTTTTAAACAACAGGCTGCAATGACTGATCACGCTGCAGCACAGCTGCTTCCACACAGGTTCCCAGAGATGCTCCCCTCACCCCTGCCAGCAGCATGACGTGTGCCCTAATGCCCAGAACCTGTCCCCAAAGAGCCACCCTTCCTCCTCCAGCCCATCCTTGCCACCCGTGAGCAGCGCGGGCTGCAGCACCGCAGAGGTGAGCTCCGTAATTGTACACCTGCTTGTGTTTGTTCTCCTGTGGCTCTTTGGGGACTCCGGGTTGCATCATTTTCAAAAGAAAAGGACAACAAAGCACAACAAAAAAACAGATGCAAGTTAAACAAGTGGAAGGCCCACTGGGGCTGCCGGTAAAGTTCCACTCTGGTTTCAGCGCAGGGCAAGCAGCGGCCAGCAGTCACCCCCAGCATCTCCCTGCTAGTGCATAGCCAGGATCCAGCCCACAGAGCTGCTGGGGCAGAGGGTGACCGTGGGAGCGACACCCAATCCCCTGTCCCCATGCTGCTGCACTGGGTGCAGCTGGGCACCCGCTGGGTGCTTAGTCACCCACTGGCATGCAGGGACCACGGCAGAGGCACCTGCATGCCGTGGGGGGGGCAACTGCATCTGGGGAGCAACACAAATGCAGGACAGGGGCCTTTGCTCTCCCCTTCCCTTCTCACAATACTCTGCATTTGTGGAGCCATGCTTCAAACAGAAATATATATATTTGCTCCCTGCTTTCAGAGCTTTGATCCCTCCCATTTATTTGTTCTTGTCTTTGTGGGCTTAATACTCAAAGTGTATGATAATTCATTGCTTGTTAATCCAATTTGGCTCTATTTAGATATTCCAGTTTAACATCAAATATAATATAAAATAATGTCCAGAAGAAACAGAAATGAGATCTGTGTCTGTGAACCAGCTCTGAACCTTGGCCGGTGAGGGCTGCCTGCTTTGCGTGCTAATTTATTCTCTCTCCAGCTTCACTGAGCCGGTCCCCGTGGCCGAGCCCCGTAGCTCCCACATAGCTGGGCTGCAGCGAGGGAAATGCGGCAAGCTCTCGGTGCCCAGTGCTGGTGGGTCCCAGCTGTGCATGGCACAGACCAAAGCCTCCAGCCCAGCGGCACCAGACAGAGACCCGCCTGCCGAAAGCCAGCCCAGCCCCAGGGTTTCAGGATCTGGCCCGCTCTGCTTCTGCGCAGGGAAGCCGTCCGAGCAATAAGATTGAACACACCCTTACAGGCCAGCAGCATTTCCAGACAGACACACTCGAAAGAAGAATCCCTTTTTTCTCTGCAGAGGACTCTAAATCACCCTCTTCCCCGCCGTCCACCTCGGCCCTTTCCTGGCACTGTTATTTATGCAAACTTGGGCCCAGCCGTTATCGGCTGCTATCTCTGCAGATGAGACACTGCAGCTCTTTGAGGTACGCCAGCGGGGACAGAGGACGGCGACAGCTGGCCGGGGAGCACAGCAGGGACATGTCACCGACCTGACATCTCGGAGCCCCCAGCTCGCTGCGAGCAGGAGCCCAGCAGCCGGTGCAGCAAGCCGAGTGCTGTTAGAGGAGGTTGATTAAATCACAGCCGAATCCAGTGCCCCCGGGGCCCCAGCAGGTTGTGCCAGCGAGTTGGGAAAGAGCTGGTCTGGGATGCTGCAAGGGGAATGTCCCCAGCCTCCCACTGCTGCTCAAGGGCAGCTCCCCAGGCACTGCCCCTGGAAGGGTTGGCTCCTACCTGCAGGATGAGCCCACAGGCAGCATGGCCTCAGGGGATGCTGTGGCACTGCATCCCATTGCAGGAGCCCTTCTCCACCTCCTGCAACAGCCTGGATGGAACAAGACTGGAAACCATGAACAGCCTCTTCTGCACAGCCTGCCTTTATCTCCTCAATGCCTCCTCTCACCCACCTGCAAATGACTCACTGATGAGGGTGCAACCAGCCCCAGGTGCTGCTGCTGGACCAGCTGTGAGCCCACGGCGGGGCAGTGCCTTGCTGTGCCCGGCCAGTGCGGTGGCAGGTTTAAGCATGGGCTCACAGACAGGCCTTGGTGGCTGCTGTTGTGCAGCCTGTAACCTCTGCTGTATCTTCCAAGCTAAAGCTGTCCAGATACATCGATTTTTATCCTATTGTATTGCCATTTTAACGTGCTCCAGGTTCCTGCCTGTGTGTGGAGCAGCCCCATGGCCCTGCAGGGCCCTTCCTCCCAGTCCGCTGCTCCCGTCCCGGTGCCACCTTCGTGTCTGCTCAGCTGAGCCACTAAGTGAGCAGAGGCTGTGAGGGGAGGGCATTCACCCCTGCTATCCGCAAAGCACTCAGGCACTCGTGGAAGAGTGGTCCATTAAAAGGCCATCAATTCAGAGCAAGTGGATGCTCCTCGCTGTCTCCCCAGAGCCTTCAAAGTGCCCTCCTGAAAATCCGGGGAAAATAACTCTTTTCCTCTGTACTGTGCCTCAGTGGAAAAAAAAGCATGTGTTGGCAGGGGTTGCCCGTGTCTGCCCCTCCTCAAGGGGCCGGCGCTCTGCCCAGCTTCATGGAAAGCAGCCCAGGGAGAGCAGAGGGGCTCTGCCTCGGCAGGAGCTGCTTGGCGCTTAGGTCCTGCCCACCCCAGGCATCCTCAGGGACAGTGGGGACAGCCCCTGCTAGGGGCCAGGAAAGCTTTGCCTGAGGTTTGCACCCTCTTGGATGCCGAAGCCAGACAACCCTGGGAGGGGCGCGTGGGGAAGGCGCTGTGGTAGCACCCTCGAGACCACATGGGCATCTGGGCTTGTTCTGGCTTCTGCAAGACCGGCACCTTCAGCCCACCAAAGCAAACCCACTTAGGCATATTTAACCAAACACTTACTTTCCATTTTATTCAATAATTGCTTTAATACTAAAATGCATTAGATGCTCAAAGCAGAGAAAAGAAAGTCACATTTAGGTGGAAAACAAAGTTCTCATCAGATTAAAAAAAACCAATGTGGCAGGTACACCATTTTGAAACAGAATTGTAATAATTTAATAAAGCTGCTTTATCATCTTCATAAAATAGACAGAATGGTGGTTTTTTTTTCCATTTTGTTGTTTACAATGATTCAATCACTGTGAAAATGTACATAACATACATATCAGCATATACAACAATTTATTCTTCATATAGTCAGCAACGGAGACACCATGATGAGACGTACCGCACTAAGTCCCACTGCAGCCCTGCCTTCTGCGGGCAGGTGCGCAGTGACGGTGCCACCAGCTGCTCCTCCTGCTACGGGAACGTGCCGCCGTCAGGTGTGAAACCTGCAACTCATCTCTTTCACGTTGGAATAGTGCAAGGAGGTATTGGTTGCTGAAAAGCAGTTTGCATTAGGTCAGCTCTTTGTGTTTAAAGATTATATCCCAGCTTAGATCAGCTGAACATCAGCTGATGCCGATAGAGGATCCATCTCAGCAGTGCTTGCAGTGGAGTCGGCCGGGCTTCTCCCCCGAGGTAACCGCAGCTCCCAGGTCGGGTGAAAGATTACCTATAGCTGCGAAAGCAGCAGTAGCAACAAGATCATCAATTCTCCCCAATGACAGACAAATGTGTTTCCATTCATAATTAGATTTTTTTTTTCCCCAAGAATAATTTCAACATATTAATCAGACAGTGTGTTCTTTACAAAAGCAACTTGCTTCCTATTCAAAAAAAGAAAAAAAAATTCACTTCTGCACGACATGTGATCCACAGGCCATCTCCAGCTTCACAACAAACAGGGAACGACAACAGCCTCGTCGGGACAACGCGCCAGGCACTCAGGGATTGTTTTTTGAGCCATCAAGCTCCCCCGGCCCCCCTGCTGCCCCTCCGCACAGCCATGTGCCCTTGCTGGGAAGGGACACTTGGGCCAGCAGAGGGTGATGGGAGGCGTGGGGACGTAGCATGGGCTGCTCCAGACCAGGTCCTCGTCATGCTCGGTAGAGAATCATACACGGGTGCTGCTCCCCTGGAGAAACAGGGGAGCAGAGCAAGTTTGCCTGAAGGAAACCAACAGACCCAAGCGCATTTTCCTAAACCAAATCTGAGGACAGGTTTAAGTTACTAAAGAAGCGTTAATTAGGTCTGGAACCCCCCAGAAAATCGCCCACCCTGCAGCCTTTACATTTTTGCATGGCCAGTTTCGATGCAACTATTAAAAAAACAAGATAGGCTGTGATTTGCCCAGGAGCCCTGAGCTCATCTCAAGTGACACGGAGGGACAGTGACAGAAATAGCAAAACATTCAGAAGAGAAAAGGGGAGGTGGAGCGGAGGCCCCTCATCCTGCGCAGCAAGGATGTGTCAGGGAAGGGCCCCTCGCTTGGCGTCCCCAGCTGCGGCACGGGTCAGCCCAGGCAAAACTGTTGTTTAAACGATTTTCTTGGAGGCATAAGGGCTTACTGACCTCTTTAATGCCCCCTTTTAATACAGAATTATTTCGTATCCCTTCTCGGCTGTGCTTTTATTCAGAGTGGCAAGGAACGTTTCCTCTGGGTAAATTAGAGAAATGTTTCTGTTTTTTTTTTATTTTTTATTTCTTCCTTTTCAGTTAGCATCTATTTTTCATCCAAAATCACTGGGCTGGTGGTGGCAGCTCCGCAGGCAGAGGGCAAGGCTCAGCACAAATTAACAGCCAGCACTTTTCAGAAGCTGGAGGCAGGTGGTGAGGGTGATGGGGTGCCTGGGGCGGTGGGGACCGCGCTCCCTGTCCCTGCGCCTGTGATGGGGGCCGGGGGTGGCCAGGGGCACCGGTCCCATCCTGCTTCCAGATGGAGGTGTGGGGTCTCTCTGTGACCCCATGGGGTGGCCAGGGAGACAATGACTGCAGGTGGGGAACAGTTTTTGCAGAGGGGACAGAGAGGTACTGATTAGGTGCTTTCGCTCAGCAAAATCATACATGGATTTTCCCCCAGAAAAGCCCGTCAGAGCTGACAAAAACAGGTAATATCAGAATAAACCCAGCCTAGAGTTACAGAAAATCCAGTTGCTTTAACAGCCCCAAGCCAGCCCATTTCTTCTGTTGCTTGTGTTATAATAATACACACATTTGGAAAAAAATAATAATAAAAAAAATGACAGCAGTACAGTATGCAGGCAGGAAACAACACAGGAACAGAAATAACATATCCCTTAAAAATGGGCTCAAACTCCAGAACAGAGGGGAAAATCCCTAGTTCACTTTTAGGAGGGATACATGACATCACATTAATGCATTGGATTTGATCTGAATGAGGTAGTAGTAACACCAGAGGGAAGCATCACAGATTTCATTAGATGACCTTTTTTTTGTTGGTTCCTTCCAAATTCCTGGCCCTAGCAAGTGGCATGGGGAATACACTGACTGCGGACCTATCTCAGAATTGCTACAACTTCAGGTAGTATCAATTCACCCTGAAGAAACAAATTACTTGAGCTTGTTTTATTTTGAGGACAATAATGACTGGAGCTTGTTTTCTTGTTGACATTTTTAATTTAAATAAATCAAAGTAACAAATATTTTACCATGATATGTAGACCTAGAAAGACTATTTCTCTAGAAACCACTAATTTCAACTTGCTGGTACAGCAAACATTGGCAAGAGCTATATATTTTCCCTCCCATAATCAATTTTAAATTCTATGAAACATTATTTAGGGTAGGAAAATCTGTCAAGTGAAGGGTTAATAACAATAATACACTAACTGAAATCCTCCTACCTTACTCATACCTCACTGAGGAATTATCACTGCAAGAGAGCAGAGAGCTGTGAAACCCTTTCTCTCTCTCCCTTCTACAAAATGGCTATTAAAGTAGCTCAATTTTTAAATCAATTTTATATGAGTAAATTTGTACCCACACAAAAAAGTCCTTAATTATGAGAAAAAATAATGAATTGCTTTAATTTTTTCTCCATTAAGAAGGCACATTAATTGAATTAGTAGTGTTGTTACATATCACCTGTCTGCCCCTAAATTAACATCGCTATTGCTCACTCCATACTTATTCATAATGCAGGGATAAAAAGAAATCAGAACAGTCTAAAATCCATGCCATGATGACATACATACACACACACACTTAGCATAATCACAACTGGGAAATGCTGACTTGGAAGTGTGTGTCTAATTGAGAAGGTAATTTAGATCTCTTAAATAATTCCATCGCTTTGACTTTGAAATTACTAGAGACAGGGCATGTCTAAATCTGGGAACTAAAATAAAGAAACTTCTGGAAAAAACTTTCCATGCATTGCCTTGAAGTTAAGCAAAACAAATGGATAAAGGAACAAGTTCAGCACAGTGCATCTGACAGTTGCAATTCAGGCAGAATTTTCCCCAAAATGCCTTCCTGTAACACCCTGCCCTGAGAGAGCAGGTGGAGGCTGCAGGGGATGGTGGGGACTCGAAAAAGCACTTGCTCCACTGGGTCTGGAAACTGCAGGTTCCCCAAGGTTTCAGTAAGATGATTGTGATTGTTTGTTTGTTTTTTTTAAACTTGAAAGCCTTTTGCCATCACTAGACATACAGTAATTTGCAATATCAAATACAATAATAGTACAGATAAGCATGTGACAGCAAAAGGATTCATTAATGCAGGGGTGTCCATAGCAAAATAGCAACATCTTCAGATACAACCAACCTTGTGTGGGGCAAATATTAAAACTCGCTGAGCCGTAATTTTCAAGTCGTACACGAGAAATGACCATTGCTTTGCCTAGACTACAAAAACGTGACCGAATAAGGAATTTGGAATTCAGTTCTTAAGTAGAACGGAGATTTGTGTTAGTTCTGAGGTACAAAAATATATAAATCCAAGAGACGCGACGCCTAGCATTGCTGCCGGCCGGGCCTCACCTCTGCCCCTGCCCTCTGCCACCTCCCGGTGAAAGGAAAACGCGCTAATTCGCCCTGCTGAACACCCCTGCTGCCTGTTGAAACAAGTGGGATTGTCACGTTAACAACAGCTTCATTTATAAACAATACATTTAGGGAAAGCTTTTAAATACAGCAATCTGTGAACCATTGGTAAGCCATAAAAACAACCCACGCCAGGCACGCTGCCTGGCCCCTCCAGCGGCCGGGCGCCGCTCAGAGGACGATGTCCCTCAGTCTCCTGGCCGCCGGCGAGTCCTTCTCCCTGCGGTCCTGCAGCAGCGGGTTGCCCTCCTGCAGGCCGCCCTCGCTGTCCGCCCCCCTGGGCTCTGCCTCCGCGGGCCGGGCAGGACCAGTGTTCGCCAGGGGCTGTGGCCCACGGCCAGCGGGACAGGGCAGGCTGCCATAGGCCGCGGGGCTCTTCAGGTGGAGGGGCGAGGTGACGGGGCTGGCGGCCTCGCAGCCGTTGCCCGCCTCGCGGACGGCGCCGCTCACCTTGGGGCTGCCGGCAGCTGGCTCCACCGTTCTTTTGCCTTTGGGGTTGCCGGCCCGCTCCTCGGCCGGCGGCTCGCCGCCCTCCTTGCCGAAGGTGGCGAAGGTCCTTTTGGCACTACAGTCTGCGTAAGGCTCCGCGTCCACCGCCGTCGCCTCTATGGAGAGGGCAATGACGTTCCTGCCGTGCTCGGGGGACTTGGCGCGGCTGGGGACGGCACTGCGGGGCATCCAGCACCGGTCCGAGTGGCCCAGGATGCGGCACTCTTCCCTGCAATGAAATCCTTCGCTCTGATCTGCGTGGAGAAAACAAAAGGCCGTGTGAAGCAGGCGAGCGCGACCCCAGCCCCGCGCGACGCCAGCCCCACACATCCCAGTGCCGCCACCGCTCCCGGTGCTGCCCACGGCTCCTGCCTAAACATTCACCATTTTACAGCAAACAGACATCGTTTTTAAAGTGGTGCTGGGAAGAAGGATTTTTACTGCCATTTCTTTGCTGCTCTGAAGACTGGAGTTCAATTTCCAACAGGTTGTGTGTCATCTGCTGCCGCTGCCAGACCTGAAACCTGGGGGAAGCAAGTTACGGCAGCAGATAAATTAAAACGGGTTTGTGCCACATGTCGGGCTGCGCGCTGTCAGCAGTTTCTGGTTTTAGTAACCGACGCTAAAACCCACTGTGCTTTAAGCACGGTTTGACATGACATTTAAGCTTGGCTTGTTGGAGAGGGGGAAGTGAGCGGAGGGAAGAGGGTGCTCTCTTTCTTGTGTGTGCTTGTGTGTTTTAACTTTTTGCTTAATCCCCGCTGGCCTCCCACACAACAGAGCCTTTATAAATCTACAAGACTGCCCACTCCACTGAAGATTAAATGTGTCATTCCAGCACTGGGTCTTTATTCATATGAGAGTAATAAAGATCCATTCTCTCGACTTAGGGCTGTCCCAGCACCACTTTACAGGGCTGAAATATGGAATAGTATTTCATGCTTTCCAAGGACCTCTCCTGCCCCGGTCTGAGAGTGGCCAAGCATGACTCTTGGCAGCAGGAGGTGCAAAGCCTCATGCCCCACGTTGCCCCTGCCACAGGCAGCCAGCTGTCCCCAAAGTACTGCCCTGTCCGCTGCCGCCTTGGGAGGTATTGTGCCCCATCATGGATGGACAGACTGAGACCCAGAGAAACAGACAGGCTCAACCAAGTGCAACGCTGGAAATCAGATCCAGGAGTTTCAACTTCCCAAGCCTTTGCTGAGCACCAGACCGTGGCTGTCACCGAACATCGTGGACTCCTGGCTTCTTTTCAATCTCAGCTTATGACTTCAGCTTTCCCTTCATTTGATAAAAACTTGTAATTGCAGATAGCCCTCATAAAGCACAAGCTTCTCACAGGCAAAGATGCAGCTCCCTCCTGTCGTAATCTATATATGTGTAAAGCAGCAAAGCAGCGTTGAAGAATTAATGCTATTAACAACACAAGAACGCACCCAGTTGGTGTCAATTTGATAGATTGAGCCCTGTGAAGGTGCAGACTCAGCCTTGGTCTGCTTCCTGTCCATCTGAAAACAGTTAATTTTGATGCTTTGTACATCTGTGTGTATAACCTCAGCTCCTCAGACACATTGGTATTTCCACCACATTCTAGCACTAGGGCGGCTGATAAAAATTCTCAGCACATAACACAATGCACCAAAATATGAGCAGCTTAACACTTACAGAGAATAAACGAGTAAAAGGCAGACCTCAAAAAAAAGGATTTTTTTTTAAAGGAGAAGAAGCCAATTAATTGGAAATCTATGGGCAAAACATTAGCTCTTTCTCTACATCAGAGCAGCTACCCGGTGGTGCGAAGCGCAGTGCCAGGTGGCTGTGCAGGAGGTCTGGGTTTCGGCAGTCTCCTTCACAGCAGCTTTAGAGAAAGGTGCTCTGAGCCTTACATGCAGAACAACCTGCACCAAGATCTGAAAGCCAATGCTCATATACTTTGATTCTGTTACTTTCAAGTACTTGAGCAAAATAAAAAAAAGAAAAATTGCCCAGAAAGTGTTGCTGTATGCCTATTTATCCACAGCTTAACTTCAAAAGGGTGCTATAGGCATACAAAGTTGTGTAGTCTGGCTGTGATAGCAGAGGACTTGGTAATGGCTGGAGGGGGTACAGAAATATCTTGGGTTCTCATCCCAGATGAGACACTGATTTATTGTGCTGTGTGACCTTGGGCGCGGTGCTGGAGCACACATCGCTTCAGTCTTTCCTCTGCTATAAAATGCTGGATCAGGGCACACACTGGGCTGTCTGGTCCGGGGTGAGCCAATGTTCCTCACCTCCCTGGCCCAGCATCGCGGCTCAGCTCCACATGTACACAGCCACCACGGCGAAGGCAAACCTCACCCCAGGAAGAGTACAAGTGGTTTTGTTTTGCCTTGAGCCATTTATTCCAAGACGGCACATTTTAGAGTTAAAAACAAATCAAGAGCTTCGCTGATTACTGCAGTTCAAGTAGATATTCCTCAAACCCAACAAAGCAACCTGAGCTTTAAGAGTCGTTTTACTAAAGACTGTTTGGGGCAGTGGCTATCTGCTTGGGAGATTAACCATTCTGGACACCAAGATGTTTGTCTGCAAGTTGCACCAGCAGCAGTTGAAGTGCAGGCAGGAGAAGAGATGAAAAGCATTACACTAGATTATATTGTTTCAATTTTTATTTTATAGAGGGAATGCAACATCTATGAAAGAGGCCAGGCTGGCAGGCAGAGGGACACAAATCACCACCCATCCACAGATGTGAAGACAAGCAGCTCCACAGCACATTTTCCCCCCCCTGCTCCTGTCCCCACCACGTCTCAACTTCGTTCTGCAGAGACCACACCCCGGAGCCAGAAATCGTCCTGCTCCCAGGGACAACATGTGTCTGGGCTCCCCAGACCAGCTCTGAGCTGGCAGCAGATGGCAGGGACCAGCGTAGGGTGCTGAGCAGCAGCCACTTCTCCTTGGCAGAAAGAGGACCTTCGCCTACCCACCCTATTTCCTTGTTAACCCTGTAGTTGATATAAAATACTGTTCGTACGCCATAAGCATGCCCTGTTGATACATATAACCACCACACCACTCCTCTGCTATCACAGCTCCAAAGAAGGCAGCTTGGAGGTCTTTGAGCTCCTCCAGCATCTGTCTCCAGCGGCCATGGGCCACGCATTGGAGAGCAAGAGCAGCTGCTGCCCCAGGCACGGGCAGGCACAAAGCTGCCCTTTGCAGCCAGGTCTGACTCACCCAGCCATAACGGCACCCAGGACAGCCATTCACATTCACAGGCTCTTTATTGCACTATTCTGTCTTTCTTTTTCTTCTTTAACAATCGGAAATAGGACGACAGGAAATTCTTTTACAGCTCTAGACCTGCCCTAGTCAATAGGACTGTTATTGTCTGCACTAAAAAATGTTCCTAATGCAAGGAGCAAAGCCCAGGTAATAACCACCGCATCACGCACTACATGACAAATGGCAGGCAGCCAGAACTGGCAGCTTCCCACATCCGCGCCGGACGCACGACAGCAGAGGGCTGAGCAAGCCGGTGTGAATATTGCCCCTGGGGCCCGGCAGGTGGAAACAGCAGGCGCACTCAGGGCTGGGGCACTGTTTGCTTGAAGTCGTCCTGAGCAGGGCTGGACTTTCTAAGCAGAGCACGCCACGTGCACGCCAGGAGGAGAGTCCTACTGCACATCAGGCTGCGTGGATGCCTGTGTTGTGTGCAGGCTGTTGGGAGAGACGCTGAACAGGTCGGCCAGACACAGCTCCATGGGCAATTGCCATCTCATGGGTGATGGCTGTGTCCGGTTTGTGGGTGCTGCGGGTCCTGCAGCAGCAAGGCAGGGCAGCGCCCATTTCTCAGCAACTCTTGCCTTCACCCAGCACAAATCCACAAACTCAGGTCACATCACCTTGGGGCGGGGCTGCTTTTAAAATGATTCCCCAGGCAAAAAACATCCTGACAGAAGCCTTGCCATAAGGTGAGCAGTTATCCTGAAGTCAGACTTGGCAGAAAAAATGTGTTATTGCTAAACATAAGCTCTCACACAGCAAATATGAAATAAAATAAAGCCAACAGCCACCTCTGGAATTAATACGCTCCTCAACAAGTACAGCAAAACCCTTGTTGAGCTCCAGATTTCAAACCTTCTCTGCCTGCACCTCAGGGGACCTGCACAAAAGCAACGAGCGATGCGCCGCGGCCAGCAGCTGCGGGAGGACCTGGTGGGAGAGCTGCCACCCGCCGCTCGCCCACCTGCAGCCCAGGGGACCCGGGGCCAGAAGACCACAGCAGTGCCCAAGGGCCGTGCGCGGAGCAGCACAGCCTCCAGCTCCTCCTGGCACAGGGCCTTTCGCAGTTCAAAAGAAGGGTTAATGAACATCCTGCATCTACAGATGCTTTCAGCCTCCTATTCAAAGTCTCTGTACCTGAACTCGCTCCACGGCTGTGCAACATGAAACCGGTTTGAAAGGAGCCCATTCAGGTCTCAGAGCAATTGAATTATCTGCAGAGGAATCTCAGCACTGGCCAAAGAGACAAAGTTAAATCGTACCGAGGTGCAAGTGCCCGGGAATGTAATATTCCTGATAAATGGCCAGATGACATGTGCTGTTATACAATCTAAGGTGCAATTTGGGCAATGACAATAGTCCCTGGAGTTTCCATTTTCAAACAGACGCTCAGTTCAATCCAATCCATGTCAGAGCAGGTTTGCAGAGGTGAGTAAGCGGAGCTCATTTGTGCTATTACATGGGGAGCAAGGAAAAGCAGCGGAGGAGTCTCTTGAAAATGAAAAATAAGAAAGAACGTGTGGCAGAAGAGCAGGACCTGCTTGCGCTGCGCCAGGTGGGGAGGCGGACGGGGAGCCCGGCATGGGCTGGGCGGCCCCAAAACCAAAACCCAGGTGTGAGGAGACGGGAGCAGCAGCAGATGGGTGCCTGGGCTGCCCTGGCCACTGCCAGCAGTGCCTTGCTACAGACACACGGCTTTATCTCCGCATTTCGGTGCGTCTTCGGCAACCGTATGATTATACTGTAATCACGATGACACTGCTTCTGGGTACAGCAAACAGCACGATCATTAAAAAATTCATTTCAAAATCTTCCTGGAAGCTAATAAATTTTACAGCAGTTTCAATCCTTTCTCATTGCAACAAAGAAAAGCTTAGTTCCAGACAAATTAAAAGTAAATTGATTGCCTTAGGGGAATCTATTCAAATATCACTTTTCCATGTTAGAAATCTCTTCCTGAAACAAGAAGAGAAGAGCCAGGGAGAGTGAGCATGGGAACTATGTGGAAAAGCAAATCATTAAATCTCAGTTCACAGAACTAGGAAAAAAAAAAAAACAAAATAAAATGCAAATGTCTCACTGGGGCGCAGGCCTAACATTTGTGACGGAATTTATGAATAATAAATATGAATAAATAGTAAACATGAAGGGATCAAACATTGCTGTTGATGTTTACTCCCGGTTAGCCATCTTTCATGGACAATGCGCAACTGCATTATTTAACACCCGTCTCCCATTTACTTTGGGGTTTCTTTTCAACTCCAGCACCTTTATTTTCTCGCAGAGGCAGGCCATGAAGCACAAGCCCTGCCTGCGGCGCTGTGCTGCGGCTCGCCGCCTCTCTCGGGAAGCTGCGTGCCGCAGGAAAACACGATTTTTGCAGCCGCCCTGCCCTGCACGGCCGTGCAAGGGGCAGCTGGCATGCAGGGTTGCAGCCCACGCTCCGCTCCCGTGCAGAGAACGGGGGCATGAGCCCAGACACTGCCCGCAGCGCGGTGCAAGCACCATGCCCCAGCCCCACCGCTAATAAGCTCGAGCAAAATGCAAACAGTCCCCAGCCAGGGTTCATCATCTGCTTGTAAATTAAGACTCTGCACCTCTCCCTTATCTCCTGTAATAGCATAATATCGAGAAACAAGAGGTGGGGAATAGTGTATTGTATTCTTGACCTGTGGGCTTTTACAGGGCCTTCTTCGCCTTTCCTAATAAGAAACCTCCAGTCTATGCAGAAATGTAATCCTGTCGTGGCTTCCCTTGTACAATGCTCAAAGGATACTAATAACTAGGGACAGTGACAAATGCTCTTTACTGCAACGAGGAGCATTTCTTTTTCTATCTTTCACCATTATTTGGGATTTACGCGAGCTAAAAAATGTTTTATTTTTAATCCTGGATTGTCTGTCCTGACATTGGAGGTCAACGGTGCTTGGACAACACTAATGCCATGAGGAATTATTTTAATGAAACAAGGCATACGAATTAGATTAATTCATTATGCAACTGCTGATAAGGACCCACGCCTGAATGGGGCTCGTGGGCAGCATCTCTGTGATGGCCCACAGAGATGCAAAGGGGCTCCCCCCCGCCTGCTGCGGACGGATGCAGCCCAGGAAGCGCCGAGGCCACCCTGATTTACACCAGCAGGGTCTGGCCCATCCAACTCTGTCCCCTGCTCTGTGCCACCATCAGTAACGTCCTGCCTTCTGCGGCACGGCGCCTGTGCAATGAGTGAAGAGTGGCACGCTGGTACACCTGAGGTGCCTCTCTAAGTACATGCTGGATGGCTAATAGATTTGATGCAAAAGATTTTCTCCGGAAAACCACCTCCCAGGCTCGCTGAAGCCTTTTGGATGCGTACAATGCCATGGGAAGGAGGGCGCTCACCCAAAGCAAGTGGAGCTATTTTTTGGCCATGCTACAGAGTACAGCAGAGCCAGACCCTTAAGGTATGGGCTAGGATGCAATTTAATGCTGGCTGCCCCCCTTTGGACTGCGGGCCAATCCCTACCTCATTCACACAGTAAAATTAATTCCCGTTCAGAGGGCCGGCAGAACACACCATTTAAACTCCAATTAATCCTTTTCTGGGGACTTAAGTGGTCCACAGAGCTTGTGCTGGCCCCTGAGTGGCAGGGATTTTACCTCTGAAACTCCGCTATTTACGCATCAGCTGGGGTATTCGATACAGGGCTCATTAACATCCTCGCTGAGCCAACAGGCTGCGTACGAGAACAGAGCGAGCAGGATCCGGTCCTCAGAGAGGAAAGCACTCCAGGATCCAATAGACCTTTTCCATCTCTAACCATTATGGCTCCGTAATTCATATGCACAGCTCCCATTAATGCTAATGGAAGTTACTGTACTGCGTGCACCGAGTGAAGAATACAACCCTTTGACTTCATTACTGGAATTCAATTTCATTAACACTGGATACAGAGGGATTGTCCTAAATACACTCTTTCTTATATTTTTTTCATGTTAATGTAACCATTTGAGTATATTATACCCTGCAGAGATGGAAACATTTCTAGTCTGTTTAAACACATTTCCCACAATTGGGAGCAAAACTTTGTCTCCATTTATGCCTTTGACACCAGCTGCCTTCCATTTAATGGGACTTTAGTTGCTAAAGCAAATTAATCCAAAGGTTACTTTTCTCTGCTATTGTCAAATCTGAAACAGACAAATTCAAATAGTCTGTCTCAGGGTAATGCAATACCAGCCACGCATCCAAATTCGAATGGCAACAATGAATCAAATTATTACCGCATCCCATTCAAAATTAGGTGTCGTTCAGAAAATAGCTACTTGACGATTCTGATAAAAATCCAGCAAAACAGAAATTACAGCTGGGGACGATAAGAAGCAATTCCCAGCTGCTTGTACCTGTCGCAGAGCAGGCCGGCACCAACCGAAGCGGTTTCGTTGCAGCCGTACTGCTTTGCACCAGCTGAGAGGCTCCTGGGCGATGGCTCTCGTAGCTCTGGCACCTCTCTCAGCCGGCGGGAAGCCAAACAAGCCGTCCTCAGCCTCCCCCTGCGGCAAGCCGCCGGGGCGAGGCGCCTGCCCTTAGCACAAGGACGCGCCGGGTGGGTTTTTGGAACCGCAGCCCCAAATACAGGGGGTTCAAATCCCCTCCCCGCTCGGCATTTCCCAGGCATTGCCACACGGGCTTGCCCCAGGGCCACCTCCGTACCCGTGCCGGTGTCACTGCTGGGCACAGCTGGGGCTCGGGGTGGGAAGGGCCGAGCTCGGCAGTGGGACCCAGGAGCTGCGGAGGGGACCGGAGCTGGGATGCCCTGCGTCCTGTCCCACGTGCCCTGCGAGGTGGGGTGCAGGGCGAGGACTGTGCCTGCCCCCTCCTCCCGCACGGCTCTCGCTTCCTTCGGAGGCTTCTGGTACTTCCACGGAACGAGAGAGAAATGGAGGAGCCGAGGTTATAAACGCTGATACATAATTTACTCCTATTATCAAGATTAAACACATCTCTGCATGCTTAGCATAAAACAACTGCCTTTCCCCAGATTTCTCAAGGACACGCATAAACTTCATTATTATCTAAATAATCAAAAGAGGATTTCAATAGAATATTTAACTGTCTGCCTACTGGAAACTCGCAGCCTTAATCTAACACTGATTCTCTGTTGTCCTTCATGTAAATATTGTTGGGACGTCAGCCAAAGCCTAGGGAAGTGAGCTTCATCTTGGTGGATGGGAATCTCTCGTGTCAGATACAGTCAGCCTGACTAATGAGACCTACAGCCTGCCAAAACCTACAGCCTTGCTGTCTGTTCCAGCCATTGAATGCGCTCAGAAACCCAGTGGCACCAGCCCAGCAGTCTACAGATCCCAATCAACTATCAATAGCTTAAGTGTAAGTGATTGTGTATGAAGTATGAGCCAAATGTGTTTCCTTTCTCAGTTTTAGGACCTCCAGTATTGTTATTGCACCAGTAATGCTTGCACGGAATTAATCATATATGTACCCACAAGGCAAAACATTATGAGAAGCTCTTTGTACTCTGTAAAAGTACGCAGCTCTGAGGAGTGGAGTGAGCTGGAAGGCTTCCCAGCACGATGGGGCGTTCCCGACCGTTGAGCGAGTAAGGGAATTTATTTTTTTTTTAAACCAAAAGCGTTGGTTCCTGGCCATTTCTCATCATGACTTTGACCTCTTGCTCTTCCACACTGGAGCTTGGCATTATCCCCTCCCTGGTGTTTAACTCTTTGATTTTTTTCTGACCAGCAAGGAGCTTTTCCATGCTGCTGGAGCCCTTTGTCTGAAGCACAGGGACAGCCCACGATGAGATGCTGGCTGAGGCTTGCGGGTGCACTAGAAAATCCCAGGGGTGACCGAAGGGAACTGGGACGGCCACGGGGGTGGTTCTGCAAAAGCTGCTCTAAATTGTCCAGCATCCAACGGCGCCCACGGGCTGATCCAGAACCGTGACTCACCATGACACAAGGACACTCCTGTTCCTCTTTGCCTTGATCTACCCCGAGGGCTCAAAGGAGCGTTCCAGCTCCGCGCCTACAAAGGATGACTGCAGTGCAAAGGGAACGCAAGCCAGTGGTTAAGCTGGCCCGACGACCACCTCGCGCCTCCAGAATTGATCACAGCATTGCAAAAGCCTGGGAGTCTGGCCCATCTAATTCAGCAGAAACTTAGTTCTGGCAATTAAATTTACCCTCATTAATTAAAAGAGTGTGATCGTAGTGTATAAATACACATATAAAATTACTATAAGGTCAATAGCCAAATCCAAAACCTCATTATGAGTCTAGGGAAATTACATTACCTGCGAGTCATGGACCCAGATCAACTTCCAGCAACGCAGGTGGGCTCCTGCCCCATCAGCCCTGCTTCTGCGTGGGCGGAACTGAAAACGAGCCTTCTGGTTTGCCTTGTGCTGTAAACTAAGAGCCGTGGGGAGACGGCTGAACAGCAGGAATGGAAAATAATGGTATTTTCATAACTTGTGTAAGTATTGCAAGGAAAGCAGTTGGCTCCATGGTGGGTTTGTCGCTGCTGGCCAGGCAGGTGGTGGTGGTCTCCTGCAAGGGCTCTGCCATTTTGCAAGCACGTGCCAACACTGCTCTGATGCTGGGAATTCACACATATTTTAATGTTTCCTCCTTTCTGTCCTTACTTAAACTTAGGAGAATAAACATCCTCCCTCTCGAGTTCCTCCTCCACCACTGATGGCTGGGGCATGTTGGAGCAGGGACAATTAAAGGTGACGTGGCAGGATGGGGGCTGAGCTGGTCCTGCTCTTTGCTCTCGGGATGCTTCCCCCCTTCCTCCACCCGCACCCCATCTCCTCAAACACACAGGGGAACCCTCAGCCCTCCCAGCCAAATGGGTCTGCCCTGGGGCTGTGCTGCCCTGGGTGCTCCAGCCGGGACGGGGGGGGGGCTGCTGCTCGAGCAGGGTGGGCTTCTGGCTCGCTCGCTGCCTCTGCAGCCTCAAGCAAACTCTGGTTTCGCAACGTCCCTCTCCTCCCAGGCGTGCGTCTGCAGTGCTGCCACGAGGTCAGGCTGGATCGTGTTCGCTCCTGGCCCCGGTTCACAGGACTGTCAGCTAAATCGCACCGTGGCATCATTACTCCTGGTGATGGTGTGACAGACAGACAGAGCCCAGCTGGATTTTCAAAACCTAAGCAATTTGCAACACTGACAGGCGAAAAAAAAAACAACCCACAACCCTCTTAGTCTGAGCAGGTTTTATCTGGAAATACCAAGAGCTAGTAAGTGGAAGGCCCCACAAAGTCACTCCTACTGAGCCACTTTGCTGACCCAAACCTTTTAACTGTCACTGGGAAATAAAGAGCGATAGGTACAAGCCCCACCGTCGCTACCTGATTAGTCTAGTCCCCACCACATCCTTAATGCGGCGTTTCTTCAAAGCGATGAAGCCACGCTGAAATGACTGATGTAATTCGGTGCTTGCAGACAGAGCTAGCGAAAGGAGAAGAGTCGAGTTCATTACCTCTGGGCTCACCGCAGGGCTGCGGCGGCCGCCCAGACGTGCCCGGTGCCGGCGCACAGCCGCCGGCCAGGTNTCGGCGGCAGGCACGGGGCTGGCCTTCCCTCTGAGCACAACAGCAGCGCGACTTCCAGGCAGGCCGGCGCGGCCCTGCAGTAATTCTGCTGGAGCCTCTCTACGGGGATCCACCCTCATGTTTCCTCGCTGTCTGCGGCACGCAAATGTAATGCTGCCTTGCTGCCGCTGCGTACTCTGCTCATTGCTAAAACACTTACACATGCAGCATGCATTAGAATTAAAAAACCATTAAACCTCGGAAAGGAAAAACTTTGACAGGATGTGTAATATACTAAGTATAATTAATTAAATTGGATGAGGCACTGGGGGACGAGAGAAGAGTGGATGGAGACTGTTCTTGGAAAAGGGATGGTAATGCACTAGCGTTCAGTGTGTGCCATTAAGTAAGAAACAGCCTTGGAAGAGGCAAGGATGAGCAATGGGAGCTTCGAGAGACGGCACCAGCCAGTTGGGCACCTCGGATGCATAGCAAAGAAGGTGATAGCAGCCAATTAGAGCTCTAAAGATGATAATGAAGGCAGAACAGGAACCTGAGAGCGGGCAGAGCAAAAATGGCCCTGGGGTCACCGAGAAGCGACACGCCGCTAGCGAGAGCCCCCTCCTGAGAGCTCCTCCGTGCCTGGGCGCGGGGTGACGGACCCCATCTCAGCTCACCCACCACCAGGCATCTCGGGGCCAGCGTGGGCACCAGGGCGGGCGGGAGGCGATTCCTCCTGGGAGAGCACCTGGCTCTCTGTGGGCTTTTTCTTCAATTATTCCCACTCTCAGGCCTGGCTCCCCAGCATGGCTCAGCATGCTGCTGCATCTCTTCCCGAGGTGGGGTGGGAAGGAGCAATCAAAGCTGGGGACAGGGAGGGAGCATCAAAGCCAGCCCCAGCCAACACAGCAGGCACAACAGGATGAGACAGACGCAGTCTGGCTTTTCAGCAGGACAAAGTTTTAACAGGCTTAACAACGGCATCAGCACTGATCATTAGGCAATTAAAACTGCTGAAAGTTGACAAAGCACCAGGTCCAAATGAATTATCTCCCCAAATCCTGCAGGCAGGAGCACGGAAAAGAGAAAAGTCATTGTCAACAGCTTCTGATAGCTCACCAAGCTCGGAAGCAGTAACTAAAAACTAAAGGGCTGCTCATTTACTTGCTGGTTGGAGAGATAAAAGGGAAAGTCCAAGAAATGAGGTCTTTAAAAACACTCTCATCGTTTAGGGAGTGGTGGGAGGGAAGGTCCTGGAAACACTGACAAAACCAGGATTGCTCAGCCATCAGTGAGAAAGGGACTGTGTGTTCGGAAAGGGAAGGCGGACTTTGGCTGCGGGAGCTCACTCCTGAATCATCCCGCTGCAGCTACTTGCTCAGCTCTGCGCATTGCTGTGTGGCCGAGGGGACAGTCGTGCTCCTTGAGGACGTGCCAAAACCCACTCCTCCACGGACCTGCGCAGCTCCATCCGTGTGGACCACGGTGACTGCACGCCCTGCTCTCTCGCGCTTTGTCGCGCCGCCTTGCTCAAGCACAGCCCTTCACTTTGAGTGACTAGGCACGCTTTGAGGAAAAACATGCAAATGTGATTTAAAGACTCTAAGTGATACAGGATATATCGCATCCCTCGGGAGCCTGTTCCAGGGGGTAATTATTCTAATTCCTAAAATCACACGTCCCATTTGCAGCTAGAATTTTCTGAGGCAAGCCTCCACCCTCCAGCAGCGGGTGTGCCTTATTTGCTAAATCAGAGAGCAGCAAACACCTCCCTCAGCACCCTTTTGACAGGGGCTCAGACGACCAGTGCAAAGTCCAGAGCATCTCCCCTGAGGCTGCCATCTCTCTTGGGTCCTATTTCAAGCCCAACAGTATCAGCTTAAAGAACGACCCCCAGAAAGCAAGGGGAGATTTTTGCACGAGGTCCCTCACAGGCAAAGCATCTCCTCTCCCCCTGGCTGCTGGGGCTCAGTGGTCTCTGCAAGGCACATCTGCCCAGCAAGGTGTTCGTGTGGAATTTATAGTGAATTAATTGGGCATATCTACCAAATAACAAAGGAGGAAGGCTGACGAAGCAGAGGTCAGGTGATTAGAGAATTGCAGGTGGAATTGCTCATTTTAATTACATGTCTTCATTAACGTGAGGTTCCTGGATCCTACAGCGATGACTACTTCATCTAAATATTTGCATGAGTGATATTTGCATGAGTGGATACACTTCCACAAAAGGACACGTGGCTGAAGGGTGGAACAGACACAGAGTTTTCTTTGAATTTTACAAGGGCATTTCCACCACAAAATGATTTCAGAGGGGAACAACACTGTAAATGTAAGACAAACATTTTCATGAGGCACAAAAGTGACCAGAAAACAAACAGCTCGAGGTGGAAGTAAGTGACGAATGAAGTAAAACACGGGTTGTACTTCAGCTGTTTGTGTCTCCCTGGCACTTGAATGAGTTTGATACAAGCATCTCGGTTACCTGTTCTACTGACAGCCCTGAAAGGAAACAAAAGTTTAGAACAAGCCAAACACATTCAATCTCCTTGAATAATTTAGGCTGCTGAGTTATCATGTGCTTCATGGACTGTCATCAAGAGAAGCTGTATTGCAGAGGAAAGGTCTGTAAATCAATGCATCCAAGGGACCAAAACTCATCAGAGAGTGGCTGCAAAAGCACTGCATGTCAGAACAGATGCAGAACATGAAAATCAAGCAGCAAGCGTCACAGGGCAGACTGCAGTCCTGCGCTCCCAGGGATGGATTCAGAGGAACAGCAAGGACAGGCAGATTGGAGCATCAGGAAGACACAGCTTCAGTTGAAACATGCTGGTGAAAAGCAATGTCAGCAGCACAAATAGCTGGTAAACTCAGAGAGTGAAAAACAGGAAACAAATGGAAGCGCAGTATATATATAGTGGCCCATTGTCAGACCCACCTGGGTGTGCCAGACACTCCCGAAAGCTATTTATACATTCCACTAATGTACCTACCACTTTCAATAACACTTCTGGGTCTCTGACCTTTCCTTATTTACTGCTATGTATGGTTTTGGCTTCAGATTTCTAGCCAAATTCCCAAACCCTAGATGTCCCTTTGTAGCTTCTCGCTGAGCTGTATCAAATCCAGACTTGGGACGACTTGACCTGGGAGAGCCATTCCTCTTTCAGTGCAAACCCTCACCTGGGTCAGAACCGGTCTGCGTGCTGAACCAGCTAACTGGAGAGCAGGATGGAGCAGCCAGGCTGCACTCACACCAGCTACGCTCCTTCCTCCTGTCCCTTCAGACCATCAAAACCAGAGAAAAAGGACAGGTTTCTAAGGTATCAGTTGACACCTTAATACATGAAGTACAGTCCTTTTACATGCTGCAGTCGACAAGTACGATTTGTGGTAGGACTCATGAATCTTTACAGAAGTCTGTGTGTCTTTAATAAAGCTGACATTTCCAAAGCAGCCAGAGGAATCAAGTGCCAGACCTATTTTGTTTTGCAAGTGATGTGGACACCTACTTCCTTAGGCTTCTCACAAAAACTCCAAGCAACGCTCTTCACCCTCTTTCGTTTACCACTTAAATGGCGCAAGAACCACCGCAATACCACTCTCACCATCACTCACCCAGCAGAGCAAAGCCTTCTCCCTAGGAAGGGCCAGGAGCTGCTTGCTTTAACTCCCCGCACCTGCAGCACTCAGCACCCTGCAGAAGGAGCCGTCTCCCTGCCTCCCAGCCCAGCCCTCCCTTTGCCGCAGGAAACCTCCTGTCACCGTCCCCACGCCTCCGCGCGGGTGCCAGGGATGCTTTGTGGCTTACGGTTCTCAAGTGCTTCCGTAAGATGCAAGGTAGCATCTGTGGTGAAATCTCACAAAATGATCCAAGATAGTTTTCTCCAGCTGGGACTGATTGAATATAGCCTGGGCACCGGATGATGTGGGAAATCATTCGTAGCGGAGCACAAATTGCATGCATAGAGGTAATTACTGCAGCACAAGGTTGGTAGCACCACTACCCACATGACAGTATATCTCAGCAATTTTCATTTCCTATCGCTTCAATTCAGACAGGGATTTTTTCATCTTTTTTTTTTTTGGTTCAATTTTCTCCTTTTCCTACAGGGACCCACTTTAACCCAGGATTTCTTCAGGATAAAGCTCTGCCTTCACAAAAGCCAGTCCTTCCACATACTCAGATTTTCTCCTATTGACAACCCCAGACCTAGGGCACAACCCATCCTGACCTGACTTCACTTCCACACCCCGAGCGTGACCATCTCTGCCCGAACATGAAGCGACACAGTGGTGGCAGTCGGTCACCCGCTGCTCTGTGCTGTCACTCGGAGCCGTCTGCGGGTATCAGTAATAAAACACAACATGCGAGTAGCTAATGAAGCTGGCTACAAAGCCAATCATTCTCCACACTTGAAAGAGGGTGAAAATAAGGAAAATGGAACAAAAAATATTTCTGCTGAAAAATAGAAACATTAACAGAAGTAATGATGAGGATGGGGAGGTTTATCATTGCTATTACAGATACTCAGCAACAATGGGGCCACATAATGCTTACTGTGATTACGTACACTGTGGCTAGCATGTATCTATAATATACTTGCTATAAAGAACTTCTATTCTAAACAGACACAGAGGTTAAATACACAGATACAGAAGAACAAAGGCAATGCAAGCACCAGCCTGGGTCTGGCCAGGCTCTGCTTCCCAGCCCAACACACTCAGCTGCACACCTGCACGTCTGCAGCAAAGGAAAGCTGCAAAACTTTTTAATAATTCTGTGACCTATTTAAAAATATCTACTCTCTTACATTCATATATGCTGTATAAGAAATAAAATATAGCACTCAAGAGCTTTGAGTGGCAGCACTTCCCTTAAGACGGATAAAAGCTGCAAGTTCTCTTTGCTGTTTGGTGCCAATTATTACAGAGTTTTGACTTATACATTATTACATAGATCATTTAGTAAAACAACCTACATACAAACCCTGTGCTATGTCTCCCTTCAGTCATAATCTGCTGGAACTAGTGAATTTTAGACACTCACCCATATACACCTCCTTTCAGAAAAAGGTGGGCTCCTTCCCCTGCACCATTCCTGCAGCACTCTGTACGTGACACTGTTGTAATTAAGAGAGTTCCAAATGAAGAGGGGACTATGACTTTTCTTTATGGCACATATAAAGTTATTCACAGCAATTTTATCACTAGTGGGGAAAAAAATAGCTACCCATCTTGTACCAAAGGGAGGCAGGCAGTGTGACAGCCCCCGTGCCTTGTTCCTCGGTTCCTTGTCGCCTGGCCAAGGCGTTGGGGACAGCTTCAAGGAGCTGCTGGAAAAGCCAACAGCCTTTGCTGGCTGACCCAGAGAAAGCAGTGGGGATGTCCTCGCCACCCTCTGAGCCCAAAAGGACGATGGAGGCAAGGACCAGCTCCTTCCCCTCATCACCCCCTCATGTCTGGGTGCATGTTGCGATACACCAGGAGTTATTTAATGTGATAGCAATTGCTTGTGACCAGAACACCACTCTGTAACGATCCATGCTAACATGATGCCGTGTACCAAAAGCCTACGGAGGCCGAGGGTCAGCGCACTGTTTGCAGTGATTATTCCTTTAATAAAGGGCCCTGTATTTTCCAGCGGCAGCAAAATTGATGCAGGTTGCCATGGTAAGCACACACTTTCCCATTTACTAGAATAATAGACAGCTTTGTATAATTCACTGATTTCAGATGATTTCTCACCCAAAGAGCAAGTCGCTCGAGTTACATAAGTCACCTGTTGTTTAGTCAATCTGGCAATTTTAATTAGAATAAATTTTTATGATTCCACTTTGCAACACTTAGAGCTGCTCTGCCACCAGAATGTGGAGATGTCTGTAAATTATACAGGCTCCAATCACATCTTTTTCGCTGTTTTAATTACAGTAACATTACAGCATTAATCATGTAAGCCTCTGTTAAACAAGTAACAGCCATCCTCCATCATAATTAAAAAGAAAGGCCAAGCAAACAGGAGCTTTGGATTTTACCATATTTCCTCTGAAAATTGTATTTTAACTTAAGAGTTTCACAAACAGTAGTTCTATTTGGCTGTAATTAGTGTTGTGAAGGAAACACCAAAAGGTTAATAAGAGATGGTTAGTTTGTAATGCAAGTTTCCTGGTGCCAGCCCCAGCAGTTCAGTCTGTTTTCAGAGTCATTAACGATGTAGATTGATTACGGGAGGAGATCGGGAAGTGCTCACTTGCTGCGTTAGCAGAAGGTTAGTTTTTATTCATATACCTTCCCCACTGTTAAATATGATGGCTATTACATTGACCATTACTAATCTTAACTGCTGTGAGACAGAAAGAGTTAATGGTTGCCTTAGAGGTTACTGTCAAAGGGAAAAAAAAAGCCTACATGAGCTTTTTTGGCTTGTTTATACGGGAAAAGGAAGCTGCAAGCTTCACTGAATTGTTTATTTATCTTAGAAATATTTGGAAATCTAAGTATTGTGTGGTGTTTTTGGAAAAGGATGCGCTGGGAGAGCCAGGGAAGCAGGTTAGCACCGCCTCGTCCTTCAGCTGAACCCTAGCACGGATCTGCTCTTTCAGCCTTTTGCTTGGGACTAGAGCTTTGGAGTGATTAACAAAACCAAGCACACACCAAAGTTGAAACTATCTGATCAGAAATATCATTCTTCTCATCTCCTACAAATTGTTCTCCAGTCACCCAGCAAAAATACGGATAAGCAATAACTAAATTGGACAAAATCTCATTAAAAAATACAATAAAATACTAGAAACCCACGAACTTTCTGGATTGATCATTCATCCATTGCAAACCTACACAACAGGGCATGGATCCAAGTTTTAATTTTCCTCTCTAAGTTGCCAAAATGTTCACATCTGGTGAGTATTTTCTGTGCTTACACAGAAAGGACTCGAGGATCTAAAGGTTATAACTTCTGTGACCCTGGCTGAGTATCTGCAGTGATGGAGGCACTGCAAGAATCATTTTTAATGGAATGAACCTGAAAACTGAAGAAAGAGTGCCAGGAATGTGGCATATATGATAACGCTTCTTATGCAAACAAAGGAGGTTGCACATCTGTTTGTTATTTAGTTCTGTTGCTGTACAAAAGGGGTTGGCTTTCATTTATTTCTAAGGATATGACTTCAGTGTCACCCTTGCCCCACCACCAATTTCCAGAGAGGACTCTTCTAAGCTGTACTCAGGCAAACTACAGAGCTACCAACCTAGAGAAGAAGTAAAACAAGGGAGCTGTTCGTGCCTGCCACAGCATCAGTGCACAGACTAAACCTCTTCAAGCGACCGCTGCCCCGCACAATGTGGTGGGAAAGGCAGCAGGGCCCATCAGCGGGGGCCAGCCTGATCCAGTGCCCTGCTCCGAAGGATCCATAACCAGCACGCCAGCCGTCCTCGAGCTGTCCCAGCTCCTCTGCTGCTGCAAGGCTTTTGCCAAAGCAGACTTAAATGCTCAGTAGGCGATCACTTAGAAGTGCAGGACTCATAAGACAATCAACTCCTCTTCTTATCCCAAAGCCCAGATTACCACTTTCCATAAAAATCCTTCAAATTATTTTGAAAAGCTGACTGCTCCCTCCGTGCTGGCCATTGTAGGAGCACCACCAAGCTTACTTAGGCTGTTTTACTGAAAGATCTATGCAATAATACAGAAATCAGAAGTGCTATAATAACTGACGTTGCCCTGTAAAGAAAGCTTATAGCATTTATCCATCTTAAGGGATGTGCTGTCACTCACATATGAATGTTATACTTTATGTCTTGTGCTGCATGTATGAAAAGAATAAAAAACTAGGTATTTTATTCGTTTTTATAAACTTCCAGAGGAATGCAGCTCTATTTCCAACTTCCAAAACCCTAAAATATGCCACTTGGGTTTTCATGTTCATATAGCTCTATAGCCTTTCTGCAGAATAAAAGAGAATTGCAGGTGGAATGACTGCTGGAAATTAGCTTCAAAATCAACAGTTTCTATTTAACTGTGTTCGCCTCCAGTTAATACCATTAGTCATGTTCTCAGTTCATGACTGAAATGCACCCAGATACTATGGAGATGAGCATAAGAACCAATAGGAATATTCTAGATAAAACCTGATCCACTAAATGATGATGTATCTGAATAATTAGGAATGCAACCAGCAAGAAAAGTTTCAGTGATTATCACGTGTCCGGCTCTCCTTTACATTCAAGCCTATTTCTATACTACGTGATAGTATAAAGAAGACTTACCATAAGTATTTAAATGTAACCCATTTCTACTCAAAGAACCCTTCATCTTGCTGGAGTTTATGAGACTCAGACACAATTAAACTACCTTTGTGAGCAAAGTTACCCAAATGTGTAAATGTATGCAAGATCAGGTCTTTACTGATGACATTTCATGGCAACCTTTACTGCTGATCTGGCACCAGAAAAATGAAAGTGATGCTTTTAGAAGCAATTCTCTGAAGAGACGCATTACTGACATAAAGCATTGTTTAAAACCCCTCCAACTTTGATTTTAAAGCTTTTCACTATTTTATGGCTGTGGTGACTATTTCTAACACTGGCTTTTTATTATTAGTGGATGTTTATTATTTTCATATTTTCCTTTGGATTCTATTTTTATCTTAAGCAGTGAATCACCACTTCATTGGGTCAATAATTTTCCTTCCACAACCAATGATAAAAATACTGTCCAGCACTGGGAATTGAGGTAAGTTTGAAATCTGTTGCTTGCAACATTATAAACACAGATTTGAAATAGTTCCTTTCTGATTTCTACACTGGCAAGAGCTCCTATGACTTATAGACTACAAGTATGGTTCTGGCTCAAGGCAAGGTGAAAAAGGTAATAGAAAAGATTTAAGCAGATCTGTGTGCCTGTATACATCCACAAAAAGAAAACAAGCCAAACTTGCACAAATGATATGTTTGGAAGAGGGCAAAGGCATTAAAAAAAATGTCCCAGTATGAGCAAAACCAAGGGAGGAATAACTACCTGAATCACAAAACAGAGTATCTAGCCTCAAAGATGCTAATTCAGGTCCTGAGGGATCTAATCAACCTCTTTGTTGAAGTAAAGATAAAACTTTTTGACAGCAAATGCTTTCTGATAAAATGGAATTTTCAATTACCCTACGAAACATCTGGTCCGTGCTGCCACTTACAGAGAAAAGCACCACCACGCTTTGCAGTGCTGGAAAATCCTTCACGCTGAGATTTCCCCGCGGTGCCAGGAGGAACAAGTGTCAGGAGCTGCAAACCCGACGGCCAAGCTCCCGCGGTGCCGGCGTCCCCCAGCGCTGCCCCAGGGAGGCACTGCCGACACCTCGGGGCACTTCACCCCGGGCTGGACTCACAGCGTCCTCCAGTTCTCTGATTCAAGATGACACCAGGCCCTGGAGGAGATCCACTACGTACTGCGGTGAAATCGGCTAAGATACAAACGGGGACCCCAGAATTTACCCCCATCCTCCAGCAGCCTTCTCCAGCCAACCTGAAACCTCGCTGATATCACTTCCAAATCTCTTATTCTCAGACAAATCCATTTGAAAGTTCAGCTGAGAGCAACGTTAGGAAAAAAAGTGCATAAAAATTCCTAGCAGTGCTTAACACCTCTGCAAATAAACAAACAATTAACCAGCAGCAAGGCAATTGTGAAAAGTGGAGCGACGCCCGATGCCCGCATTCCTGAATGTCCCATTTGGTATCAATTAGCGGGGGAAGGAAAACAATCCTGCGCGATAATGAACTCCAAATTGGGTACATATCAGAGCAATTAAAGCAATCTTTTCAACTGATGAATTTATAATCAATAATTAAGATCCTGAGGTAAAGAGCGACCGGGCAGAAGTCCTACTTCCAAAATAAGCGACATGGCTGAGCTCCAGGCAGTATTTCTGATGACCTGCTGCTGCCACTTAAGCTCGACACCCTTCACACAACAGTTTGCCATTTTTCTGGAAATCTAGGTCATTTCCAAAGGAAGAGAAAGGGCTCCTGCCAGAGGGAGTGGCACCAAGGCAGTAAAGCCCCCTCCAACCCGGGGGTGCTGGTGGACACAGGCCACCCAAGCCTCTCCAGCAGGTCCCTGGGGCTTCCACGACCACATCCTCACCACCAGTGCTGGGCTCATGCACCCAGGGGGAGCAGCCCTTGCCTCATGAGAGGATATCAAGGCATCTTTTGGTCTGGAGACCAGTTGTGCCTGAACAAGCCTGTTTCACAAGAAAATAATTTATTAAACTAGCCTCCATTTTTTCCCCACTCGAGTCCACAAGAGTTTGATGTTGTCTTGAAAGACCAGACTCCAAACCCACAGGCTCCAAACCCACAGGCCTAGTGATTGATTTTAAGAGCACTAAAGGAGTCTGGACACATCCTGCCTACCTCTTTCTGCAGGAAATCCGGCACCTCAGTAAGTGACGACTGCCCAGATCGGTCCATGCTAATCCCCTGCACCAGCACGGAGGGACTGTCCTGCACCCCCTCGTGATTAACACACTTTATATCAAGATGTCACCGAGCTGCAAGCATTTGTGCCAACCAGCGTCTTGCCTCAGCAGGTCCAGGACTACCCACAGAACACATAAAAAGACTCCCGAATTACCTGGACGAAGCCTGAAAGTTCTCCCCCCGTGAATCACTCGTGGTGCCATGAGCAGAGTCCAAGCTCTGCAGAGCGAGCCCGGCCACAGGGCACCTTGCTGGGCTCCCAGGCAGGAGATCATTAGCACCGGCCGGCAGACCCGGAGACTCCCGACGCGTCCCTCTTGGGTTACGTGTGAGGCGGTTCTGACGCATGGGAGTTAACGCGAGGCACGGGGACATGAGCCTCCCAGGCTCCCCGTCAGCCACGGACCGGCATCCCGCAGCTTGCTCAAGGAGGTGGGCAGCGTGCTGGGGCTGTGCATCTGGGTGACCCTGCCTTGGGTAGTGGGTTGTTTCCTTCCTGCCCCGTGCTGCTGACCTGAAACCGGGTAAAAATTATAATGCCGGAGCCATCGCTTTCATCATGTGAGAACCGCTGTTATCACCGTTGTCTGACTGTCTTGATTTTCCTGATTATTTCATACAGCCCTGCTCAACAAATCAGCTGAGAAAATATTTTCTTTAACCTTTTCTTCAGTTTCTGTGCCAGTGACTGCTCACCTCCCTGCCTGCAGTGCTCCTGCTGTTACTCCACCAACACCCCGTGCCCTCACAGGCAGGTTCCCCCGCTCCTCTGTGCAAGAGGGACCCCACAGCCTGCCCCAGGGTGCTTCCACCTCGCCTCCGAACCTCTGCCCGCATCAGCGTCCAGCCAGGCGGCAACGCGGAGCTGGCATTTTGGGGCTGCATCATCCCGCCGGCCCCGCATGGGACTGGGGAGCGGGGCACGCGGTTTGCCTTTGGAAGCTTCCTTCTGGAACTACTCTTCATTTCTGAGGGGTGTTTTACAGGCAATAAGGAGTTCTTGTTGCAATGGACTGGACCAAATTTATTTCCCGTGTAACTCCTCCAACAACCTCTGCCTCCAACTCCTCTTTAACTCATTTGCATTGTTATCTGGTGTGCAACAGAGACAGCCGGCAGACTTATCAGAAATGTAATCTCTGTAAAACCCTATCTGCAGTCCATTGAGATTGTTTTTTTGCTGAAGAAATGTGACAAAAAATTAACAGATGTTGCTCAGACCATTCAGCAGGACAGGAATCAATTATGAACATTTTTGCTCCCCCAGTTGTTCCTTACTGCAAACGCATCTGAGGAAACCCTCTCCTGATCGAAATGAAAAAGCATTTCTTTGTAATAGAAGAATAATAAATGATAGCTATCATAGCCTGCATTCTCTGACACAGCGCTGGTCCTCAGAGAATTAAACTGCCACCGTACAGTTATATAAATGTTTAATTTTTTTCATCTCTGGCCACAGTAGGGTTGTCTGGAAATACATTATCACTGCGGATGCCATCCCTCTCCAATTAGCGTGGCTGGCAGTGTGGAATGGGTAGGTGACCTCTGCGTTCCCCTGCTCGCAGAGTCTTACAGGGTTAACTACGGCCATTTAACAGACTCTATCGAGAATTAATACAGCGATCAGCTTCTCTCCGGAAAAAAAAAAAACATTCGGCGGCGCAGATGGCAAGAACTCTCTCTCCCCCATTTGACTCTTTTATGACAGCAAAACAAAGGCTTTTAATGATGTTTACCATGAATTGAATTAAACAGCTGAAGACCAGTTCATAATCACAGCATTTTGTTTTCATATCCTTAAGTCTTTTAGCAGTGGGGCTTCCATTTGAGCCTCAGCTACAGCTTATCTCAAGATATAGCCAAGCGCCCTGAGGCTTCCCTGTGCTGGAGCACCAAACCGCATTCATACTTCTTAATTGAAAAAGACAGGATGTTTGCATAGGATGTTTGCATCAGTAAGACACTAAAAGTGACATGCATGCCCAAGTACAAATGACGGCTTGGGCTCAGCTGAACTCCTCTGACTCCTCTCCTCTAGCTAACCCTAGGCTGAGTTGAGATCAGGGCTTCATTTTCCAGCCACACACGTGGGGATGTGTAACAGCGGGCAGCGCGCCGCACATTTTGGGAAGAAACACAAGCACCTTGGCCACTGGCCTGGGCTGATCTCCGCTGGGACGCCTGACTAGTGGCACGCGCACTCCGCCGACCTTTTGGAGAAGCCGTTCAGGCAGCGCCTGCACGCCGGGGGACGGGGGGTGGCAAGGAGGTGCTCTCCATCCGGAGGCACGAGCCCCACACTTGAAGCTGGTAATTGCTGCTGTAATCCCAGCTCCGCCACTCACGCGCTGTCACACGGATGCTCAGGGCTTTCCATCTGTGAAATACGGGATAATCCTAACCGCTTACTTACCTGACAGGCGTGGCGTGAAGATTAATTTCTATCTACGCAGCGCTCCGAAGATGCGCAGCCTTATCCCCAGCCCGCACTACGCATCTCCTTGCGCACCCTAGGGCGGGGGCTCACCTGGCTCGGGGCCCTGGGACCCCATGGAGGGGACGCTGGTGTTGAGCACGTCGTTGACGGCCGTGTCGCAGTAGAGGCCGCGCTGCACGTCGTGCTCGCTGTCGGTCTGGTCGCTCTCCTCGTGGCCGCTGTCCTTCAGGCTGTTCCCCTCCAAGTCCTTGAACGTGGAGCTGCTGGGGGAGACATGGCAATGAGCTGGCTGCCCCGCCGAGCGCCCGCACCCGAAACGCAGCGCCCAGCTGCGGGCCGCTCACGCGCGCGGTGCCAGCCCGCGGGTTGGGACACGTGGGTGTTGTGGAAGCTGCGAGTGAAACAGGGCTTAAGAACAAAATGGAAAATATATACACGTCCAACGAGCTGTTTCTATAACTAGGCTTCCTCATGTTGTATTCCCTAATATTAAAGTTAAAAAGGATCTCAACTTTAATTTTCTAGGTGATAGGCCAAATCCTAATAGCTTAAAGTTTTAAAATAAAAGCCTTCCGGGAAACAGGAATTTCTTCTCATGATGATGATATCACTCCTATTTTTAAAAACAACTCCGTGATTCTGGGTCCAAGTTTGCAGGGACTTCAAGGCAGCAGTCCAGCTCCCTGACATCCCCTGCAGTCGCAGCCGCCAAGGCCGGCATGGGGGGGACACAAGGGTTGAGCTGGTCCCAAATTCCTCGTGTCCCTGTCCTGGCAGCCAGCCCGAAAGGGCAGGAAGCTGCTATCAAAGCAAAGGAAGATCTGCATCCTGGGTCGGATGCGACGTGACTGTGTGGAGTACCCAGCACATCCCCACAAACAGGAGAGCAGTGGTGGGTCTGGAGTGCCCGCTGACCCCAGCACGTCACCAGGAGGGCTTTTCCACAGCCCAGCCGGGAGCAGGATGGAGGGACCACGACATGGGGTGCCCCTTCCCACCAGCGCAGAGACCTGCTCCCCTAGGAGCCAGTGGCGAGCTCCTCTCCGCACCACGGGTGTCCTTGAGGTTGCAGGAAGCTGGGTGCAGAGGCACTGGCTTGGAACAGCAGCACGACGGCCACAACAAACAGAAAGCCCAAAGCCCCGCTGCGCCGCCCAGCACGGATGCGGGGACAGGGCGCAGAGGACATGCACCAAGTCACACTGCTCCTGGCAGCAGCCCAGGACCAGCTCTCCTCCGGGAGCCTCAGGGGACAAGGGACTGCCAGTTTGGGCCCAAAGACAGCTGCATGGATGGTCCTGCTGCTCCCCAGGCCCCGTGGCGCCCGGCTTCTGCAAGAAACATCTCGAGAAGCGCGAGATGCGCCTTCCCCGGGAGCGCGGATGCGGGCTGGAGCAAACGGGAAAGCAGAGGCAGATGCCCGGAGGAAAGGAAAGAGCTTGGGAAAGGAGGGCTGCCCGAGAAAGCACCCTAGAAGGGCTGGGAGGGGGCCAGGCGTGTGAAGCGAAGCTCTAACGCCTTCCCCACACCCAGCGCTGGGGACGCTGGCGTGGCCCTGCCGGCTCCTTCGCTCCTCTGCCCCGGGGCAACCCGCACCCATCACGCACACATCGGGGGCGATCTGCTTGCACCAACGGCACCCGAACGTCCTCGCTGGCCGATCTGGGCCAAAATGTCGGCGCAAGAAGCGGCCTGTGCTTCAAAGCACCGAAGAGCTGCAGATTTTCATTACTTTGTGAAGCCCTTTTGCGTCGCCACGGAAACCAAGCAGACCACCTACCAACTGATGCTTTGCAAAGCGCGGGGGGGGGCTCTGAAATACATATAAATTGGTAAACCTTCAAACATCACCTTTTAAATAAAGATGTCCCTGTTGAAGCCACTGACTTTGATTCCAGGAAACATCAAAGAATTTTAAGTTAAAAAGCACTACAAATCTACAATTCATTTGTGTGTGCGTATGTGAGTGAGAGAGGCAGGCAGACAACACAGGAAAAGTACAAATAGATTAATTAAAGTGCTGGATTTGAGGAGATTCACTCACCAGAGATAGAAGAGCTACAACATCTTCATAAAGGCAAAGGATGAAAATGATGCCACAGTATGCTACAGAAAATATTTTTGTTCTTAGATGTCTGCACAGCGTTCCTGGCATCCGTTGTACTTAAGATACAAGACAAAGGTAGAAAGCGAGGGGAAACGCTGTCCTACACGGTGTTGCTGTTCATAATGTGCAGGCAATCTGTGTTACAACGCATTTATCTTTCCCGCAGCGAACCAGACCGTAATGCAGCAGCCACACAACACGTTTCCGTGGCTGACACTTCTCTGAAGGATGGGCAGGTCTCAGGGAATCAGCAGCAGCAGCATTTCCCAAACAATGCCGCGCCAGAGTAAACCCCGCTGTGGCAGGTGGGAGCGCTGCTTGCCTTTATGTTAGGTGTGAACAAGGAGAGACTGATAGATTTGTTTTTTTTCAGGGTGCCTGCAGCCTACCTTATGAGGAGTGATGTGGTGCAGGCAAGCCATCTCTCGCAATCACATTAGCATTGTTAAGCATCACACGCAATGCAGGCAAATATACCTGCCCCTCGCTAGCTGAACCCAAGTTGCTTAAACAACGTGCTTGCAGCTCCCACAGTCCTTATATTTTTAAGATGTAAACAAATGGGATCGCCGCCAGGAAGATAATTGGATTCTTTTACTGCTCAGAGCACACCGAGCAGCCCAGGGCCTGCTCCTTCCCCTCGCTTGCATCTCCACAGCATCCTGCGGCTGGGGTCAGCCGCCCCGCTGTGGCACCAGCCTGTGGTGCTGGGGCCTTCACAGCCTCCAGAAGAGGCAGCGAGGGAGAGGACAGGCTGGAGAGCTGCCCGCAGGGTGAAGCCGGCCGCCCCTTGGTTCGATACGACCCAGGTGAAGTCAGCGGGGTTAAACTGGGACAGCGCCGGCATGAACCTGCCGGGGACATCTTCGCCACCGGGAAGCTCTGAGGATACCAGCAAAGGCTGGATTTTATCCAAAGGGTTAAATTCACCCAAGGGTAATTGCTAGGTTGCAAATGAACTGATGATTTGGTTTTTACCCCTGGAAGGAGAACCCTAGCAAAATGCTGTTTTGCCTCGGTATTCAAACTAAAACAGTGAGCATGCATCAAACCCAATTACCTGCCCCCAAACGAGATTTTTTTTTCCCTGCCTCACAAGGTAGGGAGATCTCACCATCTAAATCTATCATTTTATTCTTGTGCATTCAAATAGAATAAAATCTATGAATTTTAAAGTTGTCAGGGTAACAGCACTCTACCTAACTCGCTGTAACTTCCCAGTGTGAAGGAGCCAAACGGAAGAAAACAGACTTTCCTTTAATGCAATCCAAGACCAATGGGACTTAATAGGCAGTAAATACCGTTTTTAAAATCAAATGATAACTCTTGAAACGTTTTGCATATTAAAAAAAGCAAGTAGCATATAACACAGTGAGAAAGAATATTAAATAATCAGGATTTGGCTGGGCAAACCAAAGCGCTTTCAAGCCAGCCTACGTACCTTTTTATTAAATGAGCTCTGCTGTTCACGTAGTTGGAGTCAAAGGAGTAGTTTTCAGTCTGGAAGGAGGAAAAGAAAAGGGAGAAGTTAGCGGCTGCTTGCTGCGGGCACACAGGGCCCTCTGCGCCCCGGACAAAGGGCAGCCGCCCGCGGGGCATCACCCGGCACCTCGCCGTGTCCCCTCACCGTGTCCCCTCGCCATGTCCCCAGCGGAGCCGGGGACGCCTCCGGTGTGACACCAGCCCCAACCTGCACAGCAGCAGGCGACTCCGGGCCCCGTCAGTCTCTACACGAGCGCGCACCGAAAACCAGGCTGGCTGGTGACCACAGAACAATTTGCAGAGAAGGAACAATGTGACTATGCTCCGTTACAAAACTAATTGCTTTTAATTCCCTGATGGACTCGGTTCTGTGTGTGTCAATTTGACTGAAAGTTCAAAAGGTATTTTTCTTATTAGTGTATAATTAACATGTTAAAATATTTATTGCATAGATATGTAAATGCCAGCAAGGTAATCCCCTGCCGGAGAATTTAATGCGAGCACTTTTCTTTGTTTTAAATCATTTCATTTGCAGAGACATTGGGCTGTTGTTAATAAAAAAGCAGACAAAAGGTGACATGGTTAAAAGTTGGAGGGGAGCGAAAGATTGGGAGAAAAGTCAATGGATTTGTCATTGGAGGCAAAACCCACTGACAAACTCCATAGCTGCATCGCCGTCTTTGAACCTGAGATTACAGAGCCTGGGCTTTCTGGTTTTCACATCTGGGATGGAACGAACAGCACAGGTTGAAAAAGAGCAGCCAGAAGACAGGGGAAGCGAGCAGGGTGCTACTGCCCATGTGAGCACAGAGCCACTGCCCTGGGACATGGCGGGAGCTGTGTGGTGGGACACCGTGGCTGTTGTGTGGTGGGACACAGTGGGAGCTGCGTGAGCTGCGTGGTGGCACACGGTGACAGCCAAGCGATGGGACATGGCGGGAGCTGTGTCGTGGGAGCCATGTGTTGGGATGGAGCAGGAGCCATGAGCTGGGGCATGGTGGGCTTGTGGCTGGAACATGGCGGGAGCTGCGCGGTGGGATGTGGCGGGAGCTGCATGGTGAGCTGTGGTGGGAGACGTGTGGCAGGACATGGCGGGCTGGCAGCAGTGTCCCCCGAGGCCAGGAGCGGGGAAGAGCCGCGCACCCCAGCAGCCCCGTCTGCCTTCTCCGTGCTGCCCGAGGCTCCTCCTCGCCCCCGCCCCACGGCCGCTCTCCCTCCCAAAGAGCCGCTTGGGGATGCTATGGCCTGTTTTTATGGCAATTATGAACATGGTAAAAATAAATGCATGCATCTTTAATGTCTCAATAAATAAAGGAAAGCAGAGTCTGCTGCTAACGTAATCACAACGGCAGGATGGAGGGAGCAGGGCTGCTGCAGCAGAGCCGAATGTGAAATCCAATCGTACCCCGGCTGAGGTTATACTGCTGTACCAAGATAATAAAGCAAAGGCAGCGTTGGTTAAGTGTGACCTTTTCTGAAATACAGCACAATATCTAATTTACCAAACAGGAGCCTCCCAGAGAGAAACATGCAAGGATCTGCGAGCCGGGGGAGTTGGCCTAGCACTCAGCACAGCTCAGTTATTACTTTCACATAGTAATTACTGCTGTAGAGTCACGCAGGAGATTTACTGCACAAACTACTGGTCCCTGCAGTTCTTGCATCCTTGTTCCTGCAGTACGACTTTGATTGTTAAAGCGCTCTGCGTCTCCGTAGGAAACATACACATGTATTTTTAAAACACACAGCACCGAAGATTTAAACGCTGCAGAACATTTCTGATCCCGCGTTTGCCCACCAGTCCCAATGCTGCCGGGGCGATGCCACCGTGCCCTGGGATCTCGCCACGGCACTCCCCAAAGAGATCGGGTGTTTCGCAGAGCTCAGGGCTCCGCAAAGGGGCTCTGGCAGCCCTGAGCTGGAGGGCAGGAGGGATCCGAGGCAGCTTTAGGTAAGCAGAGAGCAAATGTCAGCGCGTGCCCGTACATCTCAGAGCTCTAACACGCTCAGACCACTGGCCCCACCTAGACCAAGCTTCGGCATCCAAGAGCACCCAGGGCCACCTGCTGGGAATGCTCAAGCTGGTTTCACCAAAACCCCACCGAAACTTCACCAAAACCCCACTGAAACACCACCGCTCTCAGTCCTAACAGGCTGGAGGAACGCTGCACATGCTGCCATCCCAGCTTCTGCCCCAGCCCAGATCCAGGCCTCGCACTAGAACTGGCCAACATCCCTGGGAGCTTTGTTACTGATTTCTGATTAAAAAAAAAAAAAAAAAAAAAAAAAAAACCCTGGACCAAGCAAAATGATTGACTGTTGAGCAGTCCCCCATGACTTAGTTTGGCTGCCTGGAATAACGCCCTTCCTGTGCACACTCCCTGCTCCGCGCGTCACCTGCTGTTCGGGATGCTCTGCACTGCCTCGTTCATGAGGATTGTGTCTCACCACAGACACAACGGAGCGGTTCCTAGGGGGGCTTCGGTCATGCCCAGGGTCCGTCCCCGGACTTCCAACCCAGCGTGTCACTAAAAGACACACCACTAATGCAAATTCCTTCCAGATTTCGGACAGGACAAGGAGCAATATGGCAACAGGGATGGGAGCCGGGTACGCTCCAGGTGCTTTACAAGGGAGCCCAGCAGTTTATGAGGGCTCTCCTCAGCTGTGGGATTATCTGTCAAGGTTATCTCCATGCAGGCTATGGGATCAAAACAGGAGAATAAAAAAGGAATGAGATTTTTCATGGAGGAGGGCTGTTTTATAGTTTGCATTATTCAATCAAAGTTCACTTGATTTAAATCTAGTTCATCGTGCGAAGTGCAATCACTTACAAACAGAGGCAAAATGACTGGGAAGAACATCTCCAACATGTCAACATTTTAATTGGAAAAGGATACGCTCCCTCTCTTAATGAGGCGCCAAGAACAAAGTCAAAGCACAAAAAAGAGGGCCGAGGTAAGGCTCGTTTTGCCGATGAAACAGTGTGCTCTTCATAACATGCATCATCAAGAGTCCAGCCCCCTTTTTCTTCATTATTTTGGCAAAAGCAAACAAACCGTTACTTTCTTAATGATCAGACCTGCTCCTGTAAAAATCAAAGGGGAGAGGGAGAGCGCCCAGCCTGTGTCAAGGGCCCCCCTCCCGGCGCTGCCAACTCTCATCTCCTGCTCATCTCCGCGTGAATGACGGATGCTCAGCGCTTATCAGGATCAGACCCCGAGCCAGCCCGTATGCTAGGAATAAACCATATATTCAAGGTATGAGGAAGCGCTGAGCAGCATCTAGCACGGAGTCTGCAGTGTTGGACGGTGTTTCCGACTCGCCCTCCCCAGGCAGGCATGCTCGGGGCAGCACCAGCAGGGCTCAGCATGCAGCTTACCCGGGTCGAATTCGAAAAATGCCTTTAAACTGCTGCCTGAGCAGCACAAATATAAATACAACAACAGACATACTCAGAATCAAGCAATCAGCAGGGAAATTTTAACCCCCTCCCCCCCGCTGTTGTTGAGGACTGCCATTTCCATTACATTTAAAGAAGATGCACAAGTGTCGGTTCAACTCTTCCAGGCCCGGACATCGGTGGGGTGACGGTGACTTTCCTGTCAGCAACAGGGAGCTGTTCTCACGACTGCTCCCCCTCTGCCTGAAAAACCCAAAGTGAAATGCAGAGCAGCCCGAGGCGGTTTAAAGGGAATGAAGGAGGGAGAGGCGGAGCTGGAGGAAAGGCCAGGACCTGGTGGGGAGGCAGAGGATGCTCCCTGCCCCAAAGAGGCTGCAGGGGGAAGCTTACAACTCGGCTCATCAGGAGCATGTTACGCTGCTGTACCTCCTCACCTCAATAATTCAGGGCCTGTTATTCCTGGGTTTTAGTTGCGATGCAGAAAACATACAAATGAGCATCTCTAAAAGCTCAGGGGCTGCGCTGCTGGTGGCTCGGGGCTGTCACATCGGTCCCCAGGCAGCAGGGATGCGCAGATGTCCGAAGTCCCTCCTGACCGGAGGCAAGGGGCACCCGTCCCCCCGCACCCCTGACCCGCACTACGAACCTACAGCATCTCCGCACGGGCCGCTGGCTCTTCTTCTCACTTCGGGGTGAAAACATTTCCATCTTTCTACAAATTATTGTAAACCTGCTGCAACCTCCTGCCAAAGCGTGTAGGAACCCTTCATGAAATCAGCTTCATAAAAATGACACATTTAGCGCCACTTTTTCAGAGTTGCCCCTTGAGCCTTTTTTTTCCCCTACGTGCCTTGTTAATAAAGCTTGCATGTCACCCTTTGTTACTAGAAAACAACGCGGACCTTTCTCCCAGGCTGCAACGTGCATCTCTTGTTTGGGGTTTAAGAAAATCCTCCCAAAATAGGCAACGCGCCAGCCCCCATCTCTGCACCAGGACGCATGTGGTCACCGGCAGCACGGGTCTCCTGACCGCCCGTCGGTGCTGCAGGCGTGTTCGGGGACCACGGGAATGTCACAAAAACACACACGGCCTCCCCGCTGGGAAAAGCAGGGCAGGTAATGCTGCTTCTCCTGTCTCCTTTGCTCCTTGCTCCTGCTCTCCGTAGGCCAATCAATCACGAACTCCAGCATCTGTAATAAAACTGTTGCTCCCTGTTAGGAAATCTCACCAACACTTAATTCTTACAGTCTGAGCTATAGTGTGGGTAATATAGAATACATGTAAATTAAATAAAAACTCTCAAGCCGCACTTGTGAAACATGGATAATTTCAAAGTAGGGTCAAACGAAGCCTCGATCAGCAATGGCTGGAAGTCATTATCAGTAAGCAAGCTGCTTATTACCCCATGGGAAACAAATAAGTGGTCTGAGACTCCTTCCCACCAGGAACAGTCGCAGCACAGAACACAACCTCACAGCCGCTGTCAGTCAAAGCGCCCGAACAACCAGCCCCGAACAGACAACCGGCCCCAGACAAACAACCGGCCCCAGACAAACAACTGGCCCCAGACAAACAACTGGTCCCAAACAAACAACTGGCCCCACAGCCCCTGGGGAAGGCATTGGAGGAGCAGCCCGAGGCCATCCCAAGGAGCAGGAACAGCACTGCCAGCACTGCCTCTCACCCAGAGTTGTTTTACTTCTTCAACCGCTCTGCACTGGCCTCCAAAGACAGGCACGAAGGAGGCAGAAGAGGGAAAAGAGGTCTTTAAAAACACCACCCATCCGTCTGGGCGGCGGTGACGGAGTGACATCCCTTGTGACACCCACGACCCCGACACAGGGGCACGCGGCACAGCCAAGGATGCTGCTGTGACCCATGGCACGGCCGGTTTCCCCGTGCACCGGGACAGGCAGACACGGCTGCCGTGCTCCGTGCTGCAGGCAGATCACAGAGGACGTCAGGAAAGATTTCCCCCATGCGCTGCCGGCTGCTGGAGGACGGCGCTGCCTCCGAGCATCGGTCAGAGGCCAGGACCAGCGGCCAGAGATCAGCCCTGGACAAGGCAACAACCCCAGACAAGACCAGGGAGAAATGGGAAGCCATTTGGTTATTATTAAGGAGTATTTAAGAGCCAGTCACCTGGGGAAGCTTGATAAAGGTTAAAAGGATCTGACCTCTGGCATCTCCCTTTGAAGCCGCTTTCCTGTATCCTGGCTTACTGCTAAAGCCTGTAATACATGAGACTGCAAACTGTAAACTAGCAATATAGGGTCTCTGAAAAAGTAAGTGCATTTAGCGTCCGATATTGATGTTTTATAATTAGATGTAATACAGCAGATCGTTTTCCTGGCCCTGATCAATGAAACCATGGTTGGTTTTTGGGTTGGGCTTTTTTGCAGACACTCTGATTGCTGCCTAAACCAAATGGAGCGGTGCCTCACTCGGTTCAGCAGGAACAAGCAGAGACGAGGATGTGCACACACAGCAACCATTTAGATTTACTATCCCTGAAATATAAACAGAATATTTATTTCTGACCTTTTAAGTACTAATTCCAAATTTAATGAGGCACAATGAACATTCCTCAGAGCCAGACTCCATGGCTGCTTAACACCAGCAACCCTCTAATTATTACTGCAGCTTAAATAAAGGGCGTTTGGTTCTGATGGACATTATTAAACACTGAAGGAACTGAGTCCAGCCTCCATTTTCTCCTGATAAAATAAAAAGCATTGCAGAAAAATCACTGGGAGAGTTCAGCCTTTAGCATCACCCTGCTCATCATAAATGAGCAGAAGTATCTAAACAGATTGCGTTACGGAGCTGCCATACCCACTAATCCGCTCTGAACTCCTGTCCCCTCCCCAAATATATACAGGCTTTCTCATTTTTGTCTGAAAATGGATCGGAGGCAAGAGGAAAGGAGCTGCTGTGATGTGGTTTTGAAAAAGGGTATAGAATTAGAAACCCAGATTGAATCCTGAGAGCGGCGACACACAATGAAGCCATAATTACACTCCTGAAAGTCACAAATAATATCACCCGTTTGAATTTGTCAACATATCAGAAATCTACAGTATCGTTATGGAGAGCAAAAACGCAGTAATAAAACCCCTTCTATTCATATGGCACCTACAGTCCAAAAGCTCTCCAGAGGCCGTCGTGCACAGGCGTCCCTCCAGCAGCCACCGCCACGCCAGGAGCCGTCGTGGGGCAGCCGCCTGGCACCAGCACCGCAAAACCGGAGGAAAAGCAAAATATTGACCCAAAAGGGGGGTACATTTTCTAGGGGAGAGCAAACAAGCACCTCAGCTGGAAGGTGACCGGCCAGCAGGCTGGCGATGCCCCAGCGGCTGCCAGAAGCCCCCACCCACAGAACGGCTTTTGGGGCAGGGGGTCCCCCAAAAGCAAGGAGCGGGTGCAATGCTCCCCCCCGGACACGCTGCACGTGCCCTCCTGCCGGCTCCGTGGGGCACAGCCTGCTGCAAGCGGATACCCCTGCGGGGATGTAATAGCCAATAAACCTAATAGCAGGCTTTTCCCATCACCTGTGCCTGCGACTCGCAGCTGTGTAATGGATATATGGATGCAGTTTCCACCGCGGACTGTACCCCTCTCTAAGTAGTGCAAGAAACAATCTGGATCTAATCAGCAGCCCCAGGGTAATGGGGCATGACTTACAGATTTGTTAAAAAACCTTTCAGAACTGTCCTTTGCCTGCCTCCTTCCATTAGGAATGAAAACAAATATAACAGAGGAACCTTTTTTTCAAATGTTCCCATTGCAGGAGCTAAATAAAACTCCTTGTCATTCACCTTCTGGAGTGGCAGGTCACAACAGTACCTTTTGTAGAAAACAGGAGAACTCATAGATATGTTACTGCAGAAGAAAAACCAAAAAATCATTGCAGACGAGTTAAAAAGACCGAAGGCGTCAGCTGCAGCCGCCAGCTTGGCGTATCAGCGAGGGGACGTCGGGGCGGCAGGGCGAGCCCCATTCCTGCTGGTGTGAAGGTGCTACCCACCGCCCACGCACCCCGCTGAATTTCCCATCCTACCACTTCACCGGCAGCCGGAGCCGGTCCCCGTGTGCATCCATGCTCCATTTTGGGAGTGCGATCTGACAGCCAGGCTTCAGCTAAAATTCCCCGACAACGGAGGATAATAAACCTGAGCCGAACTGTGCTGCGCCACCACGCCAACAGGCGCTCTCATCCTCTCATCCGTGCTATCCCATGCGAAAGGCTCGGAGACGCCCGCCCCAGCCAGGGGAGCTCGGAGGAGCCCGCTGGCTCCGCAGGGAGACAAATCCCCGGGACAAGGGCTCTCCGCCCCGCATCGCCCTCCCCGTCCCGCTCCGTCCCTTGGAGCCCTCGCCCGCCTGCCCCAGTGGAGGGCGAGAATACCCCGGCGCTAGGAACAAGCTAGTAAACACAGCCCGTTAGTTATTACAAAGATGCCAAAACCTTACTACTTCTTGTTCCTTCCAGTTAATGTACCATAGCCGAGGATGAATTGCTATTACAAGGAACTAAAAATAAAAATGTTTCAGAGGCCGTAATTGGCTTGTCTTGTTGGGCTTTTTAAGGAGCCAAAGTACCAGTTCCAGGCTATTAGCCCTACGGTTGTATGAGAATGGTGTAAAATATTTCTTCATTAAAACCCTACCTTCTCCATAGAGGTGTTTTTCTTTGGGATTTTTTTCCCTTTCCTTCTTCATTTTTTTTTTGAATTCTTTTCTTTTCAAAAGATGCGTGTTAGCAAATAAGCTTTAGTTAAAAGAGGGCTTTGAAAACCTAGAGGTGATAAAAATAGAGAAGGCCCTTTGCAGCTGGAGAACCAGCCAGAGCCTTCAGTCATGGATTCAGGTCATTTTCCTACAAAGTTTACATGATATTCCTGAATCACATCTGTCATCTTCGGCCATTTTTAACAACCAGCACCAAATCCTCCAGGGAAGCAGAGAGCATGGCATGGGGACCATCACCGGTGTGGGACAGGGACTACCACCAGCACGAGATGGGGACTGACACCACTGTGGGACAGGGACCACCACCAGCTCAGGATGGGGACCACCACCAGCATGGGATGGGGACCACCACTGGCTCAGGACAGGGACCACCACCGGCACGGGACAGGGACCGCTGGCACGGGGGCGTGCAGGAAGTGTGAGAGGACAGTGAGCCCGGAGGGTGGCCGGTGACCCTCGGCTACCTGTGCCTGCTGTTTCCCAGCAGCTGCATTTGCAGCTGTACAAGCTGCGGCACCGCTAACTACCAGCACAGCAGCACAGGTCTGCAAAACAACAGAAAGGCACCGAACGCTGCCTACCTGCCCGGCAGCTCCCCGCACCGCCGCCAGCCAGCAGCGGGAGGCGAGGTGTCACAGGCTCCTTCCCAAACGCCTCGTGGCCCCGCGGTAATGCTGAGAAACACCATACGGGGCAGCCAGTGGTGTCCAGGGTGCGATTTATTCACTGGGTGCTCCCTGCCATGGGAATGACCTCTCTTTTTTTTTTTTCCTTTTGAGGCTCTTTGGTGCTACTTCATTATCAACAGCATTGGTTACCGCCATCACTCGACATCAGCATCAACAACAACAAAACCAAAACCATTTATTCAGCAAAACACTTCTTTTGAAAGAAACAGATGCTGTGCCTGAGCGAGGACTTGGAGATTTGGCACGAGACAGCCATCCTGATGAGGCATAAGTGACACACAAGCAAAACAACAATAATTCGCAGTCATGTAAAATGGCTTTAAAAGTGGCTTTAAGTTCTGCCACTTAGAGCCTGCTCCGATGGCCACTGGGTCACAGCACCTCGGTGCTGCCCTCCCCACCCATGAAAGCATCCGTCTGCACAGAATTCAAATCAATAACAGCAGCACTATCAGGAACGACGCTGACCGACGTGCACGTCGCACCACGCAGCAGCGCAGGCTTGGCAGAAGGGTTACGATGCACCCTTTCGCTCACCGGCTTTGCGCACTTTTCCCTCCGAAATGACAGCCCAACAGATATTTACTGCTTTGATTTTGTGATTTGAAGGTTGCCGCTAGAAGAAGAATACATTTGCTAGGTACAATCGCTATTTTTTGATAGTGTCTAGGCAATACCTTGTTAAAAAGGGCAAAACAACAGTTATTAATTACCCTAATTAACCCAATTCATAAGACACATTTGTGTAGCTGTCATGACAACTGCTTTGACTAACTTGCCAAGAATAGCTTAGCTGTCCATTCAAATAAATCCCCGATAATTGCTAGTCTAGTTTACTGGGCTTCTGTGATAATAATAATTAGTGCTACTGTACAAAAGGTCGCGCTAAACAGTTTATGAATGATGCATTTCGCATGGCGATTACATGAGTCACCCGGCACCCGGCGAGCGTGCACAGCCGCGCTTCCTACGTGGCAAGACGCGATTAGGCGGGAGCCGGCCGGGGACGCCCGTGGCTCCTCCGGCTGCAGCAAGCACAGCGGGCTGAGGGCACAGAAGCCGCGAATGCCAGAGGGGAAATAAAGTTTGGGAGCGCTCAGTGCCGGAGCGCAGCGCGGCAGGGGGCCGGCGGAGGTGCGAGGGGAGCCGGGAGGAGCCGAGCGCCCTCTGCACAGGGGCAGGGGGCAGGGATGGAGGCAGCGTGCTCACGGTTAACGCAGAGGATGGCTGTCAGCTCCACGGAAATCTGCGAAATCACCCCATTTGGAATAAATTCTGATTAAACGCCACATATGGTCTTTATTGTCCATCCCTTGTTACCTATCACAAGAGACACGTGCATGCAAACAGGGTCTTAATCTTTAAACATCTGTCTGCTACGGCACCCTCCTCCCACCTGAACCTGTAATTACTCCTACTGACCGACTCGAGGAGAGCACCACGCACACCTCAAGCCACCACGCACCCAACCAGCGCGGGAGCAACGCCGCGCTCGCTGCCATCAGCACCGGGGCGAGCAATCGCCCTGTCACACGTGGCAGGTTCCGACTCCAGACTGCAGGCAGCAAGGCCAGGCGAACGCTTCAAATGTCGTTATGGTGTGAAAAGCAACTATGCAGAAATGACACCTCGGTTCTCAACAAATCTGTTCCCTGAGCATCTCCAAACTCTGCGCGGGTTTTCGTCGTGTTAACCCCGGGAGCCAGCACAGCCCGGGGGAGAGGGACTGAGTCCTCACCTGTCACACTGAAGCCTGGTTAGGGCATCTTCCTTTTGGGGGAGAACAGATTTCGGGTCCCCAGAAGGATCTTGATGCTACAGGCTGCGGCCAGGCTCGCTGCGCTCATCACTCGCAGCCAAAAGCACGTGGTAGAAAACAAGGGGCTTTTGTCAGAGCGACGAGGAGAAATTACAGAAACCTGATGCCGAGCAGAACCTTCCCTGAGTTTTCCCAAGTGAAGTTTGCAGCTTGGTTCGATATGTTAGTGCCTAATGAAGGTTTCCCCCATATTCTGCAGGGTATAATCACTCTCCTCCTAACGAGCATGTGTTAATGGCATATTAATGCTGACAACCACTAAGTGTGGAGAACAAGAGAGGAACATACTCCAAAACTCTTCTCATTTCAAATGCAGGACTTCATCGTGGGCTAAGCGGGCCACAGCCCAGGGGTGACCTCAGCAAAAACGTCCTATTCCCCCCAGAGCTGGGCACCACCACGGTGCGGGGCAAGGGAGAAGCAGGACCAGAGAGGAACTGCCCACAGACTTTTGGAGAAACCTTTCATTGGGCAGACAGGTCTGGAGGTTGTTTCTGAGCCAACAGCCATGTGAATTTGATTACTAAATGTCACCAAAGCTGGGTCCATGGAGAGCATCCAGATGTGAAGCTGACCATGAAAAGCTGGGGAGGGAGCAGGTGAGTGGAGGCTCAGGCACCGGCACCAAACCCAGGTCACGCTGACAGCCTCCCACCCACCGGGGTGCCCCGTTTGCAAGATGGGGTCTGTATGAGCTCTGATGCATGGAAGAGAACACTCATAAAACAGGTGCTTCTCTGGCTTTTCTCCTTCATTACCATTTCATCCCTGTTTGGAAGAGCGACGTCTGAGTGCTGCGACACCAGCTTGGTTATTTCCACCAGCCCGTCCAACGCAGCTGAACATGCACACATCACCTATATCATCCAGGCATGCAGGCTACTGGGCCCTATACATCACCGCAAAACAAAGACAGCCCCCAAAATGTACCATTAATCTGCTCCGCTGGTGTGCTGCCCACTGCCAAACGCTGCAGGAAGAGGCAAAAACCTAATTCCGCAATTGTTAAACTCCTGTATGCTCACACCAGCGCATACATTTAGATTTCCAGATCGATAATCGATGCTGGAATCAATAGCAGGGAATTTAGCTACATTATAAAAACAGTAAAATCAGCCAATAGTGAGAAATGACTATTGAGTCCTGTGTTTTCTGTACTCACTTAGTCTAATAATGGTGAATGATATTTTCCAAGTACATTATTCAGCAATAAAAACGCAGAATTATTTGATCTCTTTCTAACCTTTATGATTCTAAGCACTCCTTTTGACCCAGATTGAATGAGGCAACATCTGCAGAGCCTTTCACAAAATTGTACTCTGCATGCACTATTGTAGGTCGGCTGCCAAAGATAAATGTTATTATTTTAAAACCATCATCCTACTAATAGATGAGCAAACGCACTGCATTAGCATAGCCTGCAGATCTCTAGCACTGGTGAGAAAATGCCAGAGGGTTTTTGCTTAATGGAATTTTACATACCTGACTTAGTATGGGTTAATGCAATCCACCAACACAGGAATTTTAAAACCTGCCCTGTGGCATACACCTGCCATTACAAAAGATGGTGTAATCCGACAAGCTCCACATCCCCGTGAGAACGACGAAGGATTCACGTCCAGATCTCCTGTGGCCAACGGGACGTGGAGACAAAGACCTCGCCTGCGCAGCTCCGGCAGACGCAGCCTGCTACCGATGCCGTGCGGTGCTTATTGGACCTAACGAGGGAGCGTTGCTGGGGGTCACCTCGGCGTGCCGAGCGTTTCCGTCGGAGGCTGCGTGACGAGCCGTCGAGCCCAGCGAGCGCAACACGCGCTGCACGCTCCTCCGCTGCTGCACCAGCAACCGCCGCGCGAGAGCCTCTGGCAGCCTGCGGAGGGGACGGGAACCAGCCGTGACTCCGGGTTAATCAGGGACTCGCTCCCAGGCTAGGTAATAATCACTCGTCCAGCTGACATAAGCCATTACTTCACTCCAAATTTAGACTGGAAGCCAGACCGAGGCACTGAAGTGATGACACCGCAGCCTCTTCTCGGCTAATCTTCCAAGCAGCGCCACGCGCAAGCGTTGCCCAAACAGGAACAGCAAAACTCAGCCCAAAGTGCGGCTCGGGGCCGTCAATGGCCTGGGTGCCTCTGTGCTGAAGCCTGGAGGTGCTCCTGGGGAGGGCGGGAGGCCGGGCGGGCGCTGGCGCCAGGAGGGACCCCGGGACGAGCTCCGCGCCCAGCGCTCGGTCGGCGAGGGCAGTGCTTTGTGGAGAGCACCCCGCTCACCGCGAATGCCGAGCACGCTCTAATTTAAATTGTAATTACACTTATAAGTACACAGATTACAACTATTTATGCTACAAATAAGACCATCCTGTATTTTAATTAACAGAAAATGATTGGAACTCAACTATAGCCTCTGCTGGGAACAATACCTAATCATTTATTTAAGCAAGGCCGTGCACGGCCCCATATGCAACCTGGCCGGGCAGCAGAGGCGGGCGCAGCTGCTGGCACTGCATTATATATCTCTATATATGTGAACCTCAGCGGGAAGCAGCAACGCCTCTGGGAAAAGGCAGGGAGGGTGAAAGGAAGGGCTGGAAGATGGAAAAGCACTTTTGCCACTGGGATGCTCCACTGTATTCAAAGCAGCTCCATCCCCAAATGGCACTGACAATGCGATGCTCTGGGGCCCAGGATGCCTTGTGCTGCGATTTTTTGTGTCACAGTAAGAGACAAACGGAATTGCAAGATCTACGACACTGCCGAGCGGCATCGCCTGCCCTGCAGTGAAGCATGGAAGGTTGCAGCAACTTTCTGCCCTTCAGGTCTGGAAGGGCAAAGCGGGGAGCGCCGGAGCGAATTCCCAAACAGAAACACGTTGGCTGACCGTCAGGACAAATCAGAAGGACAGAAACCACCGCAGAGCATCCCCGTACAACTGTGGAATAACTTCCAAGAGAAGCCTCGTCGCCGGAGAGGCTGAGAGCCGGGTCTGGGCCAGGCCCGGGCAGCGCCCGGCGGACGCAGGAGGCACGGCCCTGCGGCAGAGCGGGCAGGACGAGAAGGAGCCCTCCAGGATGGTGTGCAGGAGCCAAGTCCATCTCCGTCACCTCGTCAGCACATCAACGCCTGGCCGCAGGCGGGAGAGGGGAGGCTGGAAGGGCACCTGGCTGAGGGCTCTCTCCGGCTGCAAACCCTCAGGAGGGGCTTCAGGAGATGGCAGCTGACAACTACGGCTCTTCAAGGAGCCGAGCAGATGTGCGTGAGGTTACTCAAAGGAGATGCGCACTTGGCCTTAAATATCCCTTTGCATGCATGTGCTTTATGCAAAACAAATTACACAGAGAAACCACAGAGTTCATGTCGCTCAATACAAGAGCTAATTTGGAAACTGCTATACAAAAGGCTATAAATAGTGCGCAAGACCACCCTTCTGACATAATTACTTACTGTAAGTCTTTCCTAATTTAAGGGAAAAGTCTTATCTACCATGTATATATACTTACAGGAGCTTTTTTTGTAGACTCAACAAGTAAGAGTTACACATCAGAAATATGCATCAAATTCTAAATTACTAACAGCAAAACAAGATGAGCTGCTGTACTTTTGGTAGAAGTGAACCATAAAACCCAAACAAATAGCATAAAAACAAATGATATATATCTAGTTATATGATAAAATACATAATTATTTACATAATTATGGACCATATATAACTCTATACACTTCATATACTTAGTAGATGCATAGCATATAGTATATGGTGCATAGTATATAACATACAACAAACAACCCATAGCACGGAATATATAACAATATAAGCATTTCCACCCTGAGCACGCTAGGTCCTGGCACCAGAGGAGAGGGCTCTGCTTTCACACACAGCTGCTGGCACCACGGCACGCCCTGACCCCCATTTCCCCACGGACTCCGCAGCAAAGACCCCGGGTCGCACGCGGTGCCCCCAGGGAGAGCCGGGCAGGGACTGTGGCCCCGCAGCGCCGGTGCAGGAGCCGAACCGTGCTGAGCTCAGTGCCTGCCGAAGGCCCGGTGCGGTGAGCGGGCACTCAGAGAAAGCCAGCGTTCAACGTGAACGGGAGCTGGAGGATTTATCTCTGTTGCAAGATATTCAGACAAATTTTTCACAATGGAGAGCTGGGAGCGATTACATTAGAAGAGCTCTGGGTGCCCACCCGCGGGTGCGGCGGCACAGGGTGCCCCTGCCACCGGGTGTCACAGCACGGGGGGGACCCGGCGGGGATGGCCGCGGGTGCCACCAGCCGCCCAACACCCGCCCCGCCGCCGCCTGCGAGGGTCTGCAGAGCCTTCCTGCGGCTTCCTGGTGAAGCCCAGGCAGCTCTGGGCTATCTCCAGCACCAGAGGGGGGAAAAAGAGTCACCGGCTCAAGCTGAAAGCATCCCTGGTCTTCGCCGGGCTGTCGGGGAAGAAAGGCTGCCATTAGCTACCAGACAGAGATGCTCACGCGCGAGAAGGCAGACGCGCTAATGAGAGACGTGCCCCCGTGCTTGCACATCTCGGTGCAAATCGGAGACCAAAAAAGTGCTGAGTTACAGTGACCTCCCAAGGAGAAAACAAGACTGGCAACGTTTGCTGCGAAGGCAGTCTTCCGACTAGTTGAACATCATTGCTGATAATGCTTTAATTATTATCTGTACTTAAAATAAGCCTTATTTCAACAGTCTGGCATGTCTCAGCGCTGCAAACTTTCTCCGGGTTGGAAATTATCTCTTTTTTTTTTGGTTCTATACACAGTATTACTGAGGAGCAAGCCAAATCCCTTCCAATTATGTATCATGACGTTTCCCTAGTGTTACACTAAAGCAAGGCCCTTCACTTATAAATGGCATGGTTTATAACAAATTGTCTGTTATACCAGACAGAAACTGATTTCCTCAAACCGAGCATATTAAAGTGAGTACATTCATTCTGGTTGTAACACACAAAATGTGATTATAACAGACACTTTTGGGGCTTTTTAAGGCTAGCAGAGAAGAGGAGGATAAGCTGGAGGGGAAGAAAGAATTGACAAGTAGAGAAATGACAGAGAAAGAGGAACAGCCACGCTGATTTCATTTCTTACAAAACAAAAATCTTTGTATGTTGTAGAAATGTGCTTTAGTTAACACCGCGAGATAGCCAGAGCAAAAACTGCCTGTGCTGCCTGAAACGAAAATTGCTCTATTGTGCTTAGAAAACCATTTCCTATGGTGAGGAGAACGCTTTCCAGGTAGTAAAAAGCATATCTGAAACCACCGGGGCCTTATCCTGCAACTGTTGCTCGCTCAAATAATCCCTACTGCTCCAGGAAGCCCGAGCGAAATCAGTGTGAGTGAGGATTATGCAGGAGTGTATCGAGGTTGGGGGATTAGGCCAGGATTACCACTAAAAGCAGTAATTCCCCACCTTACTGCTGGTGGCCGCCAGCACAGGAGGCAGCGGCTGCGACCCTCCGGAGCTGGGGCCAGCGCCGGGTGCCCGTGCCCGGTGGCACCCACATGCCACTGGGTGTTCATGTCCCCCCCAGGGGCTCCGGAGCCCGCGTGGGTCGATGGCTGCTCCGCAGTGACCTTCTCCATTGAGACAGCACCACAGCAGCACCAGGAGCAACAGGCAGCCCTGAGCCTCCCTTCTGATCCCACACTGGGATGTCCCACCCTGCCCGCCCCACTCGCACACCCGCTCCCCTCTCCCACGTGGGGTGGTGGCACGCGCTGTGCCCGCAGGATGCTCCCCATGCCCTCGGGATGCTCCCCGTCCCCGCGGGATGCTCCCCGTCCTAGGGCGGACCCCGACGCTACGGCAGCCCCCCGAAAGAGAAGTGGGGTGTCGGCACCACGGGTGCAGCTGTTGCACGCACACCGCTTTCTTCTAAAGCCAAACTCCAGGCATGCAAGTGTTACCCAAGGGTGGCTGTTCCGCATGCAAATCGTGTCCCAGGGATCCTAAAACACTCTGCATTCAGACTGGTTTCCACACCACTCCAATGCAACACGCATTTTTATCAAGGAAGCTGCCTAATGGCTCCTGCTAATTTTGATTTTTAATCTCCTGGTACAACTTCCAGCAATGCACATGCAAAACCCGACAGCGAGCCCTTTTGGTTTCAAAGCCGACTTCTCCTCGGGCTCAGCAGGAAGAAAAAAGCACTCGGCAGCAGCAGCGGCAGCAGCCCTGACCGGCAGTGCCCTCTCAGCTCCAGCGCGTCCTGCTCTCCCTGCCGCCAAACAAGCCAAAACGCTAACCGGGGCCAGGGCTCGCGCTGTCAGCCGCGCTCCGGAGAGCCGCCGGCGATCGCTCGGTGCCACCGCCGCCTGCAGCCGCGGAGGTGCTCGAGCGCCGTGCCCAGCCCCGGCCAAGCCCACGCGGGGCCAAGCAGCACCGGGACGTCCCGTCCCACCTCCCCATGTCCTCCTGGCAGCCCTGGCACCGCGCAGCACGAAGGGGAGAGCTTTTTGAGGGTTGTCCCGCACTTTTTTGCATCCTCGGAGCCAGGTTGAAATCCACAGCTGTTTAATCCTTTCTGGATCAGCGGAGGAAGGTGGGAGCGCAGATGAATCCGGCACGGCACGGCACTGCCCCGGCACCGCGCGTCCTGCTGCCGCGGCGCAGGAGGCATCTCCTGAAGAGCCGCTTGCTCCGCAAACAGCCCATCCTCGGGGACTTTTATTTCAAGGTTCCTGACTGTTAAAGTAAATGAGCCTCACATTAAAGACCAGCCACATATCAAGCCAACGCAAAGCCAGCATCTGCGAGGACGGTGCTCGTTTTCAGAGGCAATCACTTACTTGCAGACACAAGCATCATATGCTACCTGACACCGCCAGCTACATGTTTACCTCCATATTTTATCTTTTATCAAGCGATGCTTTGCCTTCCTATCAGCGCGGGAGGAGAAGTCACTCCGAGGTGGAGCGTTAGCGCTATCTCCCTGACACTGACACCTATTAAAGGCTCCCGGGGGACGCCGCGGCCGCCTCGTCACTGAAGGCACTTCCAACCAGCCCCGACAAAGTCCCACCGAACGCGCTGCGGGGAACGACTCGGCTCTGACGGGGAAAGCTAATCGCTTGCTGCCTTTCTGGAGGCTCCGGAAACTCCACGCTTGGGCCAGCTTTGTATCTGTTAAATCACCTTCACCTGGAGGCGCACCAATAGCATACTTCACAGGGATGTAATTACAGCGAGTAGCAACCGCTAACGAAATGACAGACTGCGGTAGACGCACGGCAGCAATGCTCCAACGGCAGAAGCAGGAGGATTTGGGCAGCAGGACTGAGGGAAGGTGCTGGAGGACCCATGCCGGGGTCCTCCTGGGAAGGAGGTGGGCGGGAGGAGGACACGTGCTTTGGGTGCACCTGAGCAGAGAGCAGCAAGCCTGGAGGAGCCTCTGCAGGCAGCACCTGAGATGGTGGTGATGCACAACAACCCGACACGGTGGTGATGCACAACAACCCCCATCTGCCTTTGGTGCTGTCTTTTGCACAGTTTTTGTGTCACCCTGTGTGGTGGGACAGGGCTGTCACTGTGGTCACTGCTGAGCCTCCAGATGCTGCCCTAGGCACCAGGCAGCCTCCTCGCTCTCAGGGGGCACCTGGGTTTTTAGGAGCCAGTTGCACCCACAACACCAACTGCCCTTGTAACAGCTGGAAATGTACCACGGGGGCTTCCCCCTACCCCCACCCCTCAAAAAAAGAAAAATTCCTAGCCTGAAACAAACATCCCAGCAGCTTCCAGTTGGGATTTCTCCCCCCTTACCCCAACCCTGCCCTTCTGCACAGCATCCCCAGGGAGCGAGCCCACAGCCCCACCATGTCCCCCCGCGGCAGGCTGCCGTGCCCCAGAGTGGCTCCACACCCGCAGTGCCACGGGAACCCCTCTCCGTTATCCAGCGGGGCTGGGACAGGGCTCCACGAGAGCACCCGGCGTGGAGGGAGCGGGTCTCTGGGCAGGGCTGGGAAGCCTTCAGCTGCCCTCCTGCGTGCTTGTGGGGCTGCCGGAGGGCATGTTTTCAGCTGACGCTGTGGGGCAGCAAAGCGTGGCACTCGTTACGAGAGACAAATTCATCTCTCCAGGCCAGGTATCAGCACTTTGCAATGCATCCTGCCTCAAAAGGGCTGGGGAGGAGGCAGGGGCAAGCTGGAGGCAGAGGGAAAGGGAAGCATTCCTCTCTGCAAGCGCCCTGGCCCCGCGCTCAGGCGGTGCATGGGGCGGGGGCTCTGGGGCACCGCATCCCCCAGGCTCCTCATCCCAGCGGCAGCGCTCAGCAAGGAGCGCACACGAGCATCGGTGGGAATCCCCTAACGCGGGGACAAGGGCTTGCAGGGAGCAGGCGGCTCTGGTAGCAGCTCTGCTGCTGTGTTGGGCTGGGGACAGGCTCAGCCCCAACTGCTCCGACTTGCAGCCTCTCGCAGCGGGCCAGGCTCCGCTCTCTGTAGCCAAGTATAAATCTGAAGCAGCTCCACCGTCTTCAGGAGCATCATTTTGCATTTACACCAGTACAGCAAACGCAAAACAGTGCAAAGCCATAAATATTTTAGGTGCTTTTTCAGCTTTGTTATTCCGTTCAAAGCAGGAAACATGACAAACCTTTGATTGTTTTGCTTAATACCAAACAATAATTCAAAGAGAGACAAACAAGCAACATTAAATGATGCCTGTGATGTACAGGAAAGCTGATGAATTAGAAGAACCTGATGAGGACAGCGTGGATCATAGCAGCACCTGTACCTGCCTTCATTAGGCACCACACATCCCCACCACGCCGACGCACGCGGGTCCACACGGTGAAGACGCACAGCTGGGCACACACCTGCACCCCCAGCGTGACGCGCTGCGGGGATGAGTGATGGCCACCAAAAAGACTTCTAAGGACCTTTTAAAAAACTCCTGACTACATAACAGGCACCTCTTCCCTCGTGAGTCAACACACGGAAAATCCACTTACGAAGCAACCAAGGCCAGCCTGCCGGAGCACACAGAGAGCCGTGCCATGCCGGCATCGCCCACCCGGGCACTGCTGCTGATTTCTGCAGTGTCTGGCGGGTAAAACACCCACCCGCGACCACATGTCAGGGCCACGCAGAACTCGCAAGAAGTGGCCAATCACTTGCCCACCTCTCCCGATGGAGAGCCGGAGGTGGGCGCCCGCCCGAGCCCCCTGCTCAGCACCCCTGCCCGCAACCCATCGCTCCCACAGCCCGCGCAGCCAGTGCGCGGAAAGCAGCACCATGTGCTGGGACACGCGAGCCCAGCGGTACCCGGGCGGGCGCTCACCTCGGGCAGCGGCATCCCGTTGATGATGAGGTCGGGCTGCTGGGGGCTCTGCCCCGTGAAGGTGTGATGGTAGATGTGGTTGGAGCCGGCGTTCCTGCTGTTCTGGCTCTCCACGTTGAGGAAGGTGCTCTCGGAGCGGCGGCAGCCCAGCGGCAGGGTCTGCTGGTGGTAGTCGAAGTAGTTGAGGGATGAGGTGAGAGAGGAGCAGCTCACAACGTTCATTTTATCCGTCTCTTCCACGTCCCGCGGTACCAGGCGGATATCGTTCTTGCTGATTTTCTTCTTCTTGCTTGATTTCTTCTGATGCCCGTAGGAGTACTCTGCGATTCTGGGGGACAGAAGCAAAAGGAATAGCTGAGAGCATCCCTAACTCTGCCCATGAAAGAAACACTCAGAAACCCAGAGGGCTTGGCCCCATCTCCGTGTAGGTTTCTTAGTCATGCATGTTACGTCACGTTTTGGGTCTTGTGGCATGGAATGGTCTTTGGCTTGTTTTCATATGTATACTGTTTTCAGGTCAAACATGAAAAATAAAGGGAAGGGAAAATGCCTCTGCTTTTCTCTAGTGTTTATAATTGCTGATATTTAGTTACTGGGAGTAAAGTCCAGCCTGCAGAAGAGAAAAATGGAGATGTTAAAATCCATGAACTGAAAAGGGTACCTGCATTCATTTCCATGCGTAATAAGGATTTTAAAAGTGATTTAATTTGGTCCCCGTAATGAAAATTCAAAATGAATAGCAGATTTTTTCCCAGTTCATTTTCCATAGCAGTAAATAAAGCAAAGCCAGAAGCAGCCCTAGCTGGCACGCTCTATTTTCTCACACTCCAAAGGCTGTTTGTTTATTAATGGTTTATCCAAAGTGCTCATATTTTGACTATCTCCTGATAATACCTGATAACTTGAAATCTTTTCTCCAACTGTACCCTATTCCTCACTCGCCCCCTGACACACACACACGCACACCCTTCTGCTGGGAAAGGCTTTCGTCTTCTAGAAAACGGAGAACAACAACTGTGTTTTGCAAAGAGAAATGATCCTTTTTGACCTTTTTTTTTTTTTACTGCAAGCTTGTTTTTCTCTGCCTTTCTTCCCCTCTTTGCTTTCCACCTGCCAAAAGAATCAACTGATGAAGTGTCTTGTTTGCCTTCTACAAAACACTGGAGGAAAAAAAGTTACCATAAAACACCACAGAGAACATAACGAAAAAATATGACCGCACCTTGCGTTAACTCTGCATGCTCAGCTCAAAGAGACTGTGGCTGCTCTTTCCATAGGGGCCAATGCAGCCCTAGTGAATGCCCCACAGATGCATTTGTGCACGCACAGCGCTAGGCAGCTCGGTATTTCCCAGGGAAGCACACCGGATTGTACCCACAGTCAGAAATGCACATTTGAAAGCCGGGAGTTTGCCCCTCTTATTCTTATGATAACAGCATTAAAAAAAAAAAAAAAAAAGAAAGAGAAAAAAAAAAAATCAAAAACCGGCAAAAAAAAAAAAAAAAAAAAAAAGAGAGAGAAAGAAAAAAAATCCAATAGCTGCAACAGAAATAATAGGATGAATAAATAATACAGTTTATCTAGAAAGGCAAATATTGGACAAATATTCTTGCTCCAGAAAGCTAATTGTCTGAGCATGAAAATGCCACCAAGTCGAACAGCTCTCTCGTATAATCTTATGTGCCTCATAAATTAACACATTTTATGAAGACTCTCCAGCAGATGTTGTGAAGAACCTTTAAAATAAGGAAACGGTAAGTCTAAATGCACACACATAACATGGGGAGATGGTGCCTGATGCTCACAAGCACTGCTATCTATTACTTCTTTACCCGTGCAGCTGACTTCTCCTGATCAGAATCACACCGATAACAGCCTGTGCATTCCCCCGAGTGCGTAAATAAATCAGAGGAAGGCAGGGATTTCTGTTGTGCCAACAATCTATATGCTGCTGAGTCGTCTAACAATGCTTGATGAAGCTTTAATTGTTTTGTTTACCTAAATGTTTAAGTTTGGCAATGTGAGATCCCAATTATTTCCTGCAGGCATTCATTTTGCTGTCCTTTCTCTATTGACCAATTATTTAATTAAACTGCACTTCATTAATCCCTAAACCGTCACAGTAAACCTAGTGCTTATACTTATGCGTGAGGCTGTGAGGGGCACCACCACAACTTGATTTTTATATGTTCAGCTCCTATTCTTGTTTAATGGGCCGAGCTGGCAAAAAATCTGGTATATTAGCTTTCATTTAAAGCTAGACATCCCATAATACAGCACAGAGCAAGCTTTATTTGCAGATGGTTTTTCCCCCATCATGCAAAAAGGCTTATAAACGCACTTTATGTTGTGGAGATGCGGAACTCTTCAGCATTATTTCTGTGTAAATAAAACTTTAAAGACTGCACATCCCCCTGCACTACGAAATTGCCACGGGCGATCATACGTTTCAAAGGTAGAGCAAAATTAATTTCCATTCCTCCCATCTGAAATGACTCAGTGCTGAAGGAATGGAGAAGTCATGGCTATTTCACTAGTAACAGGATTAAACCATTTATGAGGCATTGCAGCTGCTCTTTTATGGCATCTGATTGATATTCATGTGTGGTTAGCATTTGTCTACTAACTTGTGTAACACAGAGAATAGTAAAAGAGAGACAATAATCGCGGGGCTGTTACATATTCAGGGGCTCGATTTCACATCTTCGCCTTTCATCGCCGCGCCGGCTCCGGGCGCAGGGCTGACCTGCCCTCCTGCATTTCGGACCGGGAGCCCGCGCTCGGCCAGGGCGAAACAACGCAGCGCCGTGAGAATAATTGCTAAAGCCACTGCTCGGAGCCAGAGCAGCCGTGCCATTTCCATCAGCGTCACGTCTGAGGGAAAAGGGAGATTTTGGGGAGCGCTCACTCGCTCGGCCCCCATTGTCATCTGCGGCCGAGAGCCGCATCCGCGCCACAGGCACACAATGGCTCTTTGGAAAGGAGAGGAAGGGCCGAAGGTCCCCGCCGCGCTCGGCCGCTCCGCTCGCCCTGCGACGGCCGCGCTCCCACCGGCACCGCCGGGATGTGCCGCGGGTGCCACCCCGGGCAGGGCGGCTTCGGGCCCGGCCCCGTGCCCAGAACGGTGCCCCCGGTCCTTCCGCGCGGAGCGGCAGCGAGCCGGCCCCACGCTCGCCCTTCTGCCACGGCGCGCAGAGCCCAGCGCCTGCTGCAACAGATTGGCACCGGGCAGATGCGCATCCGGCCGTACCCCAGCGGGGGTCTCCGCTCCTCTCCCGGAGAAGAATGTTTTGAAACCTCTGAGGAAATTTCCCCAGAGGGACATGCGCCTCACTCCTGTTCCTAAAGTAAATCTAACCCCCCAGGCACACAACAGCAAATGGAAAAGTAACCGTGCTTGCAAAAATCAAAGCAGACACTGGCAGGTACACAGAAATAAAGATGTCCTTTACCTGCAGTTATAGGTCCTGATTTCCTTGTTATCCCTTTTGCACTTTACTGCCACGAAGATCATGGTGACAAAAAGAATGGCCGCAATAGACCCCAGGGCAATAATGAAAATCAGGGAGAGGTTAACAGATCCTATGGACTCCTGGGCATCCAGGGCCGGAGACAGGTATATCAAAATCAAGGCAGAAGCCGACAGAGATGTTTTTCCATGGTCATGAGCCACCACAATCAGCTCGTAGGCTGTCTTTGCATTCTCCCCAAAGGCTCTGGTGGTCCTTATCTCTCCATTGACCTGGTCTATCTCAAAAAATCCTCTGTCTCCTTCCACCATTTCATAGGAAAGTCTGCCATTTTCACCCTCATCATAGTCATCTGCCTTGACCACTGTCACTAAGTAGCCAACCCCTGCATTCCTGGGGATGTACACCTCCGCAGTCCCGTTGACCAGCGGCGGGGCCGTGATCACGGGCGTGTTGTCATTGACATCCAGGACAATCACCCTGACGGTGGCATTGCTCTGCAGAGAGGGATTACCACCATCCTTTGCCAAGACCTTGAACTCAAAGGCCTTTGTCTGTTCGTGATTGAAGGACCTCAAAGCATAGATATCTCCAGAGTTGGGGTTGATGGAGACGTAGGTGAAGACAGGCATGTCCCTGACTTGGGAGGGCACAATCTGATAGGAGACGCTGCCGTTAAGGCCCAGGTCAGGGTCCCTTGCTGAGACCGAGAGGAGGTAGGCCCCTGGGGTGTTGTTTTCCTGCACGATGACCTGGTAATAGGGCTTGGAGAAGTGGGGATGGTTGTCATTCTCATCGGTGATCTTGACAGTGAAGGACTTGGTGGCCTGCAGGGAAGGTACGCCGTTGTCCTTGGCTTGGATGGTGAGGTTGTACTGGTCCCTCTGCTCCCGGTCCAGCCGCCCGTCCACCAGGATGGTGGAGAAGCTCTCGTACTCCTGCAGCCGGAAAGGCACGTTGCCCAGGAGCTTGCACTGCACCCGTCCGTTGGCCCCAGAGTCGCGGTCTGAGACCCGCACCAGGGCGATGACGTACCCCGGTGGGGCGTTCTCGCTCACCTCCACCAGCTCGCTGTTGACGGAGAGCAGGTTGATGAGGGGCGGGTTGTCATTGGCATCCTGGACGCTGATGGTCACTTTGCAATGGGCAGGGATGGAGTTAGGCCCCAAGTCCTTGGCCTGCACATCCAGCTCGTAGACATGACCCTCCTCATAGTCGATGGCACCACTGACTGTGATGAGGCCGCTCTGGGGGTCAATCTGGAAGAGCTCCCGGGCCCGCTCGGAGACGTAGCTGTGGAAAGAGTAGAGCACCTGGCCGTTGGTGCCCTCGTCCGGGTCAGAAGCATTGAGGCGGATGACGGGCGTACCCGGTGGGGCATTTTCGGGCACGCTGACGGTGTAGGCCGGCTCCTCGAAGAGTGGGTTGTTGTCATTGGAGTCAATGACGCGGATACTGAGCTCCACCGTGCCGAAGTTGGGCGGGTCACCACCGTCCAGCGCCGTGATCACGTAGCTGTAGTGGGACTGGGTCTCGCGGTCCAGGCTCTTCTCCACCACCAGCTCGGCAAAGCGGGACCCATCTCCCCGCGTCTTGGTCTCCAGCCCGAAGAGGTCGTTGGGAGTGATCTCATAGCTCTGCACACCAAAGCTGCCTGAGTCTGGGTCGTAGGCACTCTCCAGTGGCACCCGGGTGCCGGGGCTGGCAGTCTCTGAGATTTCCAGCTCGATCTGGTCAGTGGGGAAGCTGGGCGCGTTGTCGTTGAGGTCCTTGATCTCCAGCTTGATCACGCAGATCTCCATGGAGCTGGACATCACCTCCAGCGAGATGACGCACTTGGGGCTCTGCCGGCACAGCAGGTCCCGGTCGATCTTCTGCTTGGTCACCAGCAGCCCCGACCCGGGGCTGATGTCCACCAGGTGGGGGGCCGAGTTGGAGACCACCCGGAAGGCGGTGGGCTGCCGGGGGTCTATCACGAAGCCGGCGTCACGGGCGTCCTTGGCGACGTTGGCGATCACCGTGCCGGCCCGCTGCTCCTCCTCCACCGAGTACTTGAGGTTGACGAGGGCCCCGGCGCCGGCCCACAGCAAGGCGGCCCCCAGCAGCGCCGGGAGAGCCCCCATCGCCGCGCCCGCCCCCTCCGGCCGCCGCGCCGCGCCCCGACGGCCGCTC
>VXAA01007452.1:3221613-3272843 GCA_013399115.1 Anseranas semipalmata
CCGAGCGCGCCCCCGCTGCGGCGCGGGGCAGGCGCGCCCCCCCCCGTCCCTCCGGCTGCGGTGCGGAACTGGAGACCCCCCTCAAAATATTTTAAAAATTCATTTTAAACATCAAAGGGGTACTTTATCTTTTTAATTTTTCGGAACTGTTCCCGTAATTCCGCACGTAACGTTTCTGAAGTGCTGTTTTTCCCCTTCCTGGCACCTTTTCCTTTTAGCTACTAAGCGATGGAAAATAAATGATGTGGGTTTATTTCTTCCTTTCTTTGCTTATCCAGTTCTGCAAAACTTGAAAGCTTTTCTAAGCATCTGAGTGTCAGGAGTTACGGTTTAGGTCTGTGCTTTTTTTTTTCCCCTAGCAATGTTGCTAATATCACAGCAAACTAGAAAAACTGTAGCATAGAAAAATGAAATGAAGAAATAGGAAAACTCAGAGCAAAATGCCTAAGACCATTCTGCCATCAGACATCTGCCATGCGTGGAGAAAGGGGAGACCTAAAAAGGAGAAAAATACATTTAGTATTTGTTGGGGGTGTTTGGAAAATAAGACAAAATATTTAGCTTACAATTAAACACATTTTTTCCCCATCATATGGGAATTGAGTGCACATGCACTCTCAAGAGGTTTTGGAGTGAGGACAGCCTGACCAGCGCTGCCTGTCAGCCCTCTAAGAGCCAGACTTTATTGGGCACTCAGACATCTGTGGGACTTGCAGACATCCATCCCAGTAACTCTGCTAGCTGTTTGCACATAACGCAGATAAGAGACCGCTGCTGTGAAATATTGAGTCTTTAGACCATAAAAAACTGTCTTTGTAAGCTGAAATCTAACTTTATTTGTACTCCCACAATTCCCCCAAAGTCAGCAGGGTTTCCTGGCTGTTAGCAAGGGCAGCGTCTGGCACGCTCCTTCTGCGGGAGAGGTTAAAGTGCCAAAGACAGGACAGCATCACTCCGAGGAATTCGATAAACTCCTATCACTCAATAGTTTAATTCACTTTCACTGATGCAGCATCTTTTATCAAAGATTACATAATGCTGAATAATCATGAAGCACATAATACAGAGCCAGACAGGCAGTTATAATCAGATTTAAAGCCTATATTAAAAAAGTGGCAGGTGCAGGGCTAATTCTCCGCTCTCGCACTGGTGTCGGTCCAGACAAAGCACGCTGGATCCGCTCCCAGCGCACACGGCCTGCCTGCAGCAAGACGTGGTGCCGTGGATGAAATAAAGGTCTCGGGGGACATCTGCACAGCCGGAGGCGCCAGGGCAGCTCCGCTGTGCTCGGCGATGGGCAGCTTCAGGGGCAGAAGGCCAGCTGCCCCCAGCAGCCGCTTCAGTTTTGGGAGGATGCACTCGATTCCGGCAGGCTGACTGGTGGGACCAAGCTCGAAATCGGGTCTAGCGGATCCAACAAGGATGCATTTGGTGCGAGCAAAGGCAGCGCAGGGAAGCCGTGCTGCACCTGGCACCGCTGTGTGCGCCAGCCTGGGCACGGGCAGCCGAGGCGCTCGGCTGGCGTTCGCCCTCAGCAGCACGCGTGGGGCAATATGAATGCAAAAGGCAGCCCGAGTGATTAACCGCTCTGCTTCCAATGTGGCCTGTTAGGATACAGAGGAAAAAATGCTGTGCCATTTAGGGGGCCGCAGCAGGCAATGCAGCCTTTCACCTCTGCCTCGCTGGCCCGCGCCCGGCCGCTGGTACCCAGCATTTATCACCTGACGACGGCTCAGTGGCCCGTGTAAAGTGGCCACCGCTGGTTCCCAGGCCAGCTCCCAGAGGACACGTTATGAAAAGCTACGGCCGTAACAGGCATCTGTGCCGGCTGTGTCAGCAAAGCGGCCGTGACCGAGCGGGGCACCCCTGCCCCTGTTCCAGCACGCTGCCAGGGCGGTGAAAGGGAAACTGCGCTCTGCTCCTGCTGCAAGCCCACGGCATGCAGCTGCCTGGTCCCAGCAGGGGGCTGAGCAGGGCCAGCCGCCCAGTGTGGGCACCAGAGCCACCGGTCACCCCCTGAATCGCTTCCCTGTCCCCTCCAGCGTCTGGGCGCGGCGGCACACCTGCACCCGCAGCCCGCGGGGAAGCACGCGTTCCAGCCACGCTGGCTAAGTGTTCCCCATGCAATCAATTCCAGCGTATAAAACCATCAAACAGGATAACCTTGTGATCAAATGGCCAACAGAGAAAAGTGCTTAATATTATCCACTCCAGATAATGAGCTGTATTTCCAGCTCGGGCCCCAAACACACATCACCGCGCACTAAATGCCATGCAATTGCCTGCACAACAAGTTAAGCAAAGATTAAAAGCAAGGAGGAGAGAAGAGGGAGGGTAGGAAAGTAAGCACAGTGAAACTGCAGTCTGTGCCCTCAGCCTGCGTGCGGGAGCGCAGCCGGGGAGCGCTGCAATGCAGCTCAGCGCTCCATCGCGTGCCGGGCCTCCAGGATCGTGCCGTGGACGCCTGCCTGATTTACAAACCGCGCACGTGGTTACCCACACAGGTGAAGAACAGACGGCCTTAGGGTTTACAAGGCAGCGATGCCATGGATGAATTAAGAGGCAACCAAACTTCTCTCTGCAGGAGATCTGCCTGCCAGTGAAGGTTATCCTAGGTGATAGGAGAATCTCTGCTTTCTACTCTGCTCACAAACAGCATCTCTTATTCAGTCTCCAGTCCTTACATGGCCAAAAACAACGCGAAGTTGGGGGAACAGAGACACCTGGGGAAGGAGAGTGATTTAGAGCTAGCACACGGTGTGGCGTCTCCAGTCTGCACTGCTACATGGCTAACACACACAGGTTAGCAAACTGCGCAGCAGCTATTCCACCTTTCAAAATTGTTGCAAATACAACTAAATCCTTTATCCTACATTTTTCTATCTTCTTTTGCCCCCCTTTATTCCAGCACACTGTTTAGTCTGCTGATGACCCCGCAGAATGGAAAATAGACTGCAATGCTCCCTTCTTCCAGCAGAAATTAGATACCTGGCACCGGCAGAGAGCTGACAGCTCCCAAATGTTCTCTTGCTTTTACCTGGAGACGGTCCCGAGCCACAACACACTTGCCCAGCATGCCAACAGGCAGGAGAGAGCATTTCTGGGACATTACCTCCTGCCACCGCAGCACTGAGAGCCAAGAGGGAGATTTAGGAAGTGCTCCTCAGCTGGTGTGCTTTGCCCCAGCTCCGGTGAAGCCGATGGAGATGCGCAGCACCAGCTGAGGAGCGGCTCCTGGCTCCATCCCACCAGGCTGCCCATATCGGGGAATCTGGCTGTGGTTCCTCACTGGTATTGACTTAGCAGCATCCCGCGGTTCGGCGTTTCCAGCCCTGCCTCCTGTATCCTACAACCGTCAATTAGCAGCCCAGGCACCAGTCCCAGCGCTTCCCTCTCCCCCTCACACCCCCCTGCCACTTCTGCAACTGCATATGTATGAAAATCACACAAAATTCCATCTCTTCCCCCAGCATCGCCACGTGCATCGTCTTCACCCACAACACTGAGATTTGCACATTACGGCACCCCGCCTGCGGTGAGCCTGATGTTCCCGCACAGAAACACAGCCGAGCTGCTGGCCATGCTCAGGCAGAGCATGTGGAGACGTGAACGTCAGGGAAAGCGTCTTGTCACGTAACGTTACCTACAAGAGAAGGGAGAAGAGGCTAGGAGAAATGCCTAACAATTTCTGTAATTATGGCCTCTTCAAACGGCTACACGATGTCAGACACAGTGCAGGGGAAATGGCTGGCATAGCTTATCATGCCGAACCTGGGGTGGATGCTGTTCCAAGCCAATGATTAATAGTCTGCTAGGATTTATTTTGGCATTGTGAAAAACCGAGCACGGTGTCTCAGAAAGACGCCAGATGGACAGCGCGGAGCGGAGGCCCCAGCCTGGGGTACCAGCAGCAGCCCTTGCTCCTTATCTGAGCGAGAACTGCATCCCGGCAGGGACCGGCTCCTGCCCAGGACTCCCCAGGCCGTTGTTAGCAGCCTCAGCACCCTCCCAGCGCCGTGCAAAACACGCCACGTGTCTGGTCCGAGCGCCAGCGTGCGCGCAGGATTGCTGGCTGCCGTCCTCCTGCAGCACGGGCACACCGCGGCAGCCTTGTCTCCATCCTTGTCTCAGGTGCATCCTCACAACAAATTCCTGGACTCATTTCTAGCAGGCATGCCAGGACAAAGTGCTCCTCCAGCAGCCCAGCCTGCTCTCCCGCTCCCCTTCCCACAGACTGCATCTGCTCCCGGTGACAAGACGTCACCTCCGGCGTCTGTCAGCCACAGCTCCCGTGGCCTGAACGCAGGAAAATGCGGCCCCTGGAGAGGCCACCCATCGCGCTGCAGGGCGGGCAGCCAGGCTGCCTGATGCAGGACAGAGCTGCCCCCAGCGAGACCAATGTCACCACAGCGATGGCTAACACCAACCCTGTCCTTCGCAGAAGGGCACAGCAGGGACGTGGCAGCGGCACCTGAACCCATCCAACTGCTCACCTTGCTCGGCCCCTTGGAAAATAAGAGGAAGATCTTGGCTGCCCATGTGGTCGGGTACAAACATCTCCCTCTGCCAATGCCAACGGACCTTCCAATGTGAAGCTAAGGATAGAAGTGAGGCCAGGCGGGCCCGCTGATCTATTGTTTGGATCGGGCTGAGAATTACTTATGCAGTGTTTTATTAACCATAATGGATAGCTGTGCCCGGTAAAATGAGCAATAATCTTGTTCAAGGGATCGTTCCTGTATCACACAGCGTTACTGCCAATGCTGCAAACTCTCCTCACTGGTCTGCTGGCCAAAATCTTTTCTGCAGAAAGGGATGCCCAGGACAAAAGAGCACAAATCAGATAGGAACAGCCTTTTTTTTTTTTTTTNTTTTTTTTTTTTTTTTTTTTTCTTTCTCCCCTCTCTTAAAGAGAACTGGAGATAACATGGCAGGTAGAGTCCTCCGTCCCACAGCCCCTCTGATTTTCACACTTCATCTCATCTCAGTCCATCAGGAGCACTACCTCACACAGCACTTACATCGCCTGCAGCTCCACATCCAGCTCGGACGCTTCCCAGGGACAGAGCTCTGCCAGGGTAAATGGTCCCTGGCTAATGGAAGGAAATAGAGGAAAAAGTAATTTACATCATGGCTATATTTATTCTGTACACTGCTATTTTGTGATCATCTATAATTTTAATCTATTAACAGTAAGAGATGCATCTGTTCTCCAGGTTCGTCTTGTTTATAGGTGATGTGATCCCAAGGGGATCATTCGCGGGCATTTGCGGAAAATCAGTATTTCCACAATTGTGAGCCACCCCTAAAAGCGAGGGGGAGGCACCTGGGGAGACGTGGCATCACACCTGATGGAGGAGCTGCCTTTTAAGCAAGACCTGCTCTGGCGTGTTGCACGCTCAGGAGCAGCAAAGCGTGCCACACGGATGCTGCGGGGCAGCTTTCACAAGGACAAGACGCTGCTGCCATCACCGCAGCCCTGCTTAAAGAGCAGTGAGATGCAGAGCACAGACGCTGCTACAGAGGCCAGAGTCCTCTCACGCTGGATGTCTGCAAGGGATGGAGCAGAAATCCTTCTTCACCTGAATGCACCGTGTGAGGCCAAAGCACTCCCCACCTCTGTTTCCCATATGACCTGTAGGTTTTCTGCAAGAGCTGTTTGATGGGGGAATGACTTCAGCTGTCTCCTTCCATACATTTCTCCAGCCCCTTCAAGTCGCAAATTCTCTTTTCTGCTTTTCCGAGAGGCTCTATGCTTACCACTGGTTTGGGTGGAGATCCTACAGAACGCGTTACCACAGCATAGTGCTGCAGGCTCCTGAAGCACCCCCTCCTGGCCCCACTCTCCATCCTGCTCCAACAGCCCTCGCACAGCAGGCATGGAGACCGTGATTCAGCCCAGTGAGCTCTCCTGCAGCCCAGTAACAAACAATCATTAAAGTTAAGGCAAGTACCACATTCGAAGGGAAAAACAGCAATTACAGACCAGACCGCGTGGCAGAGTTGTGTGATACACTATGCGAAAATACACTCTTCCTGGCAGAGATTTAAAATACCCCCCAACCCTACCATCATAATTTACTTCAATTAGCAATCTGACCAGCTCAGCAGTCAAATCTGGCAGTGCCGTGGAGCCAGGACTGTCACTGGGTCACAGCTGAGGGTGGAGAAATGGCCCACCAGCATGAGCCATTGCCTGTGGGGACCCCGTGCACCCCCAGAGGGCACCCCTAAGCCCATATCTGGCCTGGGAGGGGTGCGGGTGGGGGACTGGAGCAGGGCAGCGGGGGCTGACGCATCCCGCTGCGGCCATCCGCTGGAGCAACCAGCCCCTGCCCAAGATCAGGTTTCAGGCCTTGAATAATGGCAACCAGCTCGCTGAAATTCCTCCTGCTCTGCAAACAGCCTTGGCTGGGCTCCGCTCAGGGTGCCTGCGGTGGTACGGGGTCCCCGCGGGCGCTCCCAGCTACTGCCGCTATGACTCCGCGTGGTGCCCCAGCCCCGGGGACCCTGCTTATCTGAACAGGCGCTAGCAATGCTGCTGCTCGGCCTCCTGTAAACACCAGATGATGGGGAATAAATAAATAGGTACCTCGCAATGCACACAAATGCCACGGGGACTGTCCTCTTTAATGCGTGCCGTTTTGCCCCCGGGAGCAGCACTCAAACAGCTCTCCTTTGAACCCTGTTTCCTCCCAAGCCCAGGACTGTATCCTTTCTTTCCCTGCCTTGCACAGGCAAGGCCAGCAGCACGCGCCAGCCCCCCACCACTCTCCCCGAGGGGCACGTTCTTGCCCACGTGTGTGGAAATGTAACGCATTGGCTCTGAATTTGAAGAGCGGCCGCCTATCTCCAGAAATCACAGCCGCCACCAGCAGCTCTGCCCACCGGGAGCTGGCTGCTGCCATCATGAATGCGGGGAGATTTTCATGGCTTAGGGCACTTGCAGAAACCTGAGCTCCAGCGGCCAGAGATATTTTTGGTATTTTGTGTGTTTGCAGCAAACAGTTTATTGGAAACATTTAGCCCTCTTTCTGTTCATTAATAAAGTTCAAACATACTTTGATTTTCTTCATATTTGCTCATTATTTGAAATTGCACAGGGATGCTTTAACGGGGACATTTTGGCACAGAGACTGCCTGCTGCTTCTCACAGCAGCCAGAGACTCAGCTCATCCCCGTTCCGGCCCCAGCGCTCCACGGGACGGAAACCTGGCAGGGATTCAGGCTCCTACCGCCGCCCCCGAGACCTCCTCTTTCTGCAGGCTTTTCTGCAAGCAGGCTTTTCTGCAGATGCAGAAGCGCTTGCTGAGAGCAATTTAAAAGGGTTTGCAAACACCAGCATGGTTCTTATTGAAACAAATATCCACCAATCTGCAATGCGCTCAGAGAGCACGAGCTCCGAGAAAAATCACATCCCCCCAGCTGCTTGGGACATGGTGCCACGGCAGAAGTGTCAGAGCGGGAACGGCCGCCTGGCCGCAGCCAGCCCTGCCTGAGCCCCCCATGCCATAGGGCAGGCATCCCGGCACCCGGCCATGTCCACCCCCCGCCACAAGGGTTTCCAAGCAAGGAGCTGGCACCTACCAGCAGATAAAGCTTGTGTGGATGCTCCCAATCTTTGCCAAAACTTCTGCAGACTTGGTATTCCAGACCTGCTGTAACATTTGGGTATTTCACATATATTGCACAAGCCCGGTTATTTCAGGAACTACATGGTGATGGATAGCTAGATGCAAGGAAAGGCCATTATACGCTGTAAAAAGCTGCAGTCTTCCTGCTTGCTCTGTGACAAACCATCTGCTTTGCCTGCACCTCCCTTTGTTTATCCTGCTCAGCTCAGCCGAAATTAAAATTGACAAAAGCAATTTCTCCCGATCAAGTTGGAAAGATAAGGAGCGCGGCTGCCGCGCACACTGCCATAGAAACCTGGGCTGCTCCCGCGTTTCAGCCCCCTCGCGCAGCAGCGCAGCCTGGGAGGCGAAGTGCCCAGCTGCAGAGAGAAGGTCCCCCCGCTAACGCCAGGGAGGCAGCACAGATGGATTTAGCCGCGGGAGATCCATCTCGCCAACGCAGCGCTGAGAAGGAGTTTTGTTTTATTTGTGCTCCGACCCCCCCTCCCTTGGATTCAGGAGCACAAAGTAGCCCGTTTGATTAGAAAAACACATTTGGATGAATGTGGAATTATTTCCTGTTTGAGGGGAGGGAGGGGGAACAGCCTACTTTCTGCAAGAACACTTCTGGAGGATTTGAGAACCTCCTAGGTTATATTTACACTGCTGAAGCACTTTCCAGCTCAAAGTGCTCTGCAGGATACAGGTCCGGGCTGCAGCCACAGCTGTAGCTCTCTGTGGCACGAAGCCACCAGGATCCAGCCCCTGCAGCCCCCTGCAATATGCCTGTGGGGCAGGAGGGGGCCCCTCGAGAGCCCTGTCCTGCTGCGATGTCCCCGTGGTGCCGTGCCCTGGCACAAGCTGCACCAGATCCCGGCGGGGCCAGGGGCAGGATGCTTGCACCGTGAGTGACCCCGCACACGGCCGCATCAGAGCTGGAGGTGCAGGGAGCGGCTCGCTGAAGGCAGAGGACCCTCATATTTCTGCTTCCAATTTCCGTAGACACAATAATAGTGCGAGGCCTCCTTTCTCCAGGATGCAGGAGCAGCTGCTTGAGTCTCCACTGAATTAAGCTAAGGACAAGTTTTACGTTCTGAAGAGAGATCTTTGGGGTCTGGTATTTTTTATTTTTTCAAGCCTGAGAGCAAAGAAAGACATCAGAAAAACATCAAGCTGTGAGACATGCTATTTTCCCTGTGCTGGTATAACTCAGAAATAGCTGAATAAAACTGCAGTACTAGTTCCTGACAAATTCCCCAGTGGGCTAAGTAAAGGCTGGAGAAATTGTGCCCAGAAGGTAATTGCTTTTTTTTTTTTTCCCCTGAAGTTATTAGAGTTGCAAGAGGGCCCTGAAGCAGAAGGCCCTTGACTTGCACACAGGTCTGCTGCTCCTCCCTTTGGAGGAACTCAAGCCCACCGTCACAGGCGTCATGCAAGGCCGGTGGGCTGCAGGGACCAGCTTTTCAGGACACTGTGGCAAAGCACGGGGACCGTCGGATGTCACAGCCCTTCTCCTCCCTGAAGGCATGGGTAAGGAGACCTCCAGGGCCTGAGAGGGGACCAACAGGAGCCTCATTGACACAGACTACATCTTCTCCGGACATCCCCAGCTCCATCACAGCCTTTGTGAACAAAGAAAACTTTCACAACTGAGGCGAGACAGGAACCAATGGTCCTTTTAATCCTCAGCCAGAATTCAACCTCCTCCTATCATATCAGCCTTACATACAGAAATCCCACTGCCCCACAGCTAGAGTGGGGCACTGCAGTCTTTGGAAGGAGACACCAGTCACTAATGACCAGGAATTAGTCAAGTTGACCAGTTCAATCGCCCTACACATCAAGGGGCAGATAACGTAGATAAACCCCTTCACGGCAAGGAGGAACTGGAGCGATGACACGAGGACATCGATCGAGCTATTCTGGATTTGCACAGATATGTTACATTAGGATCTGGATCTGCTCCTGGGTTTGCCCAGGATCAGCGAGATTAGATCTGGATCAATTCTGGGCTTACCAGGGCTGAGCAAGATTAGACCACAGATCAGCCTCCATATCGATCGTGTAATTTGTCACTACCGCGCTTGGGAGAGAAATCCCCCGTGCAGCTAACGGAGGCTGCGCTGGCACGACAGAGGGAAGATGTCAGCCCTGCTCCTCGCGCTGCGCTCATTAGACATGTCACTCACACGGCACGGGCATTGTTTCTGTAATAACGCACTTGGAATGCAGCAGCACGCTCTCCCCCACATTTAACAAAAACAGATTTACCCCCAGACATATATTATGCATTAAAATGATATTTTAGGAGTCAGAGGGAAGAATTCACCTGACTCCTCATCTGTCTGCAGCTAACGAGGCTCCCTGAACCACGCAGGCAAAAGCAGGGGCTGCCCCCAGCCCCCAGAAGAGCCAGAGGGGCCTCCCTGCCACCCCCAGGCACAGCTGGGAGGCCGGCACGGCACAGGCAGTGGGAGCAGCGTGCAGCCTGTTCAGTAAATGGGGAGGAGAAGGGGCATCTGAGGAAGCTGCATACACAAAAAATTGGAAATGATGGGAAACGATGCTCAACGCCACCTGCTCGACAACTTTCCGCCAGCATCTGCCAACACGACGTGACATTTTGGTGTCTGGTATGGGGATGCAACTTCATCTAGACCTTGAAGAATTTCTGAGATTTTGAAGGGTTTGATGATAATAACTGCTCGTGTTTTCGTGGTCTGTGTTATAGGCATCCCTGCCTGCAGAAGCTCAGGAGAACACAAGACATTGCAAACCTCTTGGCAGCTGTGGGGCTCGCAGCCGCTGCCGGCACGGGGCAGAGCCAAGAGCTCTGCAGGCGCCTGAAGTCTGCTCCTCCTCGGGGAGCTGCGAGCAGGCAGTTCTGCAATATTGCGACTGTATCAGCAAAGACGGGGATGACAAGGGATTAATGAAATAACAGTGTTCATAGGTGGAGCAGGGCAGGATATTGCCCTGGCAATATTCTTGGCAGGTAGCTGAGCACAACCACATATGCTGGCCTTCTGCCTCTGATTTCTTGCTTCTAGCAGCAAGGATTTGTCTGCATCTTCTGTGTCATTGTCCCCTCCCAGGCAGCTTTTAGGTGCAGGAACACAAAAACACAGCTTGCTTTGTTGTCAGTGATATTAGTACAGTGCTTGCTACAACTTTATTCAAACATTTCCAATATTTCTCTGCAGAGAAATTGAGGTACTCATCTCTCCTTCTTGTGCACTACACTATTGAAAATGTCATCTGCTGAAGACCAAGTGCCCTCGCTGCACAGCAAATAACACCAAAGACACCACTGGGTCACGCTGAGAGATCCTGCTGGGCACTGGGAGGGGCTGCGAGGGCAGTGGGCATTGGGTGAGCACCCCCAGTCCCCCCCACCCCAGCCTCTGAGCAAGGCCAGGGTTTGGGTTCCTCCTACNAAACAGCCCTCCTGCCCCAAGCACAATTTTCTCCCCCTGCTTATTCCAGTAAATATGTTTCAGTTAATACAATTTGGTCTCACATCGAGTATAGTGTCAAACATAGCAGCTGCCAACCAAATATGAAAGTACAAAAAAAGCAGCCTGAGTCCCTCGGTGGCAGTTTGGGAGAGGAGGCTCTGTGCCTGCGAGCACCTGTGCACTGCAGAGGGCAAGCAATTCCCTCAGCCCCACGAGACACAGATGGGACATGCTTGTGACTGGGAGCAAGTAACACAGGGGCAAAGGGCTGAATCACATTTGTACAGCCTCCTCCCCCGTGTTTCTCTGCATTATTTAAGAGAAAATGTGTTCTCTTCTAGTCTTTATTCTTTCCCTTTCATACTCAATTCCTGCTGGTGGGTGAACTAAATCAAACCCTCCAAAGCCAGCCTCTGAAGCTGCATGAAACCATGCTCTGGGTCTGAGCCAGACCTAGAAAGTCACCCCAATTCCTGCACAGCCCAAACATGGAGCAGCCCAAACCTGGGCTCAGCAGAGCCGACAGCTGAAACACATGGACTGAAAGCCTAGAGCCAAGCACCTGTAGCTTTGAAATGCAGATCCAGATCCATGCTGGGAGACTTTGGGAAGCAGCAGAACTTGATGCTGGCCAGAGATCAGACACTTGTGATCACATTTAATAGCATCACCACTCAGGGCTTCCTAAACATCCCCAACCAGCCCATACACATCCCATGCCATCACCTTTCAGGAGCAGCATCCCTTTCCCCAGCAAGGGGACTCCTCAGCTGCATGGGCATGGGATGAGGGTGGCCATGGGGCAGCCCCACAGAGCCAAGCACAGGCTTGGGGAGCCAGGGCAGCGAGGGGATGCTGCTCCCCACAACAGGGCACAGGTAAGGGCAGGAGGCAAGAGCAGGCACCACTTTGCTAATATGCATCTCTATTGGAAAGCCTGCCCCTGCAGAGCTCAATTGATTTTTTAAATTAATCTATTTACAGTAGTTTGAGTTGAGCTAGCTTTAGGTGCTGTTTAAGCTGCTTTCCTTGTGCCTCGTGTTCAGCATACCCATGGCAGGATTAAGTAAACTGGGGGAGCTGGAGCAGAGAGAGGAGCAGCTCTGGGTGCTGCTGGTCCATGCCTGCATGCCCGGAGCAGGGCCCAGCCCTGGCAGGAGCTGTGCCTCCCCACAGCCCTCCATCCTGTGTGCTGGGAGTGTCCCCTGTCCAGGCACGCCTGGGGAAGCAGCAGGAGCCCCCAGAGCTTTGGGGTGCAGCACTGGGGGGCCCTGCAGGACCCCAGCAGCCTCCCCCATAGATCCTTCATGCTCTGGAAAAAGCTTAGTGGGGAGCATTTCTCCTCTCTGTCATTAGCCTGACATAATGTCTTTCCTGCTGGCAGCTTTCAAGCTCAGCAGGTTTGTTATAAAATTCATTACCAGATATTGCAATCACAGTCACCTTTATTGGGCTCTGCATTTACAATAATTAGGCCAATAAACACTGATTTATAAAAATGACAAACAGGAACTCCCAGTAAGCAAGAAAAATGTGCTTTCTTTAGCGAGCAGTTTCTCACAGGGCAAAAACGCAAGAGCTCAAACCACCCACTGCAGCTGACGCAGAGCCAGCGATTCTCTCCTGGGAATTCCCTCTTGCTGGCCAAGGCCTCGCCAGGGAAGGACCCCGGCAGATCGGTCAGGGGAGCAGAGGGATGGGAGCTGTGCCTGCAAGCTGCTCACAGAGGGTGGTGGGGCAAGAGGATGCCCAGCAGCAGCACCGTGCCCCAGCCCGCTCTCGCACGCCCCACAGCACATCACCGCCAACACACTGACCTCCTCCCCTCCACGCCCTGCTCGCTGCCCCTCTGCCATCCCATGTGGGCAAGAGGAAGCTGCAAGGAGGAGGAGATCCCCAAACACTGTCACAGTGTGGGCACACAGCCCGGGTGCCATTCCCCCTATGGGAGTGGAGCCAGTTAACACAGCACTGCAGTAACCCCCATCCAGACATCAGCCAGCGCAGCTCCCACCCCACCCGCAGGCACCACAGCCTCCTCCATTCCCTACCTTTTCTCTGCATTTCTCCCAATTTCCTCATACCGATCCTTAACATCCTGCAAGCCTGGACACACTCCAAGCCCTGCAGCTCCCTTCTCTCCAGCAAGGATCCAGCCCCCTTGCTCACAGGAGCAGCCCAGCAGAGAGCAATGACACCCAATGAAGCACCCATCCCATTCCCTATATACCCGCCCAAGCAGGGGCAGCTGAGCAGCGTTGGCTCCAGTGACCTTCAGGCTCTGCTGACGGCAGCAGCTGGTGCCCCAGGTGTTCGTGCAGGTGGCCAGAGTTGCCTCCCCAGCATCCACAGGGCCCCCCAGGGAGCTCCTGGAGGGGAACCAGCCCTCAGCAGCCGCAGCTCCACATTTGAGCTAAATGAACCCCAAGATTGATCTTCAGAGCTTTCCACAGCTTCCTTCTGCTTGGGACAGAGATGGGCAATCATGCTGCTTTTGTTTCACTTTATTTGTTTTATTGATTTGGAAAATAGCTGCTTTTTTTGTGGAAAGCGCCCTGAAGCTGTGCACAGCTTGGCTGTACACAGTGCTGGGGAACAGGCGGCGGCTGAGCCGGAGGTGCAGGGAAGCAGCCAGAGCTGCATGGGGACATTACAAGAAAGGACCAGACAAAAACCCCATCCTCTGAGCCGCAGGAACTCAATACAAACCTTGGCACACCCTAGAGACCAGGACGCCATCCTCCATTCCCTGCGACACCAAGCCTGCCAACGTGTGGTCTCAGAGGACAAGGGAAAATGATGCTTGCACCATTACAGTGCGATTAATTGCAAAGACCATCAATGGAAGATTTTGCGACGGTCAAAGAAAAATTAACTGTGTTGAAATTCTTCAGTTTAATGGATTCCTTCTTGGTCAGTCACATTCAGCAGTAATCTCAATTCTGCCTTTACTTGCTTTAGGAAGTAAACAACGTTAATGCACATATCGGATGACAGCGTAAAGCAATGCAAGAGGCCCACGTGATGCTAAACCGAATTGATTCAGTTGGAAATTTTTAACATGTTAATATTAAATGCTTTAGGCTTACTAAGTGATGATAATCAGCTGGCTAGGCCCTTCACACAATCGCAGCACAACGCAGCAATCTTTACCAAAGTTGCCTTCTCCCTGCAGGTTTCCCACTGCAGAGCTCCCAACCGATGCAATTTGGGCTCTGCAGTCCCCAGAGGGAAACCTCGCGCTGTGCCCACGCTGTGGGCCTGGCCTTGTCCACTCCTTCCTACCACACCTCAGAACTCACAGATTTATCTGCCTCTAGGCACACTGGCAATTAACTGCTGACAGAGAAATGCCTGCATTACCCTGAGCACCCATCCCTGAGTGCCATAAGCACAGCGCCCAGCGCTAGCACCCGTACGGCACTCTGAGCGACACGCACATCCATCCCTGCTGCAGATATGCTCTTCGACAGGACGGGTGCGTGGCCAAATGGCAGCGGTGCTGCTGGTGCAGAGTGACAGCGGGGCAGGCTTGGGGGCAGCGAGGCTGGGGGCACCGACCGCTCACTTCCAAAGTTATCGCTGCCTTTGTTTCCTTGCATGCACATCTGGGGGGAGCTCTGGAATATTACTTTGGATCTTAACAACCCTTTCAGCCTTAAACTATTTTTAATAAAATGGTTTTCTGTGCGACACCAACACACACGTAGCTTTCAATTACATTTTAGCACTCCCAGTAGGAAGTAGCTCTTTATCGGGAGAAGTGACTTATGATAGTAGAGGATTATGGCTTTGGTCTTTGCATCACAGATATTCAAAGCCTGGTGAAAAAAATGGCTCAGCACATATTCTGTAGATGAGGTAAGCCTTGTGCACAGGGAAGCGTTTCTGAAGAAGTTAAGTATTTGAAATAAAACCATGCAGTCATCTAGTAGAACACAGACATGAAATTGTTATTTATCAAGATGAAACCGGCATTTGGATAAAATTCTCCGGCTCTGTTAATAACTTCTGTTGACGAGGGAGCCACAAAGGCAGAAATGAGGTAGCTGTCCCCCGAGCCAGCCACGCAGCTCTGAGAAGCAGGATGTTTCATGGGCTGTGAGCAAGGAGAAGCGTGTGCCGTCGGTAATCACTTTCTGAGCGGCTCCTTCAGAATGGCCACCGTGAATTCATCTTTTATATTCTCTCCAAAAGGTTTGTCAGCTCTGAATAATCTGCTGCGGCTAGCAACCACAAGAGTGTCTCGTGCCACGTGCATCTCGAACGTGAAGCCCAAATCCCGGAGCAGTTTTATCACAATGATTAAGTTTCTTAACTTAAATCAAATATGTCTCCGGAGTTTCCTACCATGCTGTGAACTTAAGATAAACAATGAATGATGAATAGGCCAATTACTGAAACCTCCCTTCAACAGGAGCCATATGCGACTAGTTGATAAGAGGAGATACGCGGCCTCTCATCTGCCAAAAGTTGCAGAAAATGGGATAGTTGGAAGCAGAAATGGCTCTAAGTAATCAGCCCAGTGGCTAACGAGCTCCGTTAATACAGGGTTGTTGCCTTTCTCCATTTGCTGCCTGGGATGGTGGAAGTGGCAGCTGGGCAGACACGAGCGAATGCGTCGCTCACTGCGGGATCCCCTGGGGGAGCAGCGCAAGGGGCTTGTCCCTGCAGGGAGACCCCCGGCAGCACCCAAGGGAGCAGGGCAAAGGTGGCCGGGGGGTCCAGGAGTCCCCAGTACTGCTGCCCTGTGCTGAGAGCTGCGAGATGCCCCATCCCGCAGTAAGCGGTGTGATTTACTTACTGCCTATGGAATTGCCCAATTAATTCACTATCCGCATTAATATTATGGCTCGTTTTTAACTTTACTGTCTCCATCGCTCCAATTTAGTGCTGCTCAGAGATGCTGCCACTGACCTTAATGGGTTTTTCATTAGAACAAAGAGCACCCTATTAATCACGGTTCGTTTTCGGCTGGAGGTTGCTGTCCAAGCCGCGCTGCTTTGAGGAGCTGCTCTAGCGGTGCGGGGCCTATTTTATTTCTGCTGGGCTTCTCACCCCCGCTCACGCTGCACACAAACCTCCACACTGTCCGGGAGGAATTTCTTGGTATAACATTTCCAGACACAGAGATTTTATGCAGCAGTCAAGCTACACTGCAGATATGATAGATTTTTTCTGGGCAAATTGAAGCAAGAAAGGAAGGGATGCACCGATCATAGGCAATGAGCCTCTTATTGTCCTGTACAAAAATCAAATGCCTTTTAATCATTTCAAATGTTCTTCTGGGTATCAATTAGTCACACATTAATATCAGCACTGCTTCTCTTCCTCACTTCACATCAGATTAAATTCTCCCCTGTCATACGGACTCACACTCATTAGCTTCGAGGAAAATTAGTGATTGTTCCCTCTTCATTGGCACTGATGGGAGATTTTCATCGGAACTGCTTTTTTTTACAGGAAACCTGATTGTCATCTTAAAGCAATTGAATCTTTTTCCCCTAGAATCATTGCCTTCCCATGGAAAACCCAGATTTTTCTCTGAAAACCTGAATGCTGAGCCTGAGCTCTCCCCATGCACCCCGAAGGAGCAGGACCTGAAGGTGCTGCAGTGACCTGCAGACTGTGACCACAGCGAGCATCGGAGCTGCTGACAGCAAAGACAATTTCATTCAGACGGGGTTTTGCTGTTGCCAAACCCATAGTTTGAGGCTGGGTATTTATAAAGCTCCCTATGGAGAGGGGTGGTGTGCAGGGGTCTCATCCTGCTCCCTGCACAGCATGGGTGCTGGGGGTGCGCATGTGGTGGGGGGCTGATGATATTTATTGAGTTTTATTAACTTCCAGCCCTGGGAGGTTCTCACCTCTTCGAACTAATTCAGCTGCCTGACTCCTGCTGGAGTTACAGTGATTGCCATTAAAAAACTTGACATTTACCTTACAACAGTAATAAAATAATAATGCCTAATTTAGTTTACGAGTGGTATTTGCAGTGTTTCCTGTGCCTGGAGTGGGGGATATTGTGAAGATGGCTGCTATGTTGATCAATTATGTCTGGTTAACAGCGCTGCTGTAATTCTTTCCTGTAATCATAACTGTCTTTCAGTAGAGCAGCTCCAAAGTTTTTCTCTGAAGCGGTAATTTTGACAGGAAAAAGAAATGTTTTCAGTCCAAAACAGGTACTTCAGTTTTCAGTGAAGAGCAAAAGCTCTGGAAGTGAAACTTTCTGGTGAAAAGAAAAGTGCAGAAATACAAATGCGGTGGCTGCACATATTTGCTGCGCTCAGATATCCAAAATATTTTAGATGTTTTTGAAGGCTGACTGCAACTGCTTTCCATTAAAAAGTGATTCCTCTCCTCCAAATAACCTGCTGTCTTTCACTTGTCAATACGACTCCCTTCTGTTATTGGCCTCTCAAATATTAAAGACCAGAGTATTTGCATCCCCGTGGGCTTGCTGCAGCTTCAGCGGGCAGGGGCAGCTCCCGTGCATGCCTGCCTGCTGCTCGCAGCACCGGCGCCAGACCTGGCTCGCCGTGGCATCTCTATCGCTGCCATTTCTTCCTCTGTTTCTCACCCAGAGCAAAACTTGATGTGGATTTTTGTCCTTTCAGTGCAGTTTTAATTAGTGCATGATGCGCTCAGGGTTTTTATTAGCACAAAGAGCTTGGAAAAACAGTGCATGCCAGCTCCTCCGCACCAGGGAGCCTCCTTCCTGTTCAGACCAGAAATTTCACACTGGAGTTCTGAAGCTTTTCTTAAAATGGGTTCATTTCCATAAAGAAATGGGATGATTTCAACAAATGGAAATTTTTTCATGTACAAAAGAATTTAGTCAGGAAATTCCTGGCTAGGCTGACTTTGGGGCAATGCAGGAGCTGCATGGAGCGAGCGCGGGGTGCCAGGGCCCTCCATGGGGAGAGCTCAGGCTTCCTACTGTGCTGCTGAGGGTGTGCACACATAGGCACGCACACGCATGCTTCTGCACGCACGTGCACGCGAACGCAAGCGAATGCACGTACATACCCACACATGCACACGCATGCCAACACGTGCCCACATATGCACGCATGTGCACACGCATGCAGGCACGTGCACACGCATGAACACGTGCCCACGTACACCCCTGCACCCCTACCATGACCACAGTTCTCAAGCCCCGCAGGAACCCACGTCCCCAGAGCCCCCAGGAGCCCAGGGAGCCCTTGCACAGCCGGGGCGCAGCCAGCAGGTCAGTGCAGGGGTAAAAGCAGAGGCTTGGAGCAGAGCTTAAAGGAAGAGCCCCAGAGCCCCAGCTGGGACCCAGACAGGGCTGATGGACACCATGCAGTGGAGCTGAGTGTGGGCGCAGCCCTAAAAGGGTGCAAATTGCTTGCACCCCGCAAGCTGCAAATGTCCCCCTTGCCCACCCGTGTGCCTGGTCCCAGCCCCGGGAGCCAGGAGGGCCTCCGGCGCGGAGCAGGGGCTGGAGCAGGCAGGCTGCGGGGGAAAGCTGGCTGCAGCCGTCATCGGAGCCGCAGAAACCCAGCCTTCCCCCTGCATGTGCAGCCCAGAGCCTCTGTAACTCCACCTCGGAGCGGGCTCGTCCTCGCGCGCAGGGAGCAGCCAGCCGCGGAGATCATGGGAGGGACGTCGCGGCACGGCCCCGAGGACTGCCGCTTTCTGGACGTAAGTTCATGGCGTGCTTTGCTGCGGTGCGGCTTGCGACCCGGTGTTCACGAGCGTGATAAGTGTCTGATGCGTGTGTGTACTCGTCCCTCCGCGAGTGATTAGCAGACCTCTGGATATTGCTCTTTTGTAATTAATTAGGCAGAAGCATCCAAGACCCGAAAGAAGACCTGCTCCAGGTACAAGGTCTGTGGACTGCTCTTCAGCGTGCTGGTCATTTCTCTTATTCTCATATTTTTCGGTGTCAAATACCTCTGGAACCCAACACCCAGAAAAGTAAGTACGACCTCTCGGGTCCAGTGCTTCAGAGCTCCGCTTTCCCCAGCTGGGGCTCTTCCCCTACCCGCTCGCTTAACTTTTAACTACACCCTGAAACCCAGGCAAGTTTGCAGATTTTATTTGCTTACACCACAAGTATTTGTGGGGACTTTTAAAAATCCTTGTATTATTCATAACTAGCTTTTACTTTATACGGGCTGGCTTTTTCCTCTGTCACCACATTCCTTCCCTAACTGACAATTAAAGGGTACGGGAGCTGCGCCATGAAGAGTTAAAGTTACTCTATTTCACCGGCAGCAAATTTTATGACAAGTAAGAAAATATTTTCCATTTCATTTCAATTATCTTGCCAGAAACCGGTGGAAAAGTCATTATGCCACCGCATAAAGAGGAGAGAAAGCCAGGACGCAGTGGTGATTGATTGTCATGGATTATATTTCTTACTTTAATGTGTCTGCAATGTGAGGGGACGGTGAGACGGATTAGCTTTTGGAGAGGGAGCTCCTGCTAACTGGATTGTGCTCCTTTATTCCCCGCTCCCCGTACGCACGCTGCTAGATGCGCTGTGCGTGCCCAGGGCTCGGTCGGGAGGCCCTGGATTGCACCCTATGTTGGTTTTTCCGCTGACTCCCAGGAGCGGTGACATCCCCCAAATTCCCGTGTGCATCCCCTTTCCCACAGTGACATCCCTTCCCTCCTCGCTGCCCTGGGGCCCTCCAGAAGCTTTGTCTTCTTATCTGCAAAGAGAAAAAAATACTGAAAATAAAAGCAATAAAAGCCATATGTGCGGCCAGGCTCCTGCCAAGACGTTTATAAAGTCTCTACTGTTCCTCGAAAAGCACGGAGCGCGCCAGCCGGGGGGAGAGGCTGCTAACCCCGGGACAGGATCTGGCCCAGCCCCGGGCACAGTGGTGCGGAGCCACGGGCCGGTATCAAGGGAACGCCGGGAGGTCGGGGCAGAGGGGTGAGGGCGAGAAAACCCCAGCGCTGGCCAAACGCAGCGCGGTCAAAGCCAGCAGGGCCAGGGCTTAGAAAGCGACCGAGGGTGGGGACCACCCAGAGCTCAGGAATGGTCATTTACCCTTTTGAAATGAAGTCATTTCAGGAAAACGTTTCTGGCAGCAAGGAGAGAATGCTCTTGCATTGACACAGAAATGACCGCGGAGAGTAAAAGTTACATTCATGCTTCGCCTGCGTGAGCTTGGCAAGGAAGGAGACGCTGGGGGGAGTCGTGCTCCCGGCAGCCGAAATGCCAGCCCTCGGCTCCCATGACCTCGCCGGTGGCGCTGGAGAAGGATGGAGGATTTCAGGGCTTCTGAAAGCTGTCCTGCACCTGCCCCGATGGGTGGGCGAGGGAAAGGGCAGGCGGGGCAGCGGTTCTGCCAGCCTGCCCTTATTCTGCCAGGGAAATCAGGATGGGGAGGCTCAAAATCATCAACCAAAGGGAACTGAACTCTTTAAAGAACAAAAAGCCCTTTGAGCTCCCTTCATACATCCAAAGAAAGGAAAAAAATCTTAAAGAATATTTCCTCCAATATTTCGTTGGCCCCGGCGCTGCCTTCTGCATGGCAGCATCCTCTCAGCGGCACAGCCGCGCGCGGAGGCGGCAAGCCACCTAGCGAGGGGCTCCTCGTGGCCTCGCAGGGGGACGTATTTCAAGGACTGGCAAGCAAAAGTAATTTTTAGCCCTATAAAACATCTCCCCAAGCAGCAGGGAGCTAGCCAAGCCCAAATGGGTTAGTTGGCCACAGCGCTGGCACAAATAATTCTTTGTAAATGGAGAGGAACATGAGAGTAAGGTGCCACCCGGGATCGTACCCTCCTATAACTGATTTATGGCACCGTGCACACTTTGTCAGTCAAAATGGGCAGCCTTCCAGCCATTTTAGGCTTTGCACTACTTTTTCCATACCATAAAATCTATTGACATATATATATATCTTTATAAAAGCCTCCTGCTGACTAACAGGAGATGCTCACGACTGCCAAGGAGCACATCATTCTTCAAATTTTTACCAGGGGCAAAGGTACCTGGTAGTTACTGCATTGCACGGCTGAGTCCTGCACCAAGGCTTCCTCCAGCAGTTGCAAAATGGGGGATGCTGACCCTGAAAACTCTGAAAAGGGTTTTGCACGAGCCCTTTGCTTCCGCACGCCACTATTTGATTCAGGAAAAGAGACTCCCTTAAGCCCACCAGCTCTCGCTGTGCCAGCAGGATCATTTCTGTGCTTCAAACAGCATCTGCCACTACTCATCCTTTAAGGGTCGGGCATCCGCAGAGATGGGAGGGCTGCCGGGCTTGCTGAGCGTGGCGAGCACCTGCGAGGAGAAGAGGGCTGCTCCCCCGGCTCCCCGTGGGGACGAGCGTGCCGGGAAGCAGGCTGGTACGCCCTGCAGCTCTTCAGCAGCCCTCAAGGAGGGCTTTGATCCGCGGGCGATCCCCTCTCCTTGCAGTATCCAGAAAATCGTCCTGGCTCCCTGCCCACGCCACGGCGGGGGAGCGGGGAAGGCTGTGAAAGCCAGCGGGGGCTCAGCCAGTGCGGTTTTGTCCCTCGCAGGTCTATGACATGGAGCACACCTTCTTCAGCCATGGCGAGAAGAAGAAGATCGTGATGGAGATTGACCCGCTGGCCAGGACGGAGACCTTCAGGAGCGGGAATGGCAGCGAGGAAATCCTGGAGATTCACGACTTCAAGAATGTGAGTGCGGCAGCATTTGTCACGGGAGCCCGGCCCAGACCCTGTCCCCTTGCTGGAGAGCCCTTGGGGATGCTCTGCGGGACTGGCCCTGGCATCCCACCAGGATGGGACCCAGCTGGGGCTACACCGGTGCTTAAAATGCAACACGTGCTTAATAGCCCAGTTGCAAGAGGAATGACAGGATCCCTTAGGATGCTGCAGTGTTACTGGAGCAAGCCCCAGGATGGTTTTGTTCTGCATCAGGGAGGGCAATGACTATCTGCAGACTGTCTGGGCGTCCTCTCAAAGGGAAGGAGATGTGTGCCTACATAAGCTTTCACAAGTATTTAATAGTGGCGTGGTTCAGTTCCAATGAAATATATTTTAAAAGCAAGACCTAGTTATTGGATTTACCCTTGCAAAGGAATGCAATCATCATAAATCTATCCAAATCCAGTACATTTGTCTGTCTGGAGAGCATTAAAACCTTGTGACAATGTCGTAGGCTATCTCTGAAACCTAATTAAAATTTGTAGGGAAATACCCTGTGCGGTGACATATGGCAAAATTTCCAGCTAATAGCCTAGCAGGAACTGGGGGCTGAATGTTCATATAACCATAATGGTCAAACACTATTCTGCATATTTTTATTTATGGTAACTAGAGCTCATGATAGTAATAAGGAGAAGGGGAGCAAAGTAGAATTTTATGACTATCTGCCTTAAAATATTTGTAAAAAGCCCAATTCTCCCAAACCATAAAATGCAATATCCCTTAGGAGCACCTGTTAGTACATCTTAGCACTGCTGCTGAACAGAGTTTGCACAAAAACGTCAACAGGAAAAATATGACTAAACTCTGATCCAGCTGTACTCCCTGTAGGATCCTGTTATTTATCCTCCTGCTTTGCCGTGACTGCTTCCCTGCTCTTTGTTTTGATGCTGTAGGGAATAACTGGCATCTTCTTTGTGGGACTTCAAAAATGCTTCATCAAAACTCAGACTAAAGTCATACCTGAGACCACAGAGGCCAAGATCCCCGAGCTCGAGGTACGTGAGTAACACACCGCGCGACTCTGCGAGGCCCCCCAGCAAGGCCAGCGCTCCCCCTGCAGCCCCATCTGCGCCAGCCCGCCCGGAGAATCCGCAATAAAGAAATAACGAGCTGTGATCGCTTCATAAAATTATCTTATTTCAGAGGATTGCTTCTGAAAACAACAAGTCGAAAGAAACGGGATTAGACAGCCGACAGACAAAAACCTCTCAGCACAATACCGAAGATCAAGAACAATAATCCTGTTGTAGTCAAAAGGTCGCAAGACAGCTCAGGATTAGCAGACACCAAAAAGTCAATCAAATTGTTTTCTCCGAGAACGGAGCCTCCTGTTCTCGAGCAGAATGAGGCAGAAGTAATGAATTTAAAAGAGCAGCCGCATTGAAGAAATGCGATTTGAGAAAGCGCTTCGCCGCTTGCACACAGCCCGGCCGAACGCTGCCACTGCGGTGCCTGCAAAAAGCACTTCTGCTTTTTGCCCTCCCGGCCTCCCTTTCCGGATGCGCCCAGCTTTCTAAACCCACTTAGATTTTGCCCACTGTGTCCTTCTGCAACGAGGCACGTGCTTTGCGTGCGGCACGGACAAAGTGTTTAAGTCCGTATTTAACCCCCCGCCTGCCAGCGCAAGCTGGTGTGCTGGCTCGCTCCCTGGTGCCGTGGGGCGAGGGCAGGAGCCTGCCCGTCCCCACCGCCCAGGCTGCGGCGCTGGCACAGCCATGCCTGCCTGCTCGCAGGACCAAGGTCGGTCCCGCTCCCCCTCCCAGGGAAGCCCTTGCACATAAAATGCCAGCAGAACATGTGTTTAAAATAAAGCGCGTGCAGAAACATTTCCCTGAATCATGACCCAAATTCCGAGACACAGATTCTTTGATTATGCCATAAGAAGCTAATAGATCTTTTCTGCTACCATCATAAAACAGATATGACTTTTCAATCTTTAGCAGAATATTGCCCCAGGTAGAGAGCTGAAATGTAAAACCCAGGGAGATAAATGTAGATTTAGGATATACCGCTTCTTCCGGGGAGCCTGGCTGCCTTTGGAGAAATTGGGAAACACATGCTCGGTATCTTCAGCAGCAATTCCGCTCTCCTCCCTCCCCCGGCTCTCTGCAGTTTGGAGGGGGAAGCACAAAAGGAGGCAAACCCCTCCGTATGAACTGGGGAAAAAAAGCAGTGCTGGAGCCCCGGCACTGCCAGCTCCTTCAGGCCACCTTGCCAACGGGACGGCTTTCAGCAAAGATGCTGAAAATGACTCAAAATCGGTCAGGTGTTGCTGGCTCTTGACTAAGACTTCCCAAGGCCATAAGGAAAAATTCTATAAAAGAGAAATGCAGCTCCAGACACCTTCTGGAGAGAAAATGCCATTTGCCAGCTTGCTCTATGGGCTACCAACATCCACCGCGTTGCCTTGGCAGACAGCTCAGCGCAGACCCATCCAATAATCTTTATATATCTCCCTCCCGAAGTGCCTGCCAAAACACACCATGGAATAATGCAATGGCAGAGACATGTGGTATAAATTACAGAATATGGCCGCGCAAAGAATTTTTGTGAGGAATAAATTAAAGTGTTCGATCACAAAATCAGTAGCAGAAGGAGAGACAAATTAAGTAGTAAGAGCAAAGCAGAGAGGAGATGTTTTAATCTTTGGTTTTAAATGAGCTGGGGAGCTACAGAAGGCTGTTCCAGATGGTGGGGACTGCAAAGGAGAAGGCTTCTGCAGCACGGTGAATGGAGCCAGGGGAGAGCGGGGTGGTGGTGGCCAAGTGTGGGGAGCAGGACAAGGCCCATGGTGGGGTCCCTCCATGAGGACCAGCAGATATCGCACATCCACCCGGTGAGCACCCCGATCTAATGGCTGAGACAGGCAAATCTAGCTGCTTGAAGGGGAGAGGTGCACTGGGGCAAGGAGGAGGAGAGGGATGCAACAGTGGGGAAAGGGTTTCTCACCACGCCGGGGTGAAATCTCACTCTTCTTGCAGGGAGAAGAAATCACCACCACCTACTTTGAGCAGTCCATGGTCTGGGTGCCTGGTGAAAAGCCCATTCAGAACAAGGAATTCCTGAAGAGCTCCAAAATTTTTGACATCTGCAGAAATGTGACCATCTACTGGATCCACCCAACACCGATAGCAGGTACAAGGAGCCGTCTCCTCCCTGAAATGCCTTGCAGGTGCCTCGGGACCCGCCCCGTGTCCCTTCTGCCACCGTCCCTGCTGCAATGTGGTGGGAACCCATTCCTGCCTCCTCGCTGTAAATCTCAGGCATGAGCTCAGTGCTTGCCACGACCATGAGAGAACACGTCCAATGTAATAGCACAGGCTGACATTTCTCTCTGCAAAGCATTTGTCTCTATCGGCTCCCCACCGCCCTGCGCTTTGCGGAGTGGCCACCCTCCTCGTAACGAGGCAGAAAACCCCTTTGTACCTGCAAGGAGGCCAGCACTGCTGGAAACTGGGACGTCTAAATTCTCATCACCGCGCGAACATCAGAGCAGGAGCAGACATCCACATCTCAATCACACGACGGGGTTGCCACCTCCAGCTGCTCACCACACATCCCTCACAGAGGTTGTGGCCTCTGAGATCCCCCCGTGTAATTACCTGCTCTCTAACCCATTTCTATCAGAACGAGCTAGTTTAAATCCCCTGCCAAGAAAACTCCCTCTGCTCAGCAGCTGCAGAGGCACAGCGCCTCGTCCCGTGCGAGTACCAGCCAGCTCGTGGCTATCGATGGTGACAGGAGCAAATGGGCATCGGCAAGCCCTGATGCCACCCATGAGCGCAGGGAGGGGACAGGCCATGCCTCCTTTACCATCTCTTCCTGCCGTAACATCTCCTGCAGCCCTTCATTCGGCTTGGTAAGAGCAGGAAGCAATGGAATTAGGTCCGGTTTGCTGGTGGAGCTGTTCAGGTCAGGGTGGTTTCTTCCTCTTCTTGTGGCACCAAATTTCAGTAGAGATGTTAAAGCCTGCTGCTGTCTTTGTCCCCCTGCTCCCTGGCTATTGACAGCAACACTTGAGCTCTTCCCACAGCTCCTGAGCTGGCCGACCTTGAAGGGGCAGAAGAGGAAGACCCTGAGCTGCTCGGGGACAACCAGAGCTGGCTGGACGGCGGGAGCAAACACGAGGTGGAGAAGGACGTGCAGCCAGGACCCAAGCGCCAGGCACGGCAGCTCACCGAGGAGGACCTGCCCGTCAATGACTATGTGAGTGTGGGGAGCCACGCGTTGGGGTGCCCCGTGCGTACTTCTGGGGTGCCCAGGAGCATCCCGGCCACGCTGACACTGTCTCTTCCCGGCAGACGGAGAACGGGCTGGAGTTCCACCCCTTGTGGGACGAGCGAGGCTACTGCTGCGCCCAGTGCCGCCGCGCCAACCGCTACTGCCGGCGGGTGTGCGAGCCCCTCCTGGGCTACTACCCCTACCCCTACTGCTACCAGGGCGGGAGGGTGATCTGCCGGATCATCATGCCCTGCAACTGGTGGATCGCGCGCATGCTGGGCAGGGTGTAGCACCCAGCGCCCGCCTGCCGCCCCACGAGCCGCCCCGCTGCGCCCTGATGTAGCCGGCGTGCAGGTCGGCACCTCCTCGAGTACCGGCGAGCACGCGACCCGCCGGCCGCGGGACCCTCCCCGAGCAGCCAGCCCGTCCCCCCGCATCCCGTGCAGCTCCCGAGCGGCTGGGGAAGGCTGCGCTCCAGTGCGTCGTCGTCGCCACGCTGAGCAGCAAGAGGCAAACAATAAATGTCTTGTATGAGCGATTGCAAAGAAAATGGAAGGTCGTTTAGTCTCAGTCTGTGATGCTTAATGGGTCTGAGAAGTGATCTAATTGCACGGCTGCCTCGTCACGAGCATCCATAACTCAGGTACCGGGACCGCTGGCACTTCCCTTGCTGGGAATGTGCCGAGGTCCCCGATGTGCTCCCGACAGCACCGGCAGTTGTTTGGCACACGATGACCCTCAGCTCCGCTGCACTCGGGTGGAGTGTTTGGCGGTCACTGGTGACAGCTCCCAGGTGTCACCAGCCCTCGGGGAGCACCGTGCAGTGTGGCGGGGCGGGCAGACCCCCCTGCATGCAGAGCCCAAACCAGAGGCAGCAGGGAAATGGGTGGCCAAAGCCAGAGGAAGCTGAGATGTGAATGGCCCCAAGTGCCATCAGCTGTCCCCCAGCTCTGTGACCAACAAACAGGCACAACCTGAGCTGCAGGAGGCAGAAAATAGTCCTTGAAACTGCTACTGCACTGAACAGGACACTCAGCCCAAATCCCTAACTTTCTCTTTTCTGATTTAACCCACCAAAACACTTGTTCCAGCAAAGGAGGATGCACACCAGCAAGCAGGAGGTGCCGAGTGTTCAGCCCGGGTGCTGCTGCAGGCTGGTGCAGCCCCATGGGCTCCCTCGTCCCTGCCTGTCCCCAGTCCCGTGCTCTGCTCCCCGCACGGGGCAGCCAGGAGCCTGCCACTTATCCAGCCCCAGGCAAATGCTCAGCTCAAGATTTAATTTATTTCCTTCCCTCTGTGTAGCAGCAAGGCTGTTATTAGGTTTAAACAACAAGAAAACATCCTCAGGTCCTTTGGCAGCTCAGCTCAGCTCCCCAAAGCCCCTTGCCTTTTCAACCAAAATGTCCCAGGGACTTAGGTCGCCCTCAAAACATGGGGCTGATGCACCTGCCAGCCCCATGCATCCCCCCCGAAGCTTTCCCATGGCTCGCAGCCCCGGTGCTCAAGCTGCATCCTGAGTTTTCTCTCCTCCCTGGGATCCGACCACTGCCAAGCAGCTCTGACGTCCTGTGGTTGTCACGGGCTAAAACCCTCCCTGTGTCACCGAGGGAACGCACGCTGCGGCCGCCCTGCTCACGGGGAGCATGTGTACTCTGCATGGGGCAGGGCACGGAGCTCCCTGCGGCGTTTCTGATCGTAAGGACGCGCGTGTCACGGAAACGCCCGGGCGGACAGAAGCGCACTGAGCTGCCTGCTCAGCCGTGCATGCAGGAGGTGCAGCAGGGCTCCCTGCACGGCCCTCCCAGGGGACACCAGCCAGCCTTGGGGACAGCCAGGCGTTTTTGACAAGTCCCCCCGAAGCCACTTAGCCCCCCCCAGGCGGGGATGTCTCTATCAAAGGCAGTGCTACAGCACACCAGCACGAGCAGAGCAGTGTTTCGCATGCATGCCCATGCTTGTGTGCACACCCAGGCAGGTAAAGCCCCAGCAGGGTAAAGGCAGCTCTGCCCAGCCTGGCACCAAAGCCAGCCAAAAAGGGATCGTTCCGAGTTTGCTTGCCTCTGCACAGGCTTTACCGAGGAGATGGGTGTATCCAAACACAGCCCTGCTTCTCACATGTCCCTGCCCAGTCTCCATCCATCCATTAATTGCGTTCGGCCAGTCTCTCCACTGCTGTTCCCATGCTCTGACGCACTCTGCCTCACCTTCCAAATCCGTGAGGCTCTGAACAGCCAGCCGGGTGCTGACACCAGCTTGATTTATTCAGTGAGGTTAAACGAGACGCAAGCATTTCAGGGTGTTCCCCTTCGGCTTCCTCCATCAGAGGTGAAACTGCCCCATGCCTGCTCCGTCACTGCACCGCGGGGCGCTGGGGCAGCTCGCCCAGCATGGGAGCAGTGTTTGCCTGTGGGCTGACGATGATGAAGGGCCGCCACTCATACCCACGGCTTCGCCCCACAGCCTGTGCAGGTTTGGTGCTTGAGATCTGAAAACACCCCTAATCCCAAGAAAGGGGAGCTTTCCTCTACCTCCTCGAAGCCTCGCGCTCAGGGCAGCAGTGCCTAGCTCAGCAAGGCAGAGACTTGCTGATGAAACAGTGCAAGGAAGAGCGGTACCAAGCAAACACAAAGCTTCCGTCCACGTTTCTCCTGGCAGCGGTGCTGCAGCACACTTTGTTCCAAGCACGGGACAGTGGAGGACGGACAGGCTTGCACCAGGGCTGAACTCTGGCCTCTGCATTCCTCCAGCTGGCTCCTGGGCTGGGATGCTTAAGGCCTTTTGCTTCAGCAGAGTTGCACAATGTTTTTCATGAGCAAAATTCAATTACAGAAGTTATTTGTAAGCCCAAGTACACCAGTGAGCATTTGAGAAACATGAGCTGCAATGCCTTACCGGCTGGCCTGGGGTCAGCAGATTACCTTGCAGCTGGGATTTTGCTGCTGCTTGCAGGGACTTGAGCAGAAGAATTTCCAGGAGATTAAAAGAAAAGTCAGGGCAGTTTCTTAGAGTAAAATATCTTAATATTTATTGTGTCTCAGGACAAAAGAGTTCTACTCAATACACAAAATGAGTTAAAGCAGCATATAATACTGACAATCAAGTCACAGCTGACTCGGTGCAAAGACACCTACCAAGGTAAAGGCACCAGGAGCTACATCACCAAACCTTGCTACAGCTTACAAAGAATCGCTACAGCCTGTACTTAAAAAAGTACAACTATAAAAAAGTATATAAAACCCAGCGTGGGGATGAGAGAGAGCTTGGCAACAAGCCGAGACCTTGCTGAGCAAAGAGCTTCAGCAGGCAGTGCTGTAATGGGGCAACAGCCCCATCTGAAGAGGAAACGTGTCCAGTGAGTGAGCCTGCATGGCGAGAGGATGCCAAGGGCTGAGAACAGAGGTCAGAGATGAGAGAAAGCGCTGCTTTCCCGAGGGAGGCACTAGGTGAGAGCAGCTCCTGCCCAGGAGCATCCTGTCCTGTGCGGCCGCCTCGCACGGCAGCCAGCGAGGGCTGCGGATGAACGATGGCAGCGGCTGCTTCAGCACGGCTCTTCAGCACGCAGCTGAGGGAAGAGCCCAGCGCCTGGAGGAACGCAGCTACTGCAACCACCTCAGCTACACTAATTATCCCACTCAGTGGTACAGCAGAGTAGTGTTAGGACAAGTCCCTGAGCGCAGCAGAACAGCTGTTGCACTCGTTTCTATGAGCTAGTTGAGAAGAGGATCAGTCGATTCAAAGCAAGACTTCATGAAGCAGCGTCCAGAGGAAAACTGGAGGCGGTGTGGTCTTCCCTGACACAGAGAGCACGAGGAATACCCTGCCATTCAGAAGACAGCGTTAACAAACATGGCATCTGGAAGCCCGTATTTACACACAGCACAAGACGATGCAGCAGAGAGGGCTTAGCAGGTGCCCTCTTGCACAGCTCAGCAGGCAGCGGCACGCTGCAGGTGACAGTGGCAGTAGCCAAGGACAGCCCACTCCACAGCTCGGGGTGGAGGCCCAGGGTTAATGGGATAAGAGTGGATAAATCAAGCATCAGGCAGCATTAGCAGGACCGTGAGGGACCTGCCTGCTCTGGCCTTGATCTAAAAGAGGTCATTTCCCCCTCACTTCCACCCCCTCCATCACCACAGGAGTACCCAGGCTGCCTACATGCTGTTTCAGGAGCTGCACACACAGCCAGGAGAGGCTCGCAGCAGAGCAGCGCCCAACCTAGCACAGCCACAGGCACTCCCACGGCTTATGTCACCGGACAGACGTACCTTGGTCACAGCCACAGCGCACTGGGGGCCAGCTACACCATCTCATACTGATTGTTTGTGATGTACTGGGACAGGCAGCAGGCGAGAATGATGCCAACCAACTGAAAAAAGAGAAAAGACACACTAGAGGTGGCCCAAAACAGGACATGGTGTTTTAGGGGGAAAGCCTGACAAACTGCTCCAGAACATCAGGCACTTGCATCTGAGTTTTATAACACGCAAAAATAGACAGTGGGGATTTACAAACCATAACGTGGGCTGCTGCGCCCTGCTTTAAAGTAAAGAAGAGAGACTGAAGCAGAGGATCCTGTCAGGCATACGCCAAGCAAGCTCCTTGCAAGCAACGCTCCACATCCCATCCTGTTACATTTTGCTTTACGAAGCATCTACTGTTATACAGTAATTTCAGAGATTACACCGATATCAGGAGCGTCACAGCCAATTACACAGCCACCAGAGAACAGCAACCACCTCTCCCTGCTGCAAGGACAGCGGGGAAGCAAGGTTGCTGTTTCACATCAACACACGGAGGACATGCTGCTGTTATCACAACGTAGCCTCCCAGCCCTGGTACAGACATTTAGGGATGGATCCTGCAGGAGTTTAACCTACACAAGACAAGTTAGAGGCACATTTACATGATTGGTCCCTGCTGGCTGCACGACACAGCAAACACGTGCTGAACAAGTGATAAAAACCAGGAAATGGCTACAATTCCCCAGCCCGGCATTAGCTGAGATAATTGCGTGGCCAGAGCCGGGGGAAGCAGGCAGCTCACCATTTGCGTGTCAGTCATGTCTCAGCCAGCCCATGTGGAGCATGGTGAGCAAAGCACAGCTCACATCACTGCAGGAGGAGCACGGAGGCTGGTCCCAGCTCCCAGACCCTCTCAGCCACAGCTGAAAGCATTTGCTAGCACAGACTGCAGCCAGAGCCCCGCTGGCTGCAGCCTCTCCCACATTTTACTGCTTCCGTTACAGGAAAGGCAGGGTGACACGCTTGTTATGGCAGTAGTATCTTGGTGAGGTTCTTCACCCTCCTCTCCCCATGCTGGTGCTGTTACCTGTTGGTCCTGTGCCTCAGAGGTCGCACCGTTGCTTCTGGGTGCTGGACCAAGTGAAGAGGCCTCCAAAGCGAGGGCCTGCCAAGCTTGCTCAGCAAGTGCCTAGCACCTAGGGCCGAGCAAGTTTTCAGCAACCAGCTAAATAAGGGCCAGTTGTGCATCCTGCAGCTCCTGCTGCGACACATAGGATCTGGATTTCCCAAGCGCTCAGCCACATTGTGCACAGCTCCTTGGGAAACCCAGGCTATAGCATTCACTGTGCACAAAGCCCAATTTAGCCAGGAACTCAGGGGCAGAGGCCTCTCGTTTCCTGCTGGGATAAAGCCTGTCAGATTACAGGACACTAAGCACATTGTTGCCTGAAGCCCGTGCAGGAAGTGTCCTACAGCATAAAGTAAACTGGAGGTTGAGGAGCCGGAGGGGGAGGAAGCAATTGCAGGTCGAGGTGGTGTGCGGGGCGTGAGGTCCTCCTCGTCAGAGCCAACAGCACAAGCAATACCACTTGTGCTCCAAGGGACCCAGCTGCAGAGAAGCGAGCCCAGAACACTTCCCTGATAAAAGGAATATCGGTGGGTAGGAAAAGGAAGGGCATTAATTTGATCCCTCCCAACAGCAAACACAGGGAGTTTATCCAGAGCAGCACAGGCTCTGTTCAGCTGCTTTCGTTCTTCTTAAAGTCAGCTGTTGCAGAAAGGAGCTCTTCCCAAATAACCTGGGATCAGGGAAACAGAGCTGGTACTTCAGCCTCCAGTTTAAGAAACTGGAGATTGCACAGTGGTGAGGTTAAACACTGAATAGCTGCAGAAGAGCTGTTCCACCCTGGCTGAAACAGGTTGTGCCTTTTGTACACATACAAATCCTGCACTGAAATTAAATGCCTCTGGAGACATGCTAGCTTCACTCTGCACTGCTCCCGTGCCAGGCAGCGAGGGAGATTTACCTGGAAGCAGGCGATGCCAAAGGAGATTCCAGCCACAACGCTCATTTTTGACTCCATCGTTGATGTTACCAGGAAAAAACAACCCTGCAGGGGAGGGAAAGCAAGCACGTGGGTCCAGCGCTTTCCATTCCCCAAGCACAAACTGGTCTCTTCCCGGAGCACACGCAGCTCCAGGGGAAAACGCTCTGGCACAGAAGGCCGAGGGCCCAGGCTCCCGCTGGACTGCCATCCTCCTGCCTGGCCTGAGCAAAACCACTCAGAATCTGCGCTGTGCCGATCGGCGTCCAGCCCAGCGTTATCAAAGGCAGCGCCGCCCTCGGGTTTTTCTTAATGTGAGCATTGGGTTAAACAAAGTGACTCATCAGAGGAGCGTCCTCTGCGTAACCCCCTCGCACACATCACCAGTGATCCCTGCGGGATGAAGTCACCTGCACTCACCACGGAGCAGGACTTTGCACGGCAGCTGAGAGACGTCAGCGCTATGGAACGAACCTGACTAGGAAATTACCTCCTTATTCACCTGTTCCCCCAAACGCACAGCCCAAAGTGCAAATACTGGGGTCAGGCTGGTCCCTGACCTTCAGGGAAGGAGCAGGGGGGACTTCAGACAGAAGGAGAGGCTCATTCCTGCGATTCTTCCCCTACACCCATCCCAGAGGAATCCCTGAGCCACAGGGTGCCTGCATCTAGAAAGCAGTTCTCCTTTCAAGTGAAGGCCAAGCCCTTCTCTATTCAACCAGCTCTCCCTTCCCCACCTCCAGGACTTACAGGGGATTTTTATGAGCTTAACTTACATCCACAAACACTTTCTGCTTGGCTTTACTTAGGTTTCTCAGATCCTCCACTGAGCAGTCGTCCTGGTTCTTGCAGCAGCTCTGAGGGATTCCCCTCTGGGCGAAGTAATCGGTCTTCTCCCAGTCTGAGTAGTTCTGCACCCCGCAGCAGTGCAGCTGGAGGGGGAAACAAGTTTGGGGAGCGTGGTCATGCCAGTGTACTGATCCCCCAGCCCCACAGGCACTCTTGCAGCTCCTGTACCTTTACCGCTCTATGCCCCAGCACCCATCTAGGGACTGCCCCCGACCTCATGCTCATCTCTTCCCTAAAATGGCTTTCCCCCCAAAGTCAGCAACCTTGTGACCCTCACCAGGATGCCCTAAATTTAGAAACAGGGGGTGCCTGTGCTCCACATGTGGCCAGCACTCACTACATCCTCCAGAGACCCTCCCAGCAGTGCTCGCCAGCCCTAATGCAGAACAGATGCTTTCCACAGGCACTTGCTTGTCCTTCCTGCAGGCAACCTTGCTGTGCAAGGAAACAGCAAGAGGACCCCAAATGCTCCACCTAACGTCCCGTGGTGCAAAATGACATCCAGCACTGCGATGGAGGGGAATACCCAGCTGGTAACACCCAGGGGCTCGGAGGATGCAGATAGGCTACGTGTGCACCCACCCACTGTGAACCAGGAGGCAGACAGGGGCACTCACGGTTCTCTGGATGGTGTCGACCGCCTCGCTGTGCTGATCTGCTGTCACGTTGTAGTTCTTCAAGGCCAGGTTGAGGTTGCTCTCAAAGTTTGTCTTGATCTGCGAGAGAGAGGTCTCGGCAGCCGCAAAAGGAAGACGACGCTGCGGTGCCGTCCCCTCCTGCGCACACGCGTGCTTCGGGAACCGCAGCTCCCAGGAGCCGCGGCCCCACCACGCCACAGCCCAACGTTAGTCACCTCTCGGCGACGGCAGGAATGACTCTGGCCATGGCCTATGGACATTCCCCAGTAACCCAGGCAATTAAACACCCTATTAAAAGGTAGGCTCATATCCCTGTGGTGGCAAGGATGCTGCATGTAATAACAAGGACCCACACAGTGCCAACTCCCCCCATTAGCAGGTTGCTCCACAGCGTGAAAACCCTTGAAGGAGCTTTAGTTGCAGAAAACAGAAACAAGATAACATTCTGAGTTGTATTTCAGAAGATAGATCAAAGGCAGAAGTTAAAGTCCAAGGCCACACTGCTTGTGCTGGCAGCAGGGCAGCGTGCCGTGCCAGGCGGAGGAAGGCTCTGCCTCCAGCAGACGCAGCCCCTGTCCTCAGGGAGCCGGATGCTCAGCCTGGTCCTCACGGGGACCTTACAAGGTCCTTACAGGAACCAGGCTGCTTCTCCGGCCACCCCGACCCCATTTATAACTAGGCAGTGCCCAAACGCTGCCCCCAGCAGTACCTCTGTCCCTCCAGGGGGGTTGTGTCTGCCCTGGGGTCAGAGCAGCCGAAAGCACTCCGGGACCTGACTCGGAGGTGAGGGCTGCCCCGCAGGGGCAAGCAGCTGAGCCCGGCACCACCGGACGGCGGGGAGGGGGCGGCCGCCCCCGACTCACCTCGTGCCTGAAGACAAACCCGACGACGGCAGCCACCAGGACGATGAGGAAGATGAGGGACAGGAGCATGGCGTACTGCGGGCAGAAGGGGCGGGATGGCACGGGCGCCCCGCTGGGCCCCGGGCCCCCCCCCGCCNGCACCTACCAGCTTGAGCATCCAGGTGCTGCCGCGGCAGGTGGCGAAGCAGCCGAAGGTGCCCAGCAGGACCACGACGACGCCGGCGCCCACCAGCACGAAGGGCACGTTGGTGGCCTTCTCGTCCAGCAGGGAGAAATAGACGGCCAGGCTCACCCTGCCCCAGACGCCCACGGCGAGCAGCACGATGCCCGACACCTAGGGAGAGGGGAAAGCCGCCATGGCCCTCGCCTGTCGCGACAGGGCAGCGCGGCCGCGACACGCCCGCGGGCATGGCGGGGCGGGACGGGGCGGCCCTGGCCCGGCGCTCACCCAGAAGACGAAGGTGTAGGTGAGCAGCACGCTCTTGAGGCAGGTGATCACCGGCTTCGTCTGCAGCCGCCGAGACGGGGACGCCATGGCCGCGCCGGGCTGGGCCGAGCCGAGCCACGTCCTGCCGAGCCGCGCCGAGCCGAGCCGAGCCCCGCCCCGCCAGGGAAGCCCTGGCCCGCCCCGAGCCGCCGGACGTTTCCGAAGACTCGCGGGCGGGGACGAAGGTTGCCGAGGACTCACGGAAACAGCCGAGCGTGCCCGAAGGCGCGGCGCTGCTACCCAGCGGCGACACCTCCCGCCGCCCCGCCCNCAGGACCGGCTCCAGCCCGTGGGGCAGGCGCAGGGCTGCGGTGGGCAGAAGGAGCCCCGCTGGGCGAGGGCCCGAAGCCCACGGCAGGAGCCCTCCTCGCACCCTGCCCCCCGTGGGCCCCGTCCGGGGCTGCGTGGGGTGGGTTTGGTCCCATCCCCGTGGGCAGCCCTCCCCGCACGCTGCTCCCAGAGCCCAGCTGGCAGCTCAGCCCTCCCATGCTCGGCACAGCTGTGTTGTTAATTAGCACGCTTACCAGCCTGGCCGCCACATAATTAGCGCATTGAGGCGGCCCGGCCGCCCGCCAGCACTGCTACCTGCCCGCGCCAGGCTCCCCGTCCCCCTGTCCCCGCACCTCAGCGCACACGTCCCCGGGTGCCATTTGTCCCCCCTGCCTGGCGGAGGCTGAGCCGCAGCTGGGAGGCAGCCCCCAGCTGGAATCGCTTGCCTCGGGACTCGTTTCAAACGCGGGAGTTTGCAGCGAGGTTTCTTCCCTTCTCCTCTCAGGCTCGGCTAGTCCTGCACGAGCCAGCCCTTCCCCCGTGGAAAAAAGGGTCCTGATTCCTGCGGTTTTGTCCTCAGCCTCCCGTCGCCGGAGCTCCCGTTCCAGGAGTCTGGCCAGGCTGGTGGAAGCTCCCTCCGCTCTTTCTCGCTTAAAAAGCCGCTGCTGGCTCCGCCGCTCGCAAAGAAACGTCTGAAAAGCTTTTAGAGCCTTGGAAAAGCAGAAGGTGCGCTGAAAAATAGGCAATGCTGGGATTTATTATTTTTGACAATCTCATCGTCTTGGGCCTGACTCATGCCTTTTGAATGTTTGGGATAGGCAGCAGAGGGGAAAAGTAGGTTTACTCAGCAGAGGCAGCGCAGCCAAGCAGGAGCGCGAGACAAGGCTGTGTAGTGACAAGGCGACGGAGGGAGCTGCGCGCTGCTCCGAGCCCGTCTCCATCTTCACAGGGGCTCCTGCCTGCCTCTGGCCCGGCGCAGCGGTGCCGGCAGGAGGGCCGGCCTGTCCCCCGGCCCGCTGCCCCCCGGCATGGCGCAGGATGCGGCCCCCGTCCTGCTGGTGTTCCTCACCAGGCTGGTGTCATCCACGTGGCACGAAGGTGAGTGCCGCGGTGCTTGGGCGCGGCGGGGCTCGTGGGGTGGCACCTGCACGGGTCCCTTTTCGGGGGCATGCTGGGGGGCGGCGAGTGTGGGGACAGGGGAGGGCGGAGGTGAGTCGCTGAGGGGAGGGAGGAGAGGGGCCCTGGTAGCGTGGTGCCAGGGAGAGCATCAGTGTCTGCGCTGCAGGGTACGGGGAGGAGAGGAGACACCACCCTGGGGCTGGGGAGCATCCAGAGATGAGCAAATAACCAACCTCTCCGTCACAGCCCTGCTTGGGAGAGCTAAACTTTTCCGTTGACTCCCCGCTCCCGCTGGAGCCATCGGCCGACAGATGTTTGCCTGGATGGAGCGCTCAGACCCAAACCCACGCACGGCTGGAGAGCCGGGTCAAGGCTCTTCCTGGGGCAGCCATCCCCTCCCCGCAGCGTCGTGGCTGCCGTGCACCCTGGCTGGGCTGGGAAGGGCTCCAGCTCTGGGTCACCTCTGGGAAAAGCCCTTGCCCTGGTCTTTGCGGGGCGTTCTCCCTTCCTTGCTCCTGTCCCCTTCCCCTTGCTGTGCTGCCAGCTGATGCTCCTGCCTGGATCAGCCTGGGCTGCGGGGTGGTCCCAGGTGAGAACGAAAAGTGCCTGCCACACAAAGGGAGCACCTGCAATTAAATGCGTCTGCAAGAGAGGGGCAGCCCCCCAGGGAAGCAGGCAGCCCCCAGGGCGGTGGGGCAGCGCCTGCAGGCTGTGCAGCCCTGCTCGCTGGCTGGGAGCCCGCTGCACATCCCCGCTGTCGGCCCCACCGGTGCCAGCCCTGCGCTCGGCTCCCCAGAGGCGGCCGTATTTCTTTGGCGCCAGACGGCGTGGGAAGGGCATCGGGATAAAAGGCTTTGTGGAAACTAGTGGGTGACTTCACAAGTTTGTGGGAAGCGGTGGGGAGTCGCTCTCTAGTAAGGTTCTCGTAGGAAAGATTGGTAATGAAGTTTCCTCCACGTGACGGAGGGGCTGCTGGTTGGGTTGGCCTCAGCTTTTATAGCCCCCCCTTCCCAAAAGCAGGCGCGGGGGGAAGGGGGTACGGGTGCTGCCCGGCTGGGCCGTGCAGCACAGCGAGGGGACGATCCCTTCCAGCCCAGGCAGTGGGACCGAAGCGGGGAGTGCGGTGGGATGGGCTCCCCGCAGCAACGGGGGCGGCGGGGAGGGGGCAGCGCCGGCGGGGGCCAGCGGAAAAGCGGCGGAAACGTGAGCTCAGTGCTGGGGAATGCCGCGGCCGGCCGACGTGCCGAGGGGCCGCAGGGAAGGGAGCCAGCTCTCTCTGCGTGCAGGGCTTCCTCCCCAGCCCCCCAGGCCTCCCTGCCTGCTCCAACTGGTCGCTTTGCCATGGGGACGTTTGTGCGGGACAGAGGGTCCCCGCTGGTGCGAGGCCCTCACCGTGCCGTCCTCCCCCTGTCCATGGGGCCAGGGGCCACTCTCCACAGCAGGGATGGCATGGGTCCAGCAGCTCCGGCCAAGCTCCTCCAGCACCGTCCCTCCAGCAGCTTCAACCTTCCCTGGTGCACAAGCGAAGGCTGCATCTCTGCCCAGCCCTCAAAACCAGAGAGAGGTTTTCTTCCTTCCCTCTGGACCAGAGCTGGTTGCACCCATGGCACGGTGGCAGGGAGGGTTCAATGGGAGCGGGTGGAGGATGACTTCCCGGCAGTGAAAGACCGGGGGTCTCTGCCAGCCCATTTTACGCCAGCACCCGTTTCCTGCAGTAACCACATCTGCCCTTGTGGCTGTTTAGTCTGCAGGCTGGTGCCAGCGTGCACCACATCCCTGGGGACAGGGCTCATTGTCTGCCCTGCTTAACCCTTCCCAGCAGCGCCAAGCCCAGCACGGTGCTGGGACAACAGGGCAAGGTCTACCCGGAGGTGAGATCTCTCCCTGGGGAATCGCAGGACAGTTTGGGACTGGATTGTGCTGCTGCACAGGGAGGCAGCATCACCCGGGTGCTGCTGCAGCCACGAAATGTCACACACCCCTCTCATCTCTCTCCTTCTCCCCAGGGTCCGGCTACTACACGGCTGAGAGCCACACCAATGAAGTGTACGTGGAAGAAGCTCCCCCCGAGCCTGCCCTGGACTACCGCCGAGGTAACAGCACCCCAAGCCTGTCCCTCAGGTCCCCATGGGGAAACCGAGGCACAGCACGGCTGAGTGCCTCCCTTATTTTCCTTTCCGTCCCTCACAGTGCCCCAGTGGTGTGCCACGCTGAACATCCACCGCGGAGAGGCGACCTGCTACTCGCCCCAGGGGGGCTCCTACCGCAGCAGCCTGGGGACGCGCTGCGAGCTGAGCTGCGCCCGCGGGTACCGGCTGGTGGGACGCAGTGCCGTGCAGTGCCTGCCCAGCCGCCACTGGTCCGGGATGGCCTACTGCCGACGTGAGTGCGTCCCGCTGACCGGGCTTGCCAGCCTCCCCGCGGGCGCCACCGGCCCTGCGTCAGCCAGCCCCGGGCGCTGTGCCCGCTGGCACAGCCAGGCAGCCAGCCCAGCCGCTTCCCTCCCCTCTTTGTTCTCTCTGGCCCAGAGATCCGATGCCACGTGCTGCCAGCGGTGCTGCGGGGCTCGTATGTGTGCTCGGCTGGAGTGCAGATGGATTCCCGCTGCGACTACACCTGCCTGCCTGGCTACCAGCTGGAGGGCGACCGGAGCCGCACGTGCATGGAGGACGGGCGCTGGAGTGGGAGCGAGCCAATCTGTGTAGGTAAATTCTCACCCTATCGTCCTCCCAGCCTGTCAGCCAGCCCTGCGCTGCTGGGGCACGCACCCCCAAGGGCAGGGCTGTCCCCTGTCCCCTCTGTGCCTGCAGGTGTCACCCCCAGTGCCTGACCCAGGGCCTTACCAAGTGCTGGCTCCCTGCACCTTTGTGCTCAGGGGCCCTTGTCCCTGCAGCTTCCCGAGGTGCTGTTAGCCACAGAGCTCAGGCTGGTGCAGGACACACATCGCTCCAGGACTGGGGCCAGGCCCGGTCACTCAGTGCTGGTGTTACATCAGGCCTTGCTTGCTCCAGGCACCCAGGCTGTGCTCAGTAGCTGTGGGGTTGCTGGCCACGCAGTGCCCTGCTTTTGTAGCACAGCCCCAGCATCCACAGGTTCCCCAAGCTTATTCCTCCTTCCTGGGGGCAGATGTTGAACCTCCCAAGATCCGCTGCCCGGACTCCCGTGAACGGATAGCGGAGCCAGGCAAGCTGACTGCCACGGTGTACTGGGACCCACCTCGCGTGAAGGACTCTGCCGACGGTGTCATCAAGAGGTGAGCACGGTGGCACTGCTGGCATCTCCAGCCAAGGCTAGGGGCTGCACTGGACAATGCCTGAATGTCCCTCCTGGGGCCCAGACTGAGAAACCCATCTGCTGGGTGCAGGGTGATGCTGCGGGGTCCGGAACCTGGGTCAGAGTTCCCCGAAGGAGAGCACGTGATCCGCTACACCGCCTACGACCAGGCGTACAACCGAGCCAGCTGCAAGTTCAGGATCCGCGTCCAAGGTGAAGTGGGCTCCCTGGGGCTGCGGGCTCCCTCCTCCCTGCTCTGCGCCCTGGGGCCAGGGCTGTGCCCTGCCACCCCCAGCCTGCTCGGCTGCCTGATCTCACCCGGCCTCCTCCTCCGCAGTGAGACGTTGCCCTGTCCTGAAGCCTCCGCAGCACGGCTACCTCTCCTGCACTTCTGACGGCAACAACTACGGTGCCACGTGCGAGTACCTGTGCGATGGGGGCTACGAGCGCCAGGGCACCTCCCTGCGGGTCTGCCAGTCCACCCAGCAATGGACAGGCTCCCAGCCCCTTTGTGCACGTAAGTGGCTTGGGGCAGGGGACGACCTGCTTGTAGAGATGCCCAGCGCTCGAGGGAGACACTGCATAGCAGACAGAAGGGGTGGGGAAGAGAGGGTGCAAAATGGCGTCTCTCCTTGTGCTCATGTGCTCGCTTCTTGCCCCAGCCATGCAGATCAACACGGATGTGAACTCAGCAGCCAGCCTGCTGGATCAGTTCTACGAGAAACGCCGGCTCCTCGTTGTCTCAGCCCCTGAATCTGCTAACCGCTACTACAAGATGCAGATCTCCATGCTGCAGGTAAGGCCCACGTGCCGCCTCCCTTCTTGTGCCCCACCAGCACCCTCTCTCCACCTCATGTCTTCCTCTGCAGCAAGCCACGTGTGGGCTGGACCTGCGTCACGTCACCATCATTGAGCTGGTGGGGCAGCCCCCGCATGAAGTGGGTCGCATCCGGGAGCACCGGCTGTCTGTTGGCATCATGGAGGAGCTCAGGTACCCGGGGACGGGGTAGGCTGGCTGCAGGGTGCGTGGCCCTTCAGGCAGGAGCAGCTGGAGGGGTTTGTCCTGGAGAGCCAGGGCAGGTGCCTTCGGGAGAACAGGGGGATAAGGGGAACCTTGGGGACTATTGAGGTGTAAGACTTGCAGCTGGGTTCATGGGCAAGAGCCTGCCTCTCAAGACATCTCCTTTCTGCTGCACTGGGGCAAAGGATGGCCCCAGCCTGCCCTCAGTGCTTGAGAGTCCAAACACCGAGCTGCCAGGAGGGGCTGGTGCCTCTCAGCTCTCACAAAGAGGTGGAAGCCACCACCCTCAGAAGGGCCTGAGCATAGCTGGGTGGGGTAGGAAGGCTCAGCCCCAAACCAGGGACCCCCAGTCCTGACCAGCAGCTCCCCTTTGCACCCCCAGGCAATTCCTGCACCTCACCCGCTCCCACTTCAACATGGTGCTGCTGGACAAAGCGGGCACTGATCGCGAGCGCTACATCTTGCCCACCAGCCCAGATGAGCTCTTCAACTTCATCGACACCTACCTGCTGAGTGAGCAGGAGGCAGCCCAGCGGGCACAGAGCGGGGACCCCTGCGATTGAGGCAGCGCCCTCAATCCCCTGCCACCTGCCTCAGAGGACGGACAACTTCCTTTCTGCTTTTCTAGTCGCCCACCGTAGAGGAGAACCAGGGTGCCAAGGACTTCCAGGGGGAAGGGAGCCACTCTCAGGCTGCTCTGGCACAGAGAGGCGAGCAGGGACAAAGACGGGACAGGGGCCATGTGCTAGCAGTGTGCCCACTGCGCGATAGCCAGGAGCACCCTCTGGCTGCAGGGCAGGATGGCTCAGCCCCAGCCAGGACCACAACACGAGATGCTGGAGTGCCTCTGTTCAAACCCCAGGGCAGGAGGGAAAAGGGAACCCACCAGGAGGACAGACCACAGACAACTGAGTGCCCCAAGTCCTGGGAAGGCTGCCAGAGAAGAGGAGGGAGGGGAGGGAAGAGCAGGCAGGGCGACATTATAAACGCCTCTATTGCAGCAGCTTCACCCTCATCGTGGCCGTCCTCACCCCGTACACAACTTAAACCCGCTCCCTCCCTGCCTGGGCTCAGCCCTGCCGGCCAGGCACTGATGCCAGGCTCCTGCCAGAGCCATCAGACAGCCTTTATTAGAAGCAAATGGCCCCATGCTCAGCAGACAGTAACAGACATCCAGTGCACAGACCACCCCAGAGGCTCATTATCTGCACCCTACCACTTGCTTCTCCTTCCACCCAGCAATGTGGCACCCTTCCTGGGAACTGTTTTGGCAGTAGACTATTAACTTGAAATTAATAAATTTGTATAAAAAAAAAAAATCAGTGCTAGCAGAAAGTGTATTACAGAGAGGCACAGGAAAACTCATCCTTCATGCAGGGATAGGACAGCTGCCCCCAGGAAGCTGTGCTGTGTTGCCTCACATCACCACTACCCTTCCCCAGGCACAGCCCCACGCTGCAGCTCCCAGCTCAGCACCACGCACGCTGACCCTGCACGTCTTGTCCAGCATGGCCCCACCACTGCTCCCCTCCAGCCCCACAGCCAGGGCTCGAGCTGGGCTGTTCGCTACCTCAGAGTCCCAGTGCCAGCACCATCCTTTAGGAAGAGTGTGGAGGAGACAAAGAAGGAGCAAGTTGTGAAACAGAGCAGGTGGGAGGAAGAAAAATTGAGAAAAAAAAAAAAAGAAACCCAACCACATTTCAAAGCACTATGCCTGAGGGGAAAGAAGGGAGGGCCCCCAAGGACTCAAGTTCAGCCTTAAATTTGGTCCAAATCTTACAACTAGAAAACCCTTTAAGAGAAGCTAGGCCAAGAAGATTTTCTGCTTGAGCCTGTTTAAAGAAGGTCATGTTTATTACAATGTGGGCAAAAAATAATTAAGTTTGGCACCCCTGTCTGGCCACGCTGCGAGTGCAGCTCCAGAGCAGCTGTGCCAGCCCCAGGGGAGTCCTGCTGCTTGTGCCGCTGCCTACGGCCTCAGCTTGGCCATGGTGGAACGGAGCTGGAGTGTCCCCTCCGCCCACGAGCCTGGGTACTGGCGCATCTTCTGCCACAGGTTCAGCTCCTCACCCGTGGAGTCCATCCAGTCCACAGCCTGCCCGTTGCTCATGCCTTGGAGAAAGGAGATGGGCAGAAGTTACAGCCAGCCTCTGCAAGGAGCAGCTTCCCTGCAGCAGAGAGGAGCCCCAGGCAAAAGTGCTTGTCCCAGGGGTGCAAGAGGCCGCACAGGGTCTCTCCCACCACGACAGCAGCCTTCCTCGCCCCCACACCCCACTGCAGATCACAGCCCCTCCCGGGCAGCCCCCGGGCTCCTCACCATTGCCCACACCCAGGCGGACGCCTCCAAGGAAGTCATTGCTGGACAGAGGCTCCCGGTCCCAGACTGTCAGCTCCAGGCAGATATGCTGCAGGTCCTCGGGGTTGATGCCGTTGTAGACAAAGGTGTGGTTGTAATGAGGGTTCAAGGTCTTCTTCACCACAGGCGTCTTCCTCTTGGAGGCCTTGTTTTTATGTGGCAGGAGGTAGCTGGGGGAAGCAGCCCCATTGGAGTTAGCAACACACCTGCAACTACCTCCCCAGGTAGCCCAAGTCACAGCTGCCTGGCTGCTTGGTGACCTCCAGGAAGGCAATCTGAGGGCAGCTCTTGGAGGAGCCACTGCTGGCTCATGGCCCTGCGAGCCTGGGAGAAGGGCCAAGGCTGCAGGAAGAGCACAGCCACCTCCCCAGCTCAGGGGACCCCTCTGCGCAGCCTCCAACCATGACAAACAAGCCACAGACCTCACAGACCCAGCGCTAAAACCCAGGAAAGTGTTTGCTACTGAAAACTCATCTCTAGTAAGAGATGGGCAGGCAGCAACTTTCAGGGTACAAACACAGCCAGCACAGGGCAGCTAATGGAGAGACGCTTCCCTCCTCTAGATCTCACACCAGCTCCAGGAAGTACCCTGGGACGCAGCCAGGAAGGACAGTGCTTTCACTCGCATCTTCCTTAGCCTCCCGATCCGGTACCCACACTCACCCCTTCACAAAGCTGTCTGATGTCCCCCCCGATTTGGCAGCTGTGAGGTTCTTGGCTTCTTTGATCCAGACCTGGAGCTCACCACCTTCCCCTGTCTTGCCTGGAAAAACAAACAAAAAAAACCAGCACAGCAAGATTTAACCAGTTTTCACCACTGCTTCCCTCCTGAAAGGTCCTGCAGAAGGGCCTTCAGCTCAGAGGCAGGTACAGATCCCAGGGTGGTAACTGCTCCTGCCTCCTCCCTTGCTGGCCCCGACTGCTGAGGCAAAGGCAAATTGCTCCATGTGGGACCTGACAGTCCAGCCTGGACCAGGGACCAGCACAGGTGACCCTGGTCCAGTCCCAGGAGAACACGGGAGCTGCTCTGCCAGCCTGAGGGCAGCCAGGTCTGCTGTGACCCAGAGCAGCCAGCAGCTCGCAGGCATTTCAGAGATGACTGAAGTGGCACAACCCAAGAAATCCACCCAGATCCAGCTTGTTTTGTCACAAGCAGTTCCCACAGGAGCACAGGGTGGCTGGAGATGGGAATTTCCAGCATGTCTGTAGAGGGCAGCGAATATCCCCAGGTTACATGGAGATTTTAGAGCTCCGGCACTCACCCTTCCTGCCGTTCCCGGCCCCGGGGTGCTTGGAAGATGGGATGTACTTCATGGAGACAACCAGCTCCCCCTTGTACTGGTGGAGGCCAGCAGCATCCGCCCCGGTCTGCAAAGAGGTGATGGCCAGGTTATCACAGCACCGTTAGAGAAGCCAAAGCGGTCACAGCGACAGCCTGGTCTGCACGCAGCAACTACCCACGCTTGGCCAAAAGGCCTGGTTTCTGCTCGAGAAGGCTTAGCTGGCACAAATGCCTGCAGGCCCTCTCCGGCAGTCACCAGCTCAGGCTCAGAGACCAGCTCCTTTGGGATGGTACTTTGCCTTAACCACATGCCTTAGGAAACCCCGTTTAGCTCAGCAGCCACAAGCTGCTTGAGCACCAAAGGGCTGAGTCTGCATCAGGAGCTCATCAAGAGATGCAGACTCCTGAATAAGTCCAGCAGCAAAAGCATCTGCTGTTGCCATCCAGCTGCACAACATCCTCTCACTGCACTGTTCTGCAGCCCACAACAGGATGTTGAGTCCAATTTCCCCTATTTGTTTCCCTGAAGTTAGCTCCCATTCTTTCTTATTGGGGCAGGGAGACAGGAAGAGCTGCAGTCTTGGAGTAATCAAGCAAATAGAACGAAAATACCTGACTGGGCAGACACTTCCCACTTCATCAAATAGGGGATATACTGAGGAAAAGGGAAGCCAGGCTCAAGCCTAGATCTGCCTTTTTTACTACAACAGTGCCGCTATCCGATCTGGGGTTTTGTTTCTCCAAAGACTTGTTTTGGCACGAGCTTTTCAGTAGCTCAATCAAGACCCCTGCACCCCTCTGCCCGCTCAGGGCCACCTGCAGGACTGATGCGCGAGGGCTGCGGCAGGCTGGGGCAGCGGGTCGGTACCTTGCCGTGCAGGGGCAGAAACTCCTCCAGGTGGCTGTCGAAGTTCCAGGAGTCCATGGGGATCTCCACCTCCCCCAGGAACGTGTTCCGGCCAAAGCGATCGTGGTGCCAGACCGAGAACTGCAGCGTCCTTGCAAGCAGGAGGGACTTGTTAATCTCGTACTGGGAAGAGAGGCAGGAAAGAGACAGGTGAGCCGGTGGCAGCCCTTGGACTGTGCTGAGCTCCCCCAGAACAGAGGGGGAAAGCCTGCTGAAGGCTCCAGGTGCAAGGCAGCAGTGCCTGAGCGGGAACCCGGCCACCCCACTCCTTCCCACCGCAGGGGAAGCTCTGCCAGCCCACCGAGCCTCAGGCGGTCAGAGCGCAAGCCCTCAGCAAACCCGGGGTTGTGGCAAGCTGAGCCACAAGAGCCCGGAAACCAAACCACGCTTTCCAGTTCCCACTTCCCTCCTGTCGGAGAGCACCGGGACACACCGCCTCCGCGCAGCAGGACTCAGGGACGGAGGCCAGCCCTTCCCACCGCCCCATGCCAACTGCAGCGGGGACTGGGAGCGTAAAGGGCAGCGCTGAGCGTTCCTGCTGCTGGGGCCAGAACTGCCTTATCTCCACCTCTGCAGCCGTGCTGCCCTCCGGCTTGCATAACCAGGCTGCAACGCCCTGGCGGTAAGGAGCCTCCTCCAAGGGAAAGCAACGTCCTTGGATAAGCAGAAGGCCCCTGCCCTGGGGGATGGCACAGGAGCCAGGAACGCAGGCTGTGATAGACGCACAGACTCGCATCTTTGGCTGTGCCTCCACGGCACCCCAGGACTTGTCACCACAGTGATATTAGAGCAGTGACCCAGCCAGGAAGTGTTTTTTTCCAGCTTTCAGGGCACAATGTCTGGATGTGGGACCCCCACTGAGCCTCCACCTCAGTTTGGAGCCCATTTCCTCAGGGCAGGCGGTTGCTCCCCTTTTGCCAGGGAGGGGAAAGCAGAACCACAGCAGGGGAGAGCGGCTTGTTGCGGTGCTTGAGCAGCATCCCCAGGGGCCGAGCACCTGCCCAGCCCCTGGCAGAGGAGAGCTGGTTGCCCCCAGCCCATCCCTGCTCACCTTCAGCAGCTCGTTGTACAGGGGGTTTACGGTGTTGCGCTTGATGGTCGTCTTGCGCTTCCCTTGCCGGGATTTGTCAGGCAGGAGGTAGGTCTTCACGTACCTGAAGGGAGGAGCAGGCGGAATTCATCACCCCCGAGCCCCTGTGGACAGCCCCAGACCTCCCACCTCACCAAGACACCCCACTCACATCTCCCATCTCTCTGGACACCCCACACCCTGCTGAGCATCACCAGCAGAGCCACTGGTCCGTGCAGTTCCACCAGCCTGTCCCTCCCCGGCTTGCCACCACCATTTCCCTCCCAGCACTCACGGGTTGGAGCGCTTCTTCGCCTCGTCCCCGTAGGCCAGCTGGCGACACTCCTTCACGTGGATGAACAAGGTCTGCGTCCTCTGCTCATAGCTCAGGGAGAAGGAGATTCCCCCGGTGACTGTGATGTTCCCGAAGTCGCCAGCCTCGCTGTAGATGCTGACCATGCTCCCCAGCGTGCTCTGGAAGGCATGGCTGGCCTGAGCTGGGCAGCCTCACCGTCCTGTCTGTCCTCAGCAAGACTATTCCCGATGGCTCTGTGCACACTCCCCCTCTCAGCCCGAGACCAGCCCTTCCTGGCTGGGGACGGTCACCAAGTGCCCCCATCAACGCGCAGGCTCCCTGGGAAATAGCTGGGAGCTCCTCCGTATTGCAACTCCATTCAGAGGGACGAAGCTCCCGCGCCCCAGGAGCGGCCAGCCCTGCCTCCCTCCCACGCTGCCAGCCACCGGTGCCCTTCTCCACGGCTTCTCCTAGAGCACAGCCAAGCCGTGGGACTCACCGAGGAGGTGCCGCTGCGCATGCTGCCCCGGGCCACCCTCTGGCGATGGATCTCCACCAGGTTATCGATGTCCTCCTCCTCCTCATCCTGCAACGAGAGAGAGACTGCTTGCGTGGGGAGCGCCAGAGGGGCACGGGCACAGCCAGCTTCACCCCACAGCCAGCTCCACCACCACCAAGGGTCTCACCAGCTCCGTGGTGAGGCCAGGGACCGACTTGCTCCTGTCTCCCAGAGAGCTGCCTTCACCCACAAAGTCTTCTGGGCGCAGGTCAATCACCGACTTGGTGTAGTCTGCATGGGAGACAGAGGCAGGATGAGGAGGTTGCAGGATTAGCAGAGCCCTGCTGCTCCATCACCACGAGGAGCTGCCCAGACCCCGTGCCTCTGCACCCAAGCCGCACCGCAGCCCGGTGAGAACCGGCTGCCCACCCCGGTGCCAGGAAGCCTCCCCAGCCCCCGTGCGGCTCTCACCCGCAGGTCTCGCCACCCTCCGGGGGTTCTTCTTGAATATGGCTTCATGCTCGTCCACCAACATGCTACTTCGGCTTCCCACGGGAGCATCCTAGGAAGGAGAAGCCCAGTTCAGAGCCGAGCAGAGCAGAGGGGGCACCGCAGGGCTCCCAGCCCCGAGCCCCAGGATAGAGCAGAGCCCTGGCGGAGCAGTGGCACTCACCCGTCCATTGGAGGCGGAAAGCACCTTTCTGGAGGGGAGAGGGAGGGTCAGGCTGGCCACCGTGGGTCCTGCTGGTGCAACAACCTGTTTTCCCTCCTTGATAGTGGCAGCTTTATCCAGAGAGTTCCTTCTGCAGAGGACACAGAAAAGGTCTGTCTCAGGCCGGCATGTCAGCCAAAAGAAGCACGGCCAGGAAACCAAATTTTGGCTGGGAACTGCTCTCGCCACAAGCTCCAAGGAGCCGTGCGAACAAGCCTGGAACAGTCCAGGGAGCAGAGGACCTGTCTGCCCAGTGCGAGGTTTCAAGCTGGCAAGAAGAGCCAGCATCTCCCTCACTAGACCGAGGCAGCAAACAGACAAAAACAGCCTTCAGACGAAGGTCCTCACTCCCTGCCAGGCCAGCACCGCCACAGACAACCTGCCCCAGCCTTGCCCTTACCTGCCCCCCCCGGCACCAGGACCGGGTCTGTAGCCATCCAGGCTCACGTTTTCCATGGACTCTGTGTCACTCTTGCCATCCCGAGGGTCTGAGACATCAGGAAACAAACTGCAGACAAACGAAACCACAGGTACGTCCTGTTTGGCGAGGAAGCCGGTCTGAGAGAGACCTTCTGTGCCGTGACCAGAGCAGGGTGGCAGCTTCTCTCTCATCCCCACAGCTGCCTCCCCTGCACCCAGACGGGCTATTGGTGACCCCCTCCCCAAACACAGGGTCCCACAGAACAGCCCTTCCTCACCTGGGTGCCTTCCGGGGCTCCTGGGGACTCTTCTGCCGGGCCGCAGAGATGCTCTTGGGATCGCCAAGCTGTGCTTTCTGGAGGAGGGTTTGTCCCACCGTCTCCCTCTTGCTGGCTGAAAGCAGAGAGGACTCAGCAGGGGCACATTCCCTACAGAGGGAAGGAGGAGAAGGTCTTCCTGGCCAACTCCAGTCTGGGCAGAGGCCAGGGAAAGCTGGAGCATCCTGGACGGCCAGGGCTACCTCGGGCTGGGGGAGAAGGCATCGCTCTAGCACTTGGTGACACAGCACCTCCTCACCGGTGGCCATACCTGCAGACTTGTGCCGCAGAGACAGCCGCACAATGTCGCTGCCCAGCCTGTTGGCGAAGCGGTTGATCCTCTGGTCGTAGAACCAGTCGCCTGTTGTCTTTTTCAGCTCCCTGTGGGGCAGAGGGGCAGTGAGGGGCCATTCCCTGCACCCCACAGCACCCTTCGGCTGCCCACAGTGCTGGGAACCAGCCAAGAGAAGCACATCCAGCGGGTGGCTGAGCAGAGACCACGCCCTGGGCAGATGATGGGGCAGCTGCACCACCAGAAAAAAAGGATTGAAGAGGGGGTTCTGTATGGCAGGTGAAGCAAAGGAGAGGGAGAAAACCTGGGCTGCCCGAAACGCAGGGTGGAGTCACGTAAAGGGGGAAAGGAGTGGGGTGGGCACAAAGGAGACCCAACAGCAGGACATGGCCCAGTTCTCAATCACCCAGCCAAGGGTGCCCACCACGGGCAGCCTGGGGAAGCTACAGCAGAGACAACTGTCCTGTGGTAGAGGAGACCAGGCTGAGAGCCCAGGGCTGGACTAGAGAGGGTGGCCATGGGGCATCAAGCTGGGGCGACCGGGAGGAGGAAGGGGACGGAGCAGCATGCAGAAGGTCCGTGCCAATCGGCCCCAGACCCGTGTACTCACGCCTCCTTGGTGCAGACTTTGCAGCGCCAGGAGCTGTTGGGGCCGTAGGAGCGGCAGTCCCGGCACACCAAGTGGTTGCAGCCCCGGCAGGTGTTGGCCTTGGGGCTGATGCGACCCAGGCTCTGCTGGCAGCGGGCGCACGTCCGCTCGCTGTAGCGCTGGCTGCTCCGCTTGGCCCCCTTGCGCCGGATCTCCAGCAGCTCATTCTTCAGGCGCCTGCTCGGACCCGAAGACCAGGAGCGGTCAGAGCCGCAGCTGGACCCTGAGACCAGCACAAGGCTCCCAGCCAGCCCCACCAGGCCAGCCCTCGCCCCTCGAGCCATCTCCCGAGCAAAGCCGGGGAGCCAGCACCTTGCCTGGCCAGCCCCGTCCGCACCTGATTCTCCTCTCCTCTGCTTTACGGAGCTCCTCATCGCGCTGCAGGACCTGCAGGATCAAATCCTTCTCGACATCCGACAGGAAGGACAGATCCACAGCCTCCGACATCCCCCGTCCCAGAGATCGCTCGCCCTCCCCAGAAGTAGCTGGACGCGTCCCTGCTGGGAGCAAGCAAGCCACATCACAGGGTCACACCCCCGCACCACCCCTGCCCCGGGCAGGACTCGCTGCCATCCCTGGGTCAGAAGCCACCCTGAGCCCCGATCACTGCACCATGCTGGGGTCCCCAGGCCAGCTAATGCCCGCATCCCGCAATGCCGCTTCCAGCCTCCATCTCCCTGCTGCTCGGCACAGCCGGCGCTCCAGGCACCGCGTGGTGCAGCCTGCCCTGCCAGCCCTGCCCAGGGCACGCCGCCTTCCCCGGGCATGGCTCTCAGGACTGTTTCCAGCACGCCACCGCGATCCAGCTCCCGTGTGTGATTGCCGCCTGCGCCCAGCACCCTGGGGCCGGGCAGGGGAGGACGGAGCGCGGTGGCTGTGGCCCACACCGCGTGTGCAAGCAGTGTGAAAAGCTGCTCATCTCCCACCTTCCCCGAGCAAAACAGCCGGAGCGTGGCAGTGCAGGGACAAGAGCTGTAGAAGTGGGACCCTGGCCGGGAGGGTGACACCAACACCCAGCCCTGGAGGCTGTGCAAGCTCCAGCCCTGGCCAGACACCGGGCAGAGCCGTGCTCCTGCTGCGCCCAGGTCTGCAGCCCTATGTAGGGCAGGGCAGGGCAGGGCGCCTGCAGCTCCCAGCTCACCTCCCAGCGCCGCGGGCCGGCGGCACCAGCTCCCAGGGCAGGAACAGGTTCTGCTGGTCTGCAGCACAGAGCCGGCACCACCGGGCACCGGGAGAGCCGGCTGTGCCGTCCTGCGGCGGGGAACCCACGGCCCCTCCGGCCAGGGGGACACTGGCTGCTCGCTTAGGCTTCCGCAGTGGAAAGTCCCCACTCCCGACCCCGCCAGGGAGGGACCTTCCTGTCCTCGAAGCCGCAGCACAGCACTGCTGCCGGGGCAGGGCTAAGGGAGGGCTCCGGCCGAGCAGACCCCAGCCCCGGCCTTCTCGCAGGAGGGGACGCAGGGGCGCGAGCACGAAGCTTGCAACTCAACCGCGACGGGAAAGCGGGGCAGGGGCTCGCTGCCAGCACACACAGCGCCGTCACGCCGCAGACACCGCCTCGCCGGCGGGCCCCTGGGCTCCGGCCGGGCAACGCCTGCCCCGCGAGGCACCACCGCGCCGAAGCGGCTGCTGCCGGGCTCCGTGCCGGGCC
>VXAA01007452.1:3278326-3289450 GCA_013399115.1 Anseranas semipalmata
GGACGGACCCCCCCGGCCGCACCGTGCTCTGCGGAGAGCCGGGGGCACGGGGCGGGGGCGCGTCCCGTGGCTGTGCAGGGCCCCGTCCCCGGCCGGGCACCAGGCTTCTGGGCGAAGCGCTCGGGAGCACCCGGGGGCCCGGGCGGGACAGCCAGCGCGGCTCCGTGCCCCGAGGAGCTGCTGCCAGGGAACGGGAAACGCGAGTCGGGGGCATGGCAAGCACGGCGCTCTGGTGGCGGCTGTCCTGGGCACCGGAGCTCTGGGGGCACCCATCAGCCTGGACCCAGGAGGCCTCTGGCTTAGGGCCTGCTGTCGCACGCCTTGACCTGTCCCGGGCGCCTTCCCTCTGCTCCCAGTGCTCCTGTTCGGCCTGTCCCGACAGCCTGCTGGGCGCCTGTGCCACCCTGGGTGGTGATGATTCTCTCCTCCTCGCTGCACAGGCTGGTGTATGACAGGGAGACGGGAAAGCCGAAGGGATATGGCTTCTGTGAGTACCAAGATCAGGAGACGGCCCTCAGTGCCATGCGGAACCTGAATGGGCGAGAGTTCAGCGGGAGGGCCCTGCGTGTCGACAACGCGGCCAGCGAGAAGAACAAGGAGGAGCTGAAGAGTGAGTCTGGATTTGGTGGCGGAGAGAACTGGCGTTGTGCTGGGTCTGGCTTTTTCTGTGTTACAATGCACGCCTGTTCTGTGAGGCTGGTGAGGGGGAGATCTGGTGGAGCTGACCTGCTCCAAGCAACATAGCAAGAGCTTTGCAGAGGGGCGTGTGGGCTGAGCTGTGTTTTATCTCTCCCACATGATCTCTCTGTTTTTGCTGCCTCTCCTTAATGGCATGGCACTTCTCCTCTGGTGAGCAGACAGTTAAAAACAGACAGTTCACGTTGCTGTACGAGGGCACAGCTTCTGTCACAAACTCTGTTGCAGGCTTGGGCACAGGTGCGCCCATCATAGAGTCACCCTATGGGGACCCTGTCAATCCTGAAGATGCCCCTGAGTCCATCAGCCGAGCAGTTGCCAGCCTGCCCCCCGAGCAGATGTTTGAGCTGATGAAGCAGATGAAGGTGAGTGAAGCGGAGGGCTGTGCTCCCTGCTTTCTGCGTGAGCCCAGCACCTTCTACCACAGCCGCCTGTGCTCTCACAGCCCGTGTCGTGCCTTGCCAGAGCTGTGATCTGTGTGTGTGTTCTCAGTTGTGTGTCCAGAACAGCCCTCAGGAAGCCAGGAACATGCTGCTGCAGAACCCCCAGCTGGCTTACGCCCTGCTGCAGGCCCAGGTGGTAATGAGGATCGTTGACCCGGAGATCGCACTGGTTTGTCCCTTACTGCCTCGTCTGGGGCTGGCAGGATGGTGGTGGCAGCCTGTTGCAGAGCGGGGGGTGGAAGAGGACTCCTTTCTCCTTCTGCTCCTAGAAAATCCTGCATCGCCAGACCAGTGTTCCTCCTCTGATCCCAGGCAACCAGCAGCCAGTGCCAGGACCTGGGCCGGGACCGGGACCGGGACCCGGGCCAGGGCCAAACGCCCAGCTGAACCCGCAGAATACCCCATCGTCCCAGCCGCAGCCCATAGTAAGAGCCTACGAGATGCGCTTACCGTGCTGGGGAGTGACAGGCATTACCAGCACCAGCTTTCCCGGCTGGGCTGCGCGTGCCTGGGTGACGGGGCTTTTCGTGAGGTCTGGTTTCTCTCCTGGGCAGGGTGGCATGCACGTAAACGGTGCTCCCCCCCTGATGCAGCCGCCCATACAGGGAGGAGTGCCGGCACCGGGACAGATGGCAGCCGCTGTGCAGGGCCCCGGCCCCATGGCTCCAGGAGGTGAGTGTGTGGTGTTTGGTCGGACGGTGCCCAGGCTGCCCCGGGTACGCGGGTCCTGCAGACAGCCCCCTGTACCTTCCCATAAGCGGAGGGCTTGGCCCCGTGAGAGCACTTGTAGTCCCATGCTGTGGACTGTGGTTGTGGCTGCTGCCAGCAGCAGTTCAGGAAGTTGGCTTATCTCTGGGGGGAACCAACAGCAAGAAAATAAACTTCTGGATGCTACCTCAGGAGCTGGGAGGGGGGAGTAGGTATTTTGGGCCAAAGGAACCGGTTGGTTGTGCAGGGATGACCAGGGAGGGATCTGACCTCTGCCTTTTCCCTCGCAGGTGGGTTGCAGCCGCAGGTCGGGATGCCAGGAGGAGGGCCTGTGCCCTTGGAGCGTGGACAAGGTAAAACAGAGGTTAAGTTACTGCTGCGTGTAGTGTGAGCCTCGCTCCAGCAGGGGCCCAGGCTGCAGGTACGGAGCAGTGCTGCAGCAGAAGAGCCCCTGCCTGCAGCCTTGTCTGGAGATGGGGCAGCTCCTGCAGCACTGGGCCACATCCGGGTTTGTTCGCTTAGGCGCAAGGCTGTGCTGACAGCTCTCCTGCTTCCAGGGCTCCAGCCCCTGCACCAGTTTGCTCCCAGCTCGTTCTGCACTGTGTTGTGCAGACATGTCCTGGAAGCCAGGAGAGCTGCCAGTCCCCGCAGAGCCCCGCGGGGCGGGATGTGCCTGCGTTTTCTGTCTCTGTGAGCCCACATCTGTCCCTGTGCTTGTGCAGGCAGGCAGAGCTTGCTCTTCTCCAGTCCCTGTCCTTCTCCTTCGCTGCCTGGGTGCTGGGAGGCAGCTGTGCTGCTGTGGTGTCTGCCCATGTCTCCCTGTGCTCTCTGTGCTGTGCCCAGCAGAGGGAGCTGAGTCTTCGCTTTTGCTTGTGATAGTGAGTACAAGGCTTGGCAGGGAATTTTGCAGCGAGCGTTTGCTTGGCCCTTCCTCCCTCCCTCCCTCTGCAGGCACGGTCTGTACGGCCCAGCCCTGGAGCCGGGTTCCTTACCGATTCCTTACCGTTGGCACGTTGCGGGGCTGCCCCATTGAGCCATGCGCCGAGGTTAACGCAACCAAGGCAAGGCGTTCCTGTTCTTGCAGTAGTGAGGCGCGCGGGGAGCTAACACCTGTGTCGCCTAGATTTGTATCTTAGGCCTCGTATCAGGAAAGTGGCAAACCTGTTCTGAGATCCTCCAGTCTTAGGTATCTTAAGGGCGGCTGACTGTTGTTTTTGTCGGGGTGGGCACCATCGTCCTGAGAGCAGTCCTGCAGTTCTTGGCAGTTTCGCTGATCCGCGGAAGGTTTTGAAGAGCAGGCAGAAAGCTGGTGCTGGGGAGTGCCGTGGGAAGCTGTGGGCAGGGGCAGGAGCTGACTCGCTGCGCTGGGGGGTGCAGCGTGGCCCTGCAGCGCGCCGGTTTCTCTTGGCAGGACGTCCTGCAGCAAGGTTTGTTCTCCTGCCCTGCATGTTCACATGGTGAGTGAGGGAAGGGCCGTGCCCAGTCTGGCACGCTGTGCCGAGCTGGCTGTCATGCCTGTGGTGACAGAGGTGGCATTAGTGGAAGAAGCTGATACAGCCAGACTGGCAGCAGGCAGCATCTTCTCAGTAGGTGTCCTGGGGGACACCGGGGAGCAGAGGTGATTCAGCAGGCCCCTGCAGGCCGAGGCAGCGCTGTCCCCAAGGTTGAGTGCATGTGTGCATACACTATTTACGTGTCTGCTCTTCTTCCTCTTTTCCTGCTGCTTGCCCAGGGAACCTGCAGCTCTCGCCCGTGGGACCTGCCAGGCCTGCGTCTATCGAACGCGTTCAAGGTATCCCAGCACTTGCCAGCTCCCTGCTGTCGTGGAGCTCGTTATGGAGTGTGCAGAGAGCAGCTGTCACCCTGCTGTGCTCAGGGCCGGGGCTGGCTTATCGTTCCGTGTAGCCTGGCAGAGTTAGGTAGGAGGAGGCAGGATGAGACAACACACTAGTGCTGTGCACAGAGAGTCACCAGTGGACAAGAGAGCCTGCTTGGAGAGGGTCTTCGCCTAGGATCCAGCCCCCTTTGACACCTCGCTGCCAGGAGCCTTCCAGGTCTTGCTTTGTTCCTGGTCCCACATCAACAGGGTGTTGATGCCCGCACTCTTAGGGATCGAAACAGGGGTACCCACACTCAGTTTGTCCACCTGTTGTTGTAAGGAGCCTGAGGTAGAACCAGAGAGGGATGAAATGAGCACCCAGGGAAGGGGCTTCGGTGCCGTCTGGCCTTGTCCGAGCGGCTGCTGCCCCGGCAGTCAGCACGGCCCACCCGCCTGTGCCAGGGAGCAGAGAGGCTGTCCACATCCCAGCCCCGAGGGCGCTGGGGGACAGTCTCAGCACAGCACTGGTCGTGCGGATCCTCACAAGTTCTTGTGTGTCTCCCTGGCAGTGCCAATGCCAGACCCGAGGGCCCCTATGCAGCGTGGACCTCTACCTGCTAGTGGCCCGCCGCCGCGAGGCCTTTTGGGAGATGCCCCGAATGACCCTCGTGGAGGGACCCTGCTCTCAGTCACTGGAGAAGTGGAGCCCAGGTGAGGGGAGAGGGAAGGAGAAGAGCCCTTCGCACTGTCCCCTGCCCAAGGGTGACCTCTCGCTGAGAACAGGGATGGCATGAGCCTTCCGGGAGTCCCCGCTGCCTGGTCGGAGGCCTGTGTGCTGCTGACCACAGGGGCCAGCCCCCTTTCCCCGGGGACAGGGCATCCCCAGGGTGATAACAGCAGCCCTGTGACATGGGACAGACAGCACTTGTCCCTGTGCCAGCCTCGCCCTCCTCCCCTGCGGCCGGCTTTGGGGACAATCCAGCGCTCTGCCCAGACCGTGCCAAGCCAGTGTCTGATTCACACTCTCGCTTTTTCTCTTCCTCCTGCTTTGCTCTCCTCATCTTTCTGCGTCAGAGGTTACCTTGGGCCGCCCCACCAGGGAGCCCCTATGCACCATATGCCTGGCCATGACAGCCGTGGCCCCCATGAGATGAGGGGGGGACCCATGGGAGAACCCCGACCACTGATGGGAGAGCCGCGGGGGCCCTTGATGGATGCTCGAGGTGAGAGGGGGGGCATGAAATAATGGGCGGCTTAAAGCACACAGACAAGGGGTCAGAGTGGAGCCCGCTGCCTCCACACAAGACATAGAAAGGGGGTTTTGGGGTGGTGAAATGACCCCAAGGCAAGGAGGGACAGTTCCACAAGGCAAGGGACTTCTTCCAGGCATGTCTCCTTTGTCCCTGGCCCTGCATCTTCCTGGCCTTTGCTAGCCCCCCTGGCAAAAGAGGCAGCGGGCTCACTCCGACACCCCCGCGGCACTGCTCCCTCCTACAGCTTGCCTTGTGCTTCCTCTGCAGTTGGAAGAGATCCCCGCGGGCTGGAGCCGCGAGGCCTGGAGCCACGAGGACTGGAGCCCCGGGTGATGGAGGCGCGAGGCCTGGAGCCGCGAGGCTTGGAGCCACGGGTCCTGGAGCCACGAGTGCTGGAAGCCAGGGCCATGGAGGCCAGGGTCATGGAGCCCCGAGGCCTGGAGCCTCGAGGGCCTGGTCCTAACCCACGTGGCCCAATGCCTGGTGGGATACAGGGTCCTGGACCACTTAATATGGGAGCCAGTGGCCCGCAGGGGCCCCGCCAGGTACTGCAACACATCTGCTTAGCTGATTGGGCACCAACAGTGTCTCATGGGTCAGGGCTGGGTGAGGGGTGTGCGTCATGTCCCGTGACAGCTGGAGGTGGAAGGCATCCTGCGGAGCATTGCCTCCAGGTAGCACAAAGCTTGGGTGAGTGGCTTCTGTGAGGGGGTCAGGACACCCTTCCCATCTCCTCAGGCTGTGCCCATCTGCTGGGGACAAGATGAGGCTTGGGCCTCTTTGCACTTCCTCCTGGCGGGCAGGAAGGGGTGCAGGAGTCAGAGGGAGAGGAAAGCACATAAAATGCACTGTGGCCTGTCTCTCTTCGTGCTTGGGCATCTTCAGGCTGTCTGTGTGGGTGTCCATCTGATCATCTGCTTTACGTTCCTGTATGTGTATGGCTGAGTCCAGAGACCCCTTAGTCCTCATCCCCCTCTTGTGTCCACAGGTCCCTAACATGGCAGGGGCAGGCATGCAAGGAGGAGGCATTCCTGGGGCAGGGGTCCAGGGAGCTGGTCAGCCCGGAGGCTTTAGTCCTGGACAGAGCCAGGTCACCCCCCAGGATCATGAGAAGGTGAGTGGACAGATGGGAAGGGGTGAGACACCAGGGGTGACAGTTTCTACGTGCCTTACCATGGCAGAGGACAGCCATGCCTTGGGGGGTTTCTGCTCTGGAGTTGCCGTTTCTGCCACATTTGGAGCAGATGGTTATTTTACCCTGCTCTGCTCAGAGCCTGGGCAGCTCTCTGGTCCTGCTGCAGAGGAAAGTCTTTCCTTCCAGCACCTGCTTCCTGGCTACGGCAACCCATGCCTGCTCAGGCACAGAGCGTCTCTGATTCTCCCTTCTCCCCACAGGCAGCCCTGATCATGCAGGTTCTGCAGCTGACAGCAGACCAGATAGCTATGCTGCCCCCAGAGCAGCGGCAAAGCATCCTTATTCTAAAGGAGCAAATCCAGAAATCCACGGGGGCACCCTGACAGGTGATGTCCTTAATCCTGATGCAGCCTGTGCCTGCTCTCCTTCCGTAAATCAGAGAGCTGGTCAGCACGGGGCTGCCCTGCCTTTCTTCTCTGTGCAAGGGCTCACTCCCATCCCCTTCCTTCTTGCAGGCCTGGCAGGCGTGTGATGGAGATGCCATCTGCCCACACAGAGAAGGTACTCCGTGGCAGCTGCTTCCCGTTGCTGTCCAAGTTGATGTTGCGTTTAGGGAGAGGTTTCTCCTCGCCACCCAGCATTTTCCTTCCCATTCATCCCTTTTTCTGTGTGTATATTTTATGATGTTTGAAATAAAGTGGGAGGAGGGTTTGAGTAAAGCCATGTCTCAGACTGCCTTGTATGGTCCCTCATGGAGGCAGGGGGAGGACTTCTGGGAACAATCTGGCCTGGCTCCAGGTTAGTCCAAACCACTCTTTTCCCAGCAACAGGGCAAGAAATACTCCTGGGATTTCTTACATGTTCCCTAGGAATATGGCAGAAAGCATCCCGGGCTGGTGGCCTGAGCAGGGGCAGCGTATGGTGGGAGGCACTCGCCCAACAGCCTGCAGGAGGCTGAGATTGTCACCTGGGGAGCCTGATGGGAGACCAGGCTTGGGCAGCAAGTGCTGGAGCTGAATTCCATCTGCCTTCCTGAGGGCTTCTTGCATGTGTTGCAGCAAAGGTACTGTCTTTCTGCATTTCCCTGCTGGAAAGTGACTCTCGCCACCGAACCAGGCAAGCAGGCTGCACAGAGAAGGTGTCTGGCTGGTGGTGGCAGCCCGTGGGCCAAAGGACAGAGCAGTGAGTGTCCCATGGTAAGGGCTGAGCACCCTGCTGCAGGCCAGGCCGGCTGGCCGTGCCCTTGCCTGGGGCACGATGGGGAGCTCGGCTTTCTGTCCCCACTGACAAGGGCAGAAGGGCTCTGTATCCGATGGCTGTATCGCTTACCACACCTGCCTGCTGCAGGAGGGGGGTTTTCCCCTCCTCTCTGCATATGCTCGAGCAGAATTTGTTGCCTTTGCATTTGAAGTCTGCCTCTGTGCTGGTTTGTGCCTGGTGGATGGTGCAGGCTTGGCTCGCTGGTGGTGCTGAGCCCCTGCAGAGGAAGAGGGCTGGCAGGCGACCAGCCCCAACATCCCACACTTTGCCCCAGAGGATTTAGTATAAACCCAGCCTTCTTATTGCAGCCCTGTAAAGGGGGGCAAGCAGCGGGCTCCCTTCATACCTACACAGATCGAGCCACCACCCATCGCTTTAATTGCAAAGGAAAGCAAGTTTAATTTACCATTTTGTGGAAAGAAACGTTTAAACTTGGAGGGGTGTTTGGCCCCTGGTGCTTGCTCAGCACGTCCCTCTGCCAGCCGCTCCACCCAGCCTGCCGGGCACTCCCCCTGCCTCTCGCTGGTCGGAGCCTTCGTGCTGCTCCAGTGCCGTCATCACAACACGTGCCTCTGGTTTCCTCACGGGGGGCTGCGCTGAGCGCTGGGCTCGTTCCCCTCACAGGGACCCTTTGTAGGCTGGGTCAGGAAGGCAGCAGTCTGTGAACCTAGAGTTTCTCCTCGTGAAGGAGGACCTTGCTGTCTTGCCTGATTTCGATGCAAGCGTTATTTAGCTGATGCTCGTCGCTGGCCAGGCAGGCTTGCTCCAAAAAGAGATGCAAGAGCAGCAGGCTGTCTGTTCTCCACTGGCTGCAGTCCCTGCCTGGCTCCCACTTAGAAGTTCTCCTTGTTGAAATAGAATTTGACCTTTCTGGGGTCCAGGCTGGAGTGCTGGTGACAAGATTTCTGCAGGACCTTTGCCAATGCCTCCGGCCCACACAGGAACACACCGACCACTGACCTGCATGCAGCGAAGGGCTGTGGGTGCTGGGAAGGAGGGGACACCTCCAAACACTGGCACCCCAAGCCCCTGTGTCCTGGCTCTCACCTGGGGTGTGCCGTGGCCACTGCTGAAAACTCGGTGTTCCACATGGGCCGCCCAAAGATGGTTTTGTGCCTCAGGCCCGTCACCGTGTCCGTGGCGGTGTCGAAGTGGAGCGCCGCGTTGTTGGCCTGTGCAGAGCGGGGAGGATGAGGACCCTGGCCACCACCAGCCAGCCCACCCGCAAGTCCCTCACCCGGGAGGAGCATCCAAAGCTGCTGCCCACCAAATGCCTGAGAGGCAAAGCCTCTGTGCCTCTGTGAGCTGTCAACGTGCTCGCCCTGCCTCTCCTCCTCAGCTCAGCTACGATCTGTCCCCCCTTGCAGTCATGCCCGCCGCAGCCAACTCACGATGCTGGTGTCCCAGCCGGTGAGGAAGAGGCGGTAGGTGAGGAAGTCCGCCTTGCCAGACTCGGCCATCTTCTGCTCCAGCGAGGCGAGCAGGTCGTTGAACCAGGCAAAGGCACCCGTGTCCCGGCAGAGCCAGTAGAAGTAGATCTGGGATGCGATGGCACGGGGAAGAGGTGTTACTCGAGACAGAGCAGAGCAGGAGCAGGGGAAGGATGTGATGTTGAGGATGGGGAAGCCAAGCACTTCTGGGCATGGAGAAACCCATGGCCTGGGGACAGTGGGCGCTGCCTGGGAACAGTTGGTCCTGCAGGGCACCCAGTACCTTCTTGGTCTTGAGGGCCTGGTCAGCCTGCTGGAACTTGTACCAGATGGACTTCAGGATGGAGGCGAAGGGGGTGACACCAATGCCTGCTCCCACCAGCATGGCCACCTCGTACTGGAACACGTCTTCGCTGGCTGTGCCAAAGGGGCCGTCCACCTCGATCCTGGCCAAGGGAGGACCTGGGTAAGAGGCATGGCCTCCCCAAACCTCTGGGATGGTCCATTTGGAGCTCCCCAGCCTACCTGGGCATCTCCAGTTTCTTCTGCTGGAAGGTGTCAATGATGTGCTCTGTCCAGTCCCCAGCCGCCCGGATGTGGATGGAGAAGAAGTCCTCCTCAGGTGCTGAGGTGAGGGTGAAGGGGTGCCACTCCAGGAGGGAGATGGCGGGGCAGTTGACGAAGATGTACTGTCCCACCTCCATGCGGAAGCCCTTCTTCTGCATCTGCAGCTCCAGCACTCTGGCAGGGTGCATGACCACCTGGGGGCAGGGAGCAGGGCTCAGTGCCCGACCTGTCCCCATCACCTGGCATGGGGCTTTGGCAGCAGCCCCCGCTCACCTCCATGCAGCCACCCAGCAAGGGCTGCAGCACTGTCTTCTCCCTCCCAGGCTCCAGCACCACCTACCTTGGTGACGACCACCTTCTGCCGCGCACGCCAGACCCGCAGGATCCGCTCAAAGATGTAGAGGAGGACAGGGGCCAGAACCCATTTCCAGGACTGTGGGACGGAGGAGGGCACAGGGCTGGAGCATCCCGGGCTGTGTGCTCCCACTAAGGGAATACGCAAGGGACCCAGGCCCCCGCGGCCCCATTCCCATCCCACCGCTGCCCTACCTCTGCCGGGATGCTGCCGAACTCGGGGTTTTTGCAGCAGTCGTGCCTGCACTCCTTCCGCACCAGGTACTCGGCGCAGCGCCGCGGGTGCACCTCCTCCATGCTCTCCTCCGTCTGCCCGCGCACCAGCCCGCTGTGGGGAGGCAGGGGGGGAGTGCAGGGGCCCTCTCCCACCCCGGCCATGGGCTGCGTAGGGCCAGCTGGCCCTGGGCTAGCTGAGGCTTGCAACCCCCCCCCGGCACGGCGATCTCACAGCCCTGCTGCACCCCAACCAGGGCTGCACCAGCCTCCTGGGGCAGACATGGCCACCCCAGGCTCCCAAGCAGCTATTTATGGCCATTGCCCCTTGCTGTACTGCCTGCTGCTGTTTTGGGAGTGTTCGGGAGGAGCCTTACGCGATGCCGTGGATGACAAGGCCGATGAAGTAGATGACAAAGAGGTGGTGCGTGTACCAGAAGACCTCAAAGTAGTTCCTACGGATGAACTCGGTGGAGGACGTGACCATGAGGATGAGCGCCAGCGTGATGATGACTCCTGTCAGCCCCGGGATGGTGGTGAAGGCCACGTACTCAACAGTCTGCAGGGGTGGCAGAGGGACGGGGTGAGGGAGGGCACGGGGCAGGGGGCTGGTGGCAGCAGACTGACGCTCACCGTCTGGTTGGAGTGGATGGGGTTCAGCCACTTGCTGTCCTGCAGGTGCATCTTGGAGAGGACAGCGGCGAGGCTGCTGTCAGTGGCTTGCTGGCTGTGGTTGTAGCGCTCCAGGTTGAAGAGGTGGGCGATGGTGTGCACGGCTGGGCAGGGGACAGGCAGTCACCCGCCAGCCCCACAGCGCTCGCAGGGGACGCAGGGTGGGCGGCGGGACGGTACCTGTGAGTAGGGCCAGCGTGTAGGCCACCAGCTTGTGGAAGGTGAGGTTGTGGTCGAGCTGCTTCCGCAGTGTCCGCCTGCAGCACTGCAAGGGGAGACGGCAGGGTTGGGGCAGGGACGGGGACAGGGCTGGCCGCGCAGCGGGGCTGCCTGAGGGGCACTCACCGAGCAGGTCCCGCGGAGGAAGGAGAGCAGGTTGCGGCAGACGGGCAGCAGGATCAGCATGCTGTTGAAGTTGAGGCACTTGGCCGATGCTCGGGCCCATGCCAAAGCAGACTGGGGAGAGGGGAGATGGGGACAGGGTGAGCATCGCTGTGCCATGGACAGGCTGCGTCTGCCTGCAGCCTCGCTGCCCCGCACGGGACAAAGCGATACTGGGATGGGATGGGATGGG
>VXAA01007452.1:3296226-3315331 GCA_013399115.1 Anseranas semipalmata
GCTCCTGGGCCCGCCCCGCCGGGGAGGGGGAGGGAGAGGGACGCCCCGCTAAGCCTTTGGCCCCCCTGCGAACCGTGAGTGCCAGCCCAGGGGAAGGCCAGGGCACCCACTGCCCGCGACCCCGCGCTTTGTGGGGCAGCGTGTGGGAGGAAGGGTGCTGCCGGGGCAGGGAGCATTTTGCTGTCTCGCAAGCCCAGCTGGTGCAGGGGCACCCCAATGGGTGGCCAGGAGGGACGGTGTGTGTGTAGGGCTGGCTTGAAGATTTGGGTCAGATGTTACAGAGGAGATGTGGCTCCTGCAAGCATCCAGGTGGGAGGCAGTGAAGACCACGATGTCCTAGAGTGGGATGCTTTTCCCATTGCCTTCAAGGTGATGGGAAAGCAAAGGCTGGCTGAGCTGCTCCCAGCATCAGTGATCGTGGGGCTCCCTGCTCTGCCCAGAGCCCCATTGGCCCCCACTGCCAGTCCAGGTCTCTGCCAGCCTCCCCCCATGTGTGCTGGTGCAAGCGGAGGCAGCTGCCGGTGCGGCGATGCTCAGGAGCTGCCTGGCCCGAGCACGGTCTGCCTGCCAGATTACTCAGCCTGGGCTCGGCACACGCCGGCTGGCTGGGACAGACGTGACAAGGCAAGGAGTGCTTGAGGTCGGCCAGTTTTCCCTGCTTTAGAACAACTGGGAAACCTCAGGTATCTTTTAAGAGGAACAGGGTGTTCATCCCTCAGCTGCTGGGAAGCAGGTGCCCATGCTGACAGCAGGGGAGCAGCCAGCAGGGATGCTGTGTCCATCGCTCACCCAGCCCCACGCACAGCACAAGCTCATTTCCCCCGAAGCGTGAAACCCCACAAACCCCACAAGTGAGAGCTGCCCTCACTTTACCGGGACGGAAGCATTTCCAGGGCTACTGGGAAGGAGGCAGAGCTGGGAACGAAACCGCCAGAGACCTCGGAGGCCGCATCTGCCCGACAGCAGCTCCTGCACGCCAGCAGCCCCAGCTGCTGCAGCTGCTCAGCGCTTTTCCTTCCGGCACCAAACAGCTGCTTCAGGAGCCCACAAACACCGTGAGCTCACACGGACTGGCCTGACTGGAGGGGATGGGAAACCTCCATGTGACCACTCAGCTCTGGTATGATAGTTACATATTTTCAAGCTCTTTCTGGAAAAGAGCCTCTCCAAAAAAAGCCAGCAGGGCAGAGTGCAAAGGGAACAGCATCCAAGCGAGCGAGCCTGCCACCAGCCGGGCAGCTCCCGCGGACACCCAGGGTGGGAGCCGCGCAGGCAGTGGCCACGCTGGCCCCGGCACACAGCGTGTCTGGGCGCTCAGCCAGCGATGGCACACCGTGCGGGGCTGCCAACTGCGCCCACACCTCTGTATTAGCAGCAAGAGCAACGTGCAATTTAAATCATTTATGCAACTTCCATTTATCCAAATTAAAAGCATCCCCCAGGAGTCTGGCAGGTCACCAAGCCCTCGGCTGAGCAAAGCCTGGGCTCAGAGTCATCGTATTTTTAATTTCATCTTCCCCTGTTTCATGATGGAATATTTAAGAGCAATTGTTTAAGAAGTCAAGAATTCCAGTCCCGTGTCCGGGAGCCCCAGCGCCCATCAGAGGAATGGATGGACAAAGCCTCACAGCGCTTCCCCAGACCAGTTATTATCCTATTTTCTGCCCAAGCACGGAGAAGCAGAGGGGTGTTTTCTGGTTCACACTCTGAGTCACCCCTCAAGCCTAAACCTACCTGTCCGGAGCAAAGTGCTGTAAACAACAGGCCATAAAAGCGATCTGTCTGCAGAGTGTCAGAGGGTGATCCTGCCCCGCTGCCACTCCCTCTACCTGGATTAATGCCTCTGCAAACCCAGCGCGGCTGAGTGCGGCGGCACAGACACCCTGGGACCTGGCTATCACATCGCTGCCGGCCGGCAGTCCTGCCCGTGCCTTGCTGCAGGCATCAGCATTTGCGTCTCCCACCACGTGAGGATGCCCAAGGTTCCATCCCTGGGTCCTGCCACCACATGAGAACGTCACTTCTCTTTTCAGAAACGGCTGCCTTGTCCTGGAGCACAACCCAGCTTCATTATTTTCTTAATCCAGACTTCATTGTTTTATTAATCCCAGTGTTCACACAATGCACTTTGAACACAGGGATGTAGCAACAGTGCCTACCCGCCATGTGAAATCTGGATTTGCTGTACAGCATTTCCAGCCCCTTGCATTCCTGTGGATGAGTGAGGACATTTGTGTGTGACAGCCCAGGCTATACATAGAGGTAGGAGCAGCCTCCCTCACCGGCTCTAACACTGAAAATAGGCACGTCTCGTTTACACATGCCTGCTTGGCAGCTCAGCTCCTGTAAAAGGAGAGCAGAAAATATTGGGGATGGCAGGGAACAACTTGCAAGAGCCCTTAAAGAGCCCAGATGCAGAACTACCCATATGCTCCCAAAAGTGGTTCTCCTCTCCTCTCCTCTCCTCTCCACTCCTCGGACCCCGGAGCAGACATCGCTCCAAGCAGCCGCTGGGACATGCCAAGCAGCACACTGCCGGCTTCCCAAATATAGCCCTGCACACAGCGGTGGAGGCAGCTGCTCAGGGTGCGGGACGGTGGTGCTTCCCCCCCGCTGCCTGTTCGGATCAGAAACCTCCCTAGGATGCACTTCTGCCGTGGTGCCGCACGGGGTGGCGGTGGGGACGTGTGGGTCCCCAGGAGACCCCATGTGCTGGATGGAGATGACACAACGTTTCCCAGCCAGGCGTGCCACGAGCAGGAGAAGCAGCCTGTGCTCTCTGCCCTTGCAGTGGCCAGACCTAGCAGCTGGAGGGGCTCAGAGGAATTTGTGAGCCAGGAACTTTTTACTTAGTTTGGAAATAGCTTTGCAAATGACTGGTTTTCCTAGTTTAAACTGTTTGGACTTCGCATTGCGTTCTCAATAACTCAGCTGTATTTTTTTTTCTGCCCCGTCAGCCTGTGGAATATTTTCTAGTTGGGGAAATATTTTTTCCATTTGCTTTGCAGTTTCATGCGACTGCTCTTGCTGCTCCTGCAGCTTCACCCCCTGACCCTGCAAGTAGGCATTTGCAGGGAGAAAAACCCGTGTCTGCCCGAGGCCTTCGCCCCTCTAAGCCTGGCTGCAGCCCGGGGGCTGCACCGAGCTGAGCACGGGGCTCTGCGGTGCCGGGGTCAGCGGGGCAGTGGAGAGGGCACAGGCACGGCCACGATCCTCCAGCACAGGGCATCTTGTGCTGCCTCAGGGCTTGAGCACTTCCACAGGCAAATGGAGCTGCCTCCTTCTGGTGGATTTATCTTTGTGATGTTTATACATTTTGAAATCATGGCCCTGTGGCTACAGCCCAAGTTGGGGGACTGTAAACCAGGCAGGAGGACTTAAAGTTCCTTTTAATTAACCAACTCCTCTGGCCCCACCAGGCGTAGAGTGCCCAGCCCTGCCAGCGCGCTGACCTGGCCGGGGCAACCTGCAGGCACGCTTCATGCTCGCCTCCTTTCGCCCACGCCCCGATGCAGGAAAGCAGAAAGAGCAGCAGCCTTGAACTGCACTCAGCAAAACCACCGCGCGAGCACGGGGAGCGCGTGCAGCTGCTGCAGGGGAATCACCGAGCTCCGTGCACGGTGCAGGAGCGAGCTGGCAGCTTCCCCTTGCAGCAGGGCGCAGGGACAGGGTGAGAAAACCCGGCGGAGGAGCTGGAGTTCAGCCGCCTTCACCGTGTTTCAGCCTGTTTGGGGCATGTTGGTGTTTGCACAGGACAGAAAGGCGCTTATCTCCCTATGCTGAAATCAACATCTGCCTGCTTCGGCGTTTGCCGTGGGGCTCGGGGCAGCCGTGCTGTCTGCGGGGGGGGCCAAAAGAGCTCCAGAAAAATGGCCTCCCTTGCCCAAAATAGCTGCAGAGCGGCTGCTGGCCCGCCACGCTCTGCTAGCAAACATTGCAAGGGCCCTGATTCACCGGCAACAGGTTTCCACAGCGGAGGCGGCAATTATCTTGCGATTGCAGCCAGACTGCGGGGCACTGGGGTGTAATTAGCTCCCAGGATTTGCAAGCCCATATGATCGGCTTTATTGTCAGCCACCAGAGCCGTGCCGGGATTTAAAGGGGCGATGCAGATACTTGCATATCGGCCTGCTGTGACTGAGCCGCTGCCGCCGTCCGATGTGTTAGAAGAAAGACAAGTCCCTCCCCGGAGCCTGGGCAGGTCATTGCACTGCTGCGGTAGCTGGGCCCCTGCCTTTTTGGGCAGGCCCAGAGCCGACACAGTCCCAAGCAGACCAGGACAGCTTGCAGGCATTGCTGCTGGGACTCTGCTCCTTGCCCTCACCCCATTTTTACTGCCACCCCAGCTCAGCGCTGAAGGCAGCCCCAGCCAGCTCTGGGCAGCCCTGCCCGGTGCTTTCCCCCACAAACTGTAATTCCCCGTGCGCAGGCTTCCCCAGCCCTGCCACTGCTGTCCCCCCGCTCTGCTCCTCACCTCAGGGGTCCCATGCAGCGGTCCCGGTGTGCCCAAAGCCTCTCGGTGTGTACTCATGGGGTCTAGGGAAGCTGGGGCAGGGCAGCCCTCCAGCCTGCGTCCATCTGCGCTTCTCCGCGGTCCCTGTGGTTTCGCCTCCTTCCCTCGCCCGCCTCTCTCCAGCGGGCAGAAATAGCCCTAAAACACGTGCTGCCTTCTGGGCAGCGATGCCAGGGGCCGCACAGCCCCAGCTCCCCGGGCACAGCCTCCCCTCGGGGACCCCGCTGTCACCGGCGTCACTGGGGCGTCCGGCGCAGCGCGGTAATAAATTCTGCCTTAGAATTTCTCACCTGGCAACGGTCACCAAGGAAACCCGGACGGCTCCCGCGGGGCACTGTTGGCACTGCCCGGGGGTGTCCCCGAGCCGCGGGGCGTGCGGGGAGAGGGGACGCGCGTGTCCCGCTGCCACCCAAGCCGCCCTGCTGCGCAGGTGGGCGCCCCGCCAGCCGCCCGCTCTGTAACCTGAGCCAGCGGCACAGCGAGCCAAGGCCCGGGCGGGAGCACAACACCCATCGCTTAGGGCTTGGCCTGCTCTCGTCTCTCTAGAGCCGAGTGCGGGTTTCACTGGGGTTTTGGGGTGTTTTTTGAGGTTTTCCTGGCTGTGTGCGCATCAGGAGGGGTGACCTCGGAGCTGCCTAGGGTGCCTGAGTGTTCCCTCGGTCCTTGCAGCCAGGGATTTCAGACATGGGGGTTCAAACAGCAGAGGCCTCTCGAAATCCGCCAGTGCAGGGAGGGAGGCCCACTGTGCTGTCCCCTGGGAGGCTGTGCAGCTGTCTGCCACATTGCACTCCTCTATTTATAGCACCCGTGGTCGTGTCTCTTCCTGCCACCTGGCCCGGCTGCCACCTGGCGAGTGCCATCCCCAGGCACAGAAGGGTGCTGCCATCTCCAGAGTGCCCGTGCGGTACGGGTGCAGCTAGTTCTGCAACAAGCTTCCCAGCCCCGTGCTGCCTGCAAAGGCTGGTGCCGCCTCTGGTACCGGTGAGGCCACTGGCACAGGCGTGTCATCCCTTGGGCTGGAGGAGCAGCAGGGAAAGGCTGGGAACAGGGGGGCACGGTCACCGCTGGACCCTGGGAAGTGTGTCAGGGCAGTCCCAGAGTTGCTGCCCCGTCCTGCAGCACTCCCGTGTAGGAGGAGGTGGTGAGCACAAGTGGGAGGCACCGAAGCTGTGGATGTCGGGAAGAAGGTTGTTTACCGGCATGCAGAAATGAGACTCTAACGCTCATGACAGCCCTGCAGTGCCCTGGGTGCTGCCCGATCACCTCTCCCTCCACCAGGCTGACACAGCTGGGGTGCTGCCAGATGCATGGGGCATGCCGACAAACAGTCACCCCAAATACTGCGGCTGTTTGCGGCTGGCCGTGACATGGGCATGGAAACTTCCTCCATCAATCATTAACCAGGCGCAGCTCCCTGCCCGCTGCACAGCTCCCGGGCAGCTCGCCTCGTGCCCCGGTGCGTGGGTGCTGTGGGATGCCTGGCGCTGCCGCTGCATCCCCAGCTCTCTGCTGCTGGCGCCGGGCAACTGAGCACGGAGCGGTGTGATCCCATCCGCAGCCTGCGGGAGCCCTGCCTGCTCCCCGGTGTGGCTTTCAGCAGCTTTGGTGTCCTTGTCCCTCTGGACCCCACGCTCCACACGGAAAGCTGCCGTGGCTCGGACGTCCCATCGCGGCCTCTCCTCTTTGGCTTCAGGGAAGGCAGCCCCGGCAGTGGGAAGCAACAGGAAACCTGAGGAGCCAGATAAGAGCTTTGGGGCTGCAGATCAAGGAGCCGGTGCTTTGCTGGCTCCATTCCCCGCCCCACTGTCGCCATTTCCCAGCCCTGTGCCACCCTCAGCCAGGCCCTCCTCTGCTTCAGACGCCTTGCAAGCTAGCATGGGGGTGCACAGGCATCCGTGCGTGGGGGCCAGGGGGCCGGGACCACCTCCTCGGGGCCCTGCTCAGGAGCAGCCACGGGTGTGCAGAACGGCCCAGTGCTTTCAGCAGAGCCCGAGAAAACCTGGGGTATTTCTCAGAGCCACCCCCCACCTCCCTGCTCCCAGCCAGGCGCTGCTCAGCTGGGCTTCATTTCTGGTCTGAAAGCCACCTCTGCTGCTGGAGGTGCCGCAGAGGAGCAGCCATGCAGGGGCTGCAGCACTCCATTTCCCAGCGGCCACCGGCCTGGGCTGACCCACCAGGATTAGGGAGACTGCAGGGAGTAAATCGTGTAAATCCAGATTAGATTTAAGCAGATGCTGTGCAAAGGAGATGCGAGCAGGAGCCGCGCAGGGGAGCAAGCAGGTGAGCGGCTGAATCCTGGGATGCAAGAAGGGGCTGCCGGAGAGGGCAGGGGGACAAAGCACGGGGCCACGCCGGGCTGCTCGTTTTGCAGGTGCTGAGGAGAGGCTGTCCCCTCGGCGCGGGGCTGCAGAGCATGTTCCACCTCTTCTCCCACTGCTGGTCCTGGCTGCAGGCCATACAGGAGCCCATCAGGTAAATCCATGCGCCTGCTTCAGGGGCTCTCCGGAGGGCACGGCACTCGTGTGCGCGTTTATCTGCCAGGGCACCGGCACTGTGGTGCTGCACGAGAGGTCCCTGAACTGCAGGGCAGGGTGAAACCGAGCCGCCTGCACGTGTCGCGAGGCCAGACCTAATTCCCTCGGGCAGGAGCACGGCAGGCAGGCGCTGTGGGCACTAAAGGGGTTTATGGTCCTTTCCCGCCAGCGACGACGCGGTGCCGTAATGTTGGAGGTGGAGCTTGCTGCCCACGCAGGCTCCTGTGTATATTTAAGGAAAAGATGCTGAAAATGACTGATGTTGTTGACATGTAAACCAGAGGGAAATTGCTCTGCTCATGGCTCAGATGGAGCGTGTCACTGGAGGCCAAACATGACTGTTGAGGAACAGGAAATACCTCTTGCGTCCACGCAGAAGCTCATAAAATGTCCTTGCTATCTCTCTGTGTATCGCCATAATGCACTAACACGGAAGAGTACTAAGAAAAATCATTAACTGCTTCCATATAAGTAACAACCTGTGCATGCTATTGCTTAATCCTATATGGCGTGAGAGGAGATGGTTGCTGCAGGAAGCGCGCTGAAGGCTCCTGTGGTGCCAGGGTGGCTCCAGGTGCCCGTGCACACCTGAGGGCCGTGCTGGCAGCTCTGCCCTCGCTCTCTCCCCAGGCACCGGGGACCGTCCCCGCCTTCTCCCCCATCCCAGGCCAAAGCCCGTGTCACCGTCCTGCTCCTCTCCCAGCCAAGATAAAGCTGCTGCAGGCAGCCCCTCACCCAGGGGCCACAGAGCTGGCAGCCATCACTGTTCCCTGGGGACAGTGGTTCACACAGAGCCACCTGGGGCACAGCATGCCTCTGGGATGCTCACCCCTTGTCCTTGCCCCCCAGGAAGGTGACGCTCCTCGTCGTGGGGCTGGACAACGCGGGGAAGAGCTCCGTCATCATGGACATAGGGAGAGGTGAGGAAGATGACTTCTGCTGGGGGGGTCCCATAAGGAGCATGGTGGGGAGCGTGTGCTCCCTTGCACCCGGTGTGCCTGTGGGTCTCAGTGGGTGATACAGTTCCCAGGATCCCAGCAGGATCACTGCCGGGATCTCTGCCCCACAAATCCCTCACGGCTGGGCTGTACCCATCTTGTACCAGCAAGGAAAACTCCATCTGGGCCTCGAAATAAAGAAGTGAAGCTGCTGGCCCGGGGCACGGGGTGCTGGCTGTGCTCTGGGTACCCCTGCGAGTGGGAGTGGGGGTGTGGCCGGGGGAGGAGGACGAGTGTGGTGGGGATGCTCCCACACCCACAGCGCTGGTCTCTGCCCTCTCCCCACACCCAGCCCTGGCCCACGAGGTGCTGCCTGCGGCGCAGCCCGGCCAGACCCGCCTGCGGGTGGACAGGTTCGAGGTGACACTGGTGGACCTGCCCGGGGGCCAGCGCTCCCGCAGCGCCTGGCGCAGCCACTACGGCACGGCCCACGGGCTCCTCTTCGTGCTGGACTCCAGTGACCTGGCGCGGATGGAGGAGGCCCGCAAGGCTCTGAGCCGTGTCCTGAGCCACCCTGATGTCTCTGGAAAGCCCCTCTTACTGTAAGGCTGAGTCTCGGGTCTGTGAGCTGCAGGGTTTGGGGTTGGGGCGAGAAGTGGGAGCCCGTGGCTGGGGTTGCGGGGAGTGTTGCAAGGCTGCAGTGGGGATGTGGCATCCAAGGGGTGCCAGCACAGGGGGACCCCAGCAATGCTGAGGGCTGAGAGCACCTGGAGAGGGGCTCTGGCACTGGGCACGGCTCAGGGCAAGGCTTCACCTAACCAGGAGAAAGCAGCCGGTCTCCCTCACACCATGCATCGAGGTGCCTGGGGTGACCACCCGCCCTCTCCCCATGCTCCAGGCTGGCGAACAAGCAGGACGCGGCAGCCGCCCTGCTGCCCTGCGAGCTGATCGAGTGCCTGGCACTGGAGCGGCTGGTCAACGAGAACCGCTCGCCCTGCCGCATCGTGAGTGCGGGGCTGCCCGACCCTGCTCCCCTCGATGGGCACCTGGGGGTGGCGGGGGCTGACTGAGCCCCTCTGCCCCCAGGAGCCGTGCGCGGCCGCCGGCCCGGCCCGCAGCACCCTGCAGGGGCTGCGCTGGCTCCTGCATGCCGCCGCCGAGCGCTCCCCTCCGCTTCCCGACGCCCGATCCCCGAAGCCCGACCCCAGCCCCCGGGCAGCCCGCGGCCGCCCGCCCACATGCAGGTGGGTGCGCGGCTCTGTGTGTGCCATTCCCCCACCTGCACGGGGCTCTCCCCCACCCCGGCTGTGCTCTCGCCCCACCAGGGACCCCCCAGCCCGAGGGCAGGATGACCGGGACGGCGTGGGGAAGATGGGGGAGAACCAGCCCATCTGCCGCCTCCTCCCCCAGGTGAGAGCCCCCCGGCCACAGCAGGAGCATGCCGGGCCAGAGGGGGCTCCCACCACCTTCCCCTCGTCCCCTCTTCCCCCTACCCAGGAGGAGAGCGCAAAGGGCCCCGGGAGGAGGAAGAGGAAGGTGAAGGTGAGGAAGAAGGGCCTGGGGCGGCCCAGCCCAGCCAAGGAACCAGAGGGACCAGGAGGAGGGGGTGACGGCCGAGCCAGCTCTGCTGGGGGGCTGCTGGCCCCCAACAGGGTCGGGCAGGAGGAGCCCACGCCTGCCAGGATGGCTGCCCCCCACCCAGGTGAGAGGCGGCTGCAAGGGCTGCTGGCACCACTGGCACGGGCACGTCGGGATCCCCAGAGCCACCCCAAGGGGCGGTTTTGGGACCCAGAAATGTGGTGGTGTGCTGGACCACCGGTCCCTGTGATCTCCCTTAGCTTTGCTTGCAGATCAGCTGAGCGTGGAGTGGGGCCACAGGAGTCTGGATGGGAAAGAGGAGAGACATCTCTGGGCATCTCGGCAGGAGGCCTGCGGGTCCGCCAGCAGCAGTCCTCTTGGCTGGTTTGGTGACAGAGGCATCCTTGCCCAAATGTGATGCCTGAAACTTTGTATTTCTCCATCCAGCACAGGACATGAAAAAGAAAAAGAAGAAGAAAATCAAGAATAAAATCAAGTCTCAGGAGCCTGCCATGGAGCAGCAGCAGGAGGAGGTGTCAAGCACCTTTGGTCGGTATTTCCCAGGACAGATTTTGCTGAAAAGCATCAGGGGGCCTGGCCTGGTGGCAGCAGGGTGTGAGCTGTGCAGGAGCCCTTGGCCAAAGGGTGCTCGGTGCGGGGGCACAAGCACAGGCACCAAGTGCTGCTGCAGGGCAGGGCGGGGGCTGCTGGGGAGGCGAGTGCTGCTGCCGCTGCCTTCGGGTGGGATGCAGCAAGGGCACGCGAGTGCTCTGGGCTGGGGGCTGGGGTGTCCTGCAGCCCTCGCTCAGCACAGGCTGCCAGGCTCGGCCCAGAGCTTAGTCCTTGGGTCGGTGCCTGATCACTCGCCTTCCTCCCCCAGACTTGTACCGCCGGGCGATGCTGGCTCTGAAGATGAGGCAGGAGCAGAGGAAGCAGCCGTCTGCCATTGCCCCCTGAGCGGGGTGCGTGCTCCCAAGGACCCCAGGCTGCATTGCAGCGGCTCTGGGACCTACCGCTTGTGCAGAGCTCCTGGGGTGCTTGGCCAGGGCTGGCAGTCCTGGGCAGGGGGTCCTGGGGCAGGAACAGCAGCGTTGTTGTCCTCTGCATGACTTGAAAATCAGGATCTGCAGGAAGGAGCCAAAAGTCCCTTTGTAAAAAGCCTCTCTGGCAGCCAGGCTGCAAACCCTCCTGAAACTCGCCTGGTGGAGGTTGGGGATGCCCCTGTCGTTTGTGCATCCTTGCGCCCCAGCAGCAAAAGCTTGCTTGGTTCAGCGTCAGACAGCTGGACCCCACAGGGCGGTTCCAGAGCTGTGCTCGGCCAGGGCCTGAGCTGGGACACCGAGCAGCACCTGCATCCCCATACAACCCGTCTGCATCGCACGCGTGCCTGGGCAGAGCTGCACTGTCACGGGGCTGCGACATGCCGGAGCGCTCGTGCTGCCCTGCAGCCCCCGCTGTGCACGCGTGCAAGGAAACAACTGTGAGTCCGGGGAATGCTTCACACGAAGCCACGAGTGCAGCAGTTTTCCCTCCACGGCCACAGCAATCCAAGGACTTGAACTGTGCTCAGAAACTGAGCCGTGAGTCACCGCTGCTTCCCTGGTTGCTGATTAATAGGCGATGCCTTCCTGGTCCAGGGCAAGAAAAATCGCTAAAAGGAAGGGAAATTGCTAAAAGGGAAAAGAAGAAACGCTCTGGCTGCTCTGCCTTGCTCGCCTGCTGTAAGGCTTTGAGTAGCTCTGTCGGATTCGACTGCCGGTGACTACAGCGCTTACAGTAGCAGCGAGTGAATGCCAGCGTGCAAACACGGCCCTTGCGGAGCTCCCTTCTCTGCCGCCGGGGCGATGCGGGGCGCGGGAGGGCGAAGCCGGGGCCCTTGTCCCGCGGGGGGCCGGGCCACGCGCCTGCCGAGCGGGCNAAATTCGGTGCGGCCCGCGGCTCTTCGCCTTTCCTTTTCCTTTTTTCCCCTACGCGAAGATTTGCAGGTCTTTTAAAAGGCAGATCCCCTTCTTGTGCCGTGTGTGACCCACAAACCCGAGAAACTGGCCAGTGAGAAGAGTCCGAAGGCAAAACTGGCCCGGCTGGTGTTACTGGGCAGCTAAATGAAACTTCCCGTGGGAGCCAGCTGTAAGAAACCCGCTAGGAACCCGCACTCTTTCACTCAGAGGGAGGTCGGCGCTGGCACAGGCTCCCCGGGAGCTGGACCCTTGTGGGTCTCTTCCAGCTTGGGAGATGCTATGACTCTGTGATTCATAACATAATGATGTCAAGTGAGCAGTGCAGACAGGCTGTTCAAATATATTTCAAAATCAGGCCCCTTTCCCCTAGTGTCTCAGTGGCTGGAGAGCAGCTAATCCCTATTATGAACCAGGAGACAAGCCTGGCCTATGCCTACTGAGAATAAGACCTTTATCTTCTTTAAAAGTTAAGCAGCAAGAACTCTGTGTTAAAAAATGTTCTATCTCAAAGTCAGAACCATCTCAGGAATGAGATTCTGAAGACCTATGTGATCAAATGTTCAGCAGATAGGCCAAAAGATATTAGTTAATGGCTACTCTGGGTAATGGACTGTTCCTGTAGCACGTGAGAGGGAGCTGCTGTAACAGGAGGGTGCATGCCTGGGGCACGCAGAGCAGGTACGCAGAGCTTTTTCCATCATTCTCCTCCTGCTTTACAAGTTACAGCCCACCAGCTGAATAAATAGCAAGGGAAGGTACAGTCCTCGGTGGCACTGCCTGCTGAAAGGCGAGGTGTAGCTCTGCCTGGTCCAGTCCCAGCGTGTCTGATCTGATGGAGGTGTGCTGCTAGCAGTGCTGCTTGGCTTGAGTAGGTGCCCCAGAAAATGAGGCAGTGGAGAGTGACATCCTCCCACAAATCTCTGGTTCGTTGGAAAGTGCTGGGCTGAGGAGCCCAAAATGTGCTGAGAAGCCTGAAGCAATGCAACAGCACCTGCCTTTGGAGACTCACCTTGTATTTACCAACACAGAAAGTAAATGGTGTTAATAACATTTTCTGCAGCAGGACTAGAGCCAGCTGGGTGATATAACTGCATTTACTTTTAAGTATTTTTTGTATTATCTAACACCTCCCTCTTTTCATGTTTACAGAGGAGCTATCTCAGGAGTATCAGGTTAGGCAAAACCCGGAGCCTGCTTCCATGGGCAGTTTCGTGGGGCTGCCCTGCCTCAGCCCATGCCGCGGCTTCATTTGTTGTAAAACAGCGATGCAGGAGCACATGTGAGATCTGCACATCTGTGACCCACTTCCCCTCGGTGGGGTGTGTTCAGGGAACCCGTGGCCTCCAGCAAGGCCAACAGCAGCTCTCTCCATGGCACTCACCTCTTCCAAGCCTGAAGGATGGAGGGAAGGAGGGAGGCTGCACTCGTCTGAGCTTTGCAAAAATTGGTGATGGTTTGTGTGGTGCCAGGAGGAGGTGGTGAGATCTTTCAGTAAGTGCCTGTGGGTGTACATCAGGACGTGGCACGGGGCACCTCCTCATACCGACATCACTTTGCACAATCACATTTTTTCCTGATGCCTGTTATCGCTATCAAAATTTAAATGTGTGGGTTGAAATACGGGGGATAAGAGAGACTATTGTTCTTTTGGGAACAGAGCTTGGGAAGAACATTGCTTGGTCAGTGCTAAAAATGCTGCCGAGCCCTCCCGTGCACAGTGCATCACCGAGCTTTCTGGGCAGTAGACAGACCAGGTGGAGAGCGTGGGAGAGGCGGCTGGGCCAGGGAGGCAGCAGGGTGTCGGAGAGCTCTGCTGCAGCTCAACTCGTCTGCCCACTGATTTCTTAGCCAGCAATTCCACTTTATTTTGAACCCCTCCTTGCTCCTCTCAACCCCCAGGATGAGGATGGGGAAGGCAACGTTGACTGTGAGAACCACTCTCAGAGCCCTTGATTTGTCCCATGATGTGGACAGGGCAGGAGGTCCCCCCATGGCAAGCTGCTGTCATGACGCACAGGAATCTTTCCTGCTGTACATCCACAGTTGCATTTTATAAGTAAAAGCTCAGTTGTACATTTTTTCCCCCAAGTGAACCATTCTGGGGGTGTATGAACAGAAGAGCACACGGAGAGGTGGCTCTCACCATCACTTCCAGCTTTCACACCCAGAGACCCTTGGCACTCAGCCCGCCTCGTGCCTGCAGCAAGGATGCCCCTGCCCCAAGAAGGGGAAGGTGAGCCTGGCCCTGGGGTGCGCCAGGTATCGGGGAGCCCAGCAGCAGCCAGGCCTGAGGAGGGACACAGGCTTGTGATTATGTGGGAAACATGATGGTTGTTCTGTCCACCCCTCCATTAACTTCAAGTGATGAAAGAATAAGCCAGGAGATGGCTTATGAGAAAGCCTCCCAGACAGTGATTCTGGACGCTATTTTAGTGTTGTGAAGGCAATTAAGTGCAAGTGCGAGTGATCATAGCTAATGAGTGTTTTGCAAGGTGAATGTACCGGGTCCCATCCCCACAGGCTGTCTGCAGGTGCTCCTTGTTCCCCATTAGCATCCCTCTAACACTCAGCACATGGCCAGCCACATTTTGCAGGGCATATATAGAGAGAGGGCAAGAAACAGCCTTCCCCTGGGGACCCAGGTAGGATGTGGAACATGATGAAGGGTGTTCATAGGTAGCTGTCTTCTTCCCTGAGCTGGACCAAAGGTAATAGTAAAAAAAATCTTGCTCTAGGGCAGCTGAGGTTGATGGGGACTTGACCAGCCTATATGTACTGTACTTGCTGTTTTGGGTTGGCTTTGCAATTCCCTGGGTTATAGTTATGGATATCACAAATGTGATGCTGAAATATAGCTAAGGTGTGTGGCTTTTTCTCAAGATATGCTGTGGCTGAAAGCCAATTACTGTATGTAAATACTTAAATACATGTGGCAGGGTGAGTTGATTTGAAACCTCAGAATGGATGTTTGGGTTGATAAACACACAGAGTGGGAGTGTTTAGAGCTCAAGAAGTTGTGTGAGAAGTAAACTTTCTCACACTTGCAGTTCCTACCCTCTGCCTCTCAGGTGGGCTGGGTGCCAACATGTTGCTTTGGTTGTTTCTAGCTCAGTCATGAAAAAAAGGAAGTGTGGGGAAATACCACTTTTTTCCCTTTCTTTCTTTTTTCTTTCCCCTGGGTGAGCACACTAGGGCACAGCCTATTTCCGTGAGATCATTCAGCATATTGAGCTGAGAAATGCTGGCATGCAATATTGGGCAGCTGATCAATCCCCTTGGTTCTCAAAGGCTGTGCTGGCTGGTGGATGTGGGTGGCGTTGTGCCTTGCTCGGAGGGTATCTGCATGCTTTGAATAACGAACAGCTATGCACAGTGTTTCTTTATGGTTTCTGCGATTGGTTATAGATCCTCTGTATTGCATTAAAAATGAGTTAGGTTGTTTACTGTCATGTACTCTACAGAATTGTTGGGGGAAAAAAAAGCAGATTTAATTAGGTGAGAGTAACTCCCTAAGCTTCTCCTGATTGTTATGAAAGAGGTTATTAAGACTTTGCAGGGAAAAGGAAGATAATGAGGACTGGAAATTTAAAAATTATGAAAACTTTCCCTTTCTAGGTTAAATGAGCCTTGTTGGAGACATTGCTGTTGGCAGAAGGAGGAAGGATACAATCAAATTTATTTAATGGTTGTATTTGTTTCAAGGCACAGGGAATGTGCTAGAGTCTGAGGTATATAGATTTGTCATATCATGTACTGAATATACTCCATTTTTTTCCTCATAAAAAGTATGTTTTTTAAAAGGAAATTCTGTTAACTAAAATTGGTAGTCTTTCTCCTTCATAAATTATCACTTTGTAAGTCACTGCATATTTGAATAGGTTATTTCAGACTAAGGGGAAAGTCTCTTGAGAAAGGCTATCAGTGTATTAATTAGAAGGGCTTTTGCTATAGAATATTGCTGGATATGGGATCAAGAGCTAATTTATTAACCCAACATTTTCATTTTAGTCTTCTGTAGCAACTGGAACTCAGTCCTTGTCTGTGGAAGAACTTATACCTTATTAAACTGCAATTATATTTCAGCACCAATGGGTTTAGCAAGACTCTAGTACAAATTCCTGACCTGTGGTGTAGGTCTTTGCATACTCAAGCTGTGCTCCATCTCAGACTTTCCAACCCCTTCTTCCATGCATAGCACAGCTGTAGAAAGAGGTTTTGGGGTTGATTTTGTAGGTCTTAGGTGTTTTTTTTTGTTTACTTTGGGCTTGTGTTCATAGGTTGCAAGGTACCACTACTACACAGGCTTGCAGCTACCAGCATCTGAACTCTGTGCCCTGCTCTGGCAAAGAAAGCTGCTTGTGGAGTGATAAATTGATTTGAAATGGACTTTGGGGGGGGGGGGAATGTGTAAATCCCCTTGCTCAACTGACACAGCAGCATGCATGCTGCTGCTGAGTCAACTCAGCAGAGCACAGTGCAGACTGAACTTGTCTTTTCCAGGAAGGCTGTGAAAAGCCCAGCCTGTGGCAGCCCAGCTCCTTGAAGCACGCCCCAGGAGGTCCCTGCTTCATGCTGTGATTTCCCAGAGGGAGCCATGGTCCAAAGCAGATGTTTTTAGTGTGGGATGTGGCTGGGACCTGGCACTGAGTGCTGCTCCCAAGTAAGTCCTGTGGCTGGCTTCCATGCAAACCCCTCTGCAGACAGCTTTGTTTCTTGATGACCTCCTTCCCTCATGGGTGTTTTGCAAGTATGAAGCAATCCCTCTTTGTAACCCTCTCCACGGCATGTGGAACTTGCTGCCCCCTCGTGCCCGACCTGGCCAAGATCTGCTTTTTCCAGGTAGATGAGTGCTGGAGAAGGAGGGAGCCTGCACCCTGTGTTGGTGAAAGGCAAAGAGAAATACCCAAAATGTCAGCGGCTCAAGTGGGACTCCAGCAGGGTCAGTGCTTGCCTGTGCCAGTTGGTCAGCCCTGTGCTGGCAGGGCAAAGAGAGACCCCAAAGTGGATTTGAAATTCCCAGCAGGGCTTCTGGCTTGAGATCTGCTGGCAAAAACATTCTCATTTCTTATGAAAGAACACTTGTCACTGAATGAGTAAAGGATCTGCCCCTACTCAAGAAAAGGGAAGGAAAAAAACTGTTGTTAGTTCCTCCTTGCCTTCCCTGCCAGGAAGGCAGAGAAGCTCCTGGCATGCAGCCACCTGCCCATGGACTGGCCCTGTCAGTCTCAACATGAACGTTCCCAGATGGAGATGGCCCTGGGATGGCTCCTGGGGGAAAAAATTGCTTTGAAGCTGGGGGCTGCTGTGAATGCTCTTGCCTCATGCAAGGAGGAGCTCCACAAGCTGCAAGTCAACCAGGTGGTTGTGCCCTTATGGTAAATGAGCACCTAAATGAATCTGAAGAGTTGGATTAATGAGATCAGCTTCAGGCCATCACAATGTTGTAGACAAATCTGCATCAGCACTCGCAGGAGGGGGGATGGACCTCAAAGAGAAGTTAGGATATACATCTCCATTGACTTCGTACTCCACTGGGTGTAGCATCCATAACAGTCTTAACAGGTTATGAGCCAACTGCACCTTTTCCCAGTGATAGCGCATCCTCTGAATGGCCACACGGTGGCAGAAGAAGCAAAGATTCTTCTTGAATTGCTGCAAAAGCGTGGAACACCAGAAAGGGTTACCCGTGCCCTCGGTGAGGGGGGCAGACTGTCTGGGGACAGGATCTGATGGGCTCCCCGAGTTGTGGGTGGCTCGCAGCAGTTGGGCTCCTGCCCGGCTTTGCTCTGTGCCGAGAGCACAGCTGGAGCCCCCATACCTGGGCCTTGGTGCTGGTTGGAGTGGTGCCCCTGTGCAGGGTCTGCAGGGGACCAGGGTCTGGAGGCAAGAGGCTTTGAAAAGGATTCCTTTGGGAAAGGCTGTGAGTTGATGCAGTGGCTGCTAGACCAGAAGCTGGATCCCACAGGCTGTTTCGTTGTGTGGGAAAGCCCAGCGGGATGTGCTTTGCTTCCTCCGTGTGGGGATGGCTTCTGCTGAGCCAGCGGTTTCGCTGCCCCCCTGGCCACTGTGTCAGCAGCAGAGGCTGGGGGGGTGATGGCCTTGGTTTCTCTGACATCATTCTGTCTGGTGCTTAATCCCATACCACAGTCCAAATCTTGTATTTTAGTTCTAACTTCAGCTAACTTTTAAGAATAAAGACAGCAGCATTTCAAACTAAACTGGACAGGAACTGTATTGTATGGTATGCAAACAAAGGGCAAACACATCTGCATGGCTGCTACTCTGCTGGTAAGACCAATTTCCTCTCCCAGCTAATGAAGGTGTGAGATGAGGAGCAACCATGCCTGTAGGAACACAGTGTGCAAGAGAAGAATTTATATTTTCTTGCTAGTGGGCTGGGTGAGCCCAGTACAGTACATGGCCTTGGGAAACATGAGGGGGCCTGGTCTCAAAGGCTGATGGTTTACTGGGCATCGTCAGTGTGTTCAGTCCCCACCACAGAGCACTGGGAAATGTCTGAGGACAACAACTGCCTCTTCCCGCCAGCACAAATGGGCCTGAGCCCATGGTGCTGGTATCGGCGAAGCAGTGTGAAAGCTGCGGTGCAGTGGTGAGCCGAGTTTAGCTCCCCATCGTTCTGAGGGGGAGGGAAGCCTGGAGTTAAGCTGGTGAGGCATTATATTAAGATGTTTAACAACTTCCATTCATTATTTTACACTGTGCTTAAAACTGCCTGGCATTGTTTTCTGGTTTCCTCTGTTGTGGTTACGCTTTCTTGCGGAAAGGTAACAGCAGAGCTGCACAGGGACTAATGGGAAGGTGCCTTCAGGATTTAGGTGAGTGCTGGCTGTAACAGAGGAGCTGGTAAGAGGAGAAATCATATATGCTGTGTAACCCTGCCCAGAGTTTGTGTTGGAGTAGAGCAAATGGGACTGGTTTTAGCTTTGGTAAAATCAACAGGGTATTATTCTTGCTTTTAAAATGCCAAGTGAAAAATCAGTGTGTGTTTTCCCGGTATCATGAAGCTCAGATTGTTGCTCCCTGGGCCCCATCGTGGTGCAGCACATTGGGTTTTGCTCTGTCTCCAGAGGCTTCAAACTCAGGGCAGTGTGGGCTTCCCAAATGCCAGTTGCAGATGGGGCAGCGCAGCCTGCCTGCCCCCAGGAGCTGTGCTGGGTGTTGGTGCTGTTCATGGGCTCTCCCAGCCCAGAGGCAGAGGGCATGGGCTTGGCCTGTGTGCTGCCTGGAGGCACCCCCAAGAGATGACCTCGAGGTGACAAAGCTGCACCAGGGATGGAGCCGGCCTTGCTGGTGGGCTTGGCTGCCTGAGGAGCACTCTCCTGGGGATATGCAGGCAGCTCCTGGGAAGAGCATGTGGCAGAAGTACCAGGGGACCCTAAACACCTTTCATGGTCAGCCACTGCTCGGAGAAGTGCTCCAGGGCACGTGTGTCTGCGGTGCTTGCCCCAGGGTCACAGCCGTGCCTGGACGCGAGTACCGGAGGGTGGCCGGGGCCGTGACGCTGCGCTACACGCACACAGGCCCGGCGTGCAGCTGCGGCTCCAGCGCGGGCCTGGCCGGCCA